>JAKKIB010000180.1:7052500-7297500 GCA_023089585.1 Melophagus ovinus
AAACGTATGCAACACTGGACACAGCAAATGGAATCAGATGAAGGCAGATGAGGTCAAATCAGGAATATTAAATTTTTAACTTTGAAATGAAAAATGAATTTATATTGTGAATGGAATTGAATTGATTGGAATTAAATTAAATGACTAAATTATGACATCACAAAATTATTAAATCACTAAATCACAAAATCATTAAATCACTAAATCACAAAATTACTAAATAATTAAATCACTAAATTACTAAATCACATTGAATCACTGAATCACTAAATTACGAAATTACTAAATCACTAAATCACTAAACCACTAAATCCAAACCACCAAAACCGCTAAATAATAAAATAACTATATCACTATATCATTAAATAAATATATCACAAAATCGCAAAATCACTAAATCCCAAAATCACTAAATCGCTAAATTACAAAATCACTAAATTACAAAATTACACAATCACAAAATCACTAAATTACAAAATTACAAAATCACTAAATCACAAAATCGTTAAATCCCAAAATCACAAAATCACGAAATCACTAAATTACAAAATCACTAAATCACGAAATTACAAAATCACTAAATTACAAAATTACAAAATCACTAAATTACAAAATTACAAAATCACTAAATCCCAAAATCACTAAATCATTAAACCACTAAATTACTAAATCACTAAATCAATAAATTGCAAAATCACTAAATTACAAAATTACAAAATCACAAACTCACTAAATCATTAAACGACTAAATCACTAAATCAATAAATCATTAAATCATTAAATCATTAAATCACTATATCAAAAAATCGCTATATCGCGAAATTATTAAATCACTAAATTACCGAATCACTAAATCACCAAATTACGAAATCCCAAAATCACTAAATCGCTAAATTACAAAATCACTAAATTAGAAAATTACACAATCACAAAATCACTAAATTACAAAATTACTAAATCACAAAATCAATAAATCACTATATCACAAAATCACTACATCGCCAAATCATTAAATCACAAAATCACTAAATCACTAAATCTCAAAATCACTAAGTCACAAAATCGCTAAATCATTAAATCATTAAAACACTAAATCACTAAGTCATTATGAATCCTAATGAATCGTTGTGAAATGTTTTTACATTAGGAAACGAAAAAATTTTCGAAAGAGCAAATCCAGTTGAGACTTTTCTAGTTCTACAAAAGGGAACGATTTGTTATGATTTAATTGAATATTGATTAAAGTAATATATTTATATAGTTTTCGATTCAAATTTGATCGATTTATTTGTGATTGATTAAATCCGAAAATTTTTCTTTTAGGTTAACTTTTTTTTTGCCAAGATTCTATTTTTGTTTTATTTGCTTATTTTGGTTTTTTTTTTATTTTGTTTTTTTGAAGGATTAGATGATAAATTTTATAGGGTATTTAATAATTCAAAACAATGGTCACAATTATATAACATATTTACTTTTCATTTATTTTACATATGTATTTCATATAATCTTTCTTTTGTATACAATTATGATTATTATTATGATTATAATTATGATTATTATTATTAATATTATTGAAATGCGCATTATTGTGAAAAATGAACATTTCGTTGGTTTTTGTTTTTGATTCAACCACTCTAAAGATATAATAATTTTGTTGTTACGTTTGTAACACCCAAAAACAAATCATTCAAATATCAGTCTATCTGCTTGTCTGTCCGTCTATCTGTCTGTCTGTCTGTCTGTCTGTCTGTCTGTCTATATATATATATATATTTGTCTATCCCTCTGTCCTTGTGTTGTTAAAAATCGTCTGAGCTAACAAGCCGCAATTTGTCAAAAAGATTACAAATTCTTGTATTTAGGTTAATATTGAAAATGGAGAAAAACTGTTTAGAGACACGCCCATTGTACAGTGTTAACTGAGAGAATATAACTCTGCTTTTTTAAGCTAAATATTGAACGCTTTTCTTTTTTTTTTTTTTTGTTGGTTTGTTTATTACTTGCAAACGCCTACATGAAAAATCATGTAAATTGGCCACGCCCATGCAAAATTATACCATATCATTTTACGTTTTTGATTTGGCATACGATAATCGAAACAATTTTTGTATCTTTGTTTTGAATGGTGGGCATTTAAAAACTTGATTCTAACCTAATTTCCAATATCCTTACTTATTTTCTGCTTTTTTGCATCTTTTGCATCTTCTTCTTCTTCTTTTTTCAATTTTTTCTTTTTTTTGCTTTTTTTTGCTTTTTTTTGCTTTTTTTTTCTTTGCATGTTATTCTAATTTTGCGTTTAGTTATTGTTACATGTTTGTATGTGCATATGTATGTGCATGTGTATGTGTTTGTATGAGTGTTGTTGAATGGTAATTGAAAATCTTATAATAACAATAAAACAATAATAATAACATAAATACAAAATGTACATTAATTGTTTCAAATACAATGCAATCAATATTTTGAATAATAATTTATTAAATCTCAACTGAACATATGTCAAATTTACCAATACAAATAACAAATAATAACAATAACAAATAAAATGATGAAAATGATGAAGAGCAAAAGTAAAAGTAAAAGCAAAAGAAAAATGTATCAAAAATTATACAAAAAAAAAAAAAAAATAAATAAATAAATAAATAAATATAAATTTAAGAAGAAAACAAAACAACACAAAAAAGAAAATAAGGGGAATAATTTTTCTTGTTCATTGTGTATTTTCATTCATTTATTTATTTATTTCTTTTTTTTTTCATTTTTTTTTTTTTTGCGTTTTTACTTGCTAAATCTTACCTTTCTTGTAAATAAGTAAAATTATGTAACGTTAGTGGTAACAATTTCAGGTAGTTCAACTGGCCGTTTTGTGGCGCTAAATAATTTCTATTTGGAACTTAATTCCTAATCTTTATTGTTGTTGTTATTGTTTTATTGTTATTGTTATTTCTAATTTGTGATTTGGTAAACGTAAAATAACAAAACAAAAAACAAACAAAAAAAAAAAAATAAAAACAATAGAAAACAAAATTGAAAGAAATCCCAAGACGAAGAGAAAAGAAAAGCAAAGAAAAAAAAAATACAAAAAATTTTGAAGAAAAAAAAAACAAAAAAAGAAAATTTGATTATGTTAAAACAAAAGGGCTCTTCAATATTTCTATAACAACACCACCAAATAATCACTTACTTAATCTAATCAAATGCAATTACAATCTTTACATGAATGAATGGCAGGCCAAAGCATTTTTTTCCAAGCGCTGCTTCACGAAATGTAAAATTTCCAAAAACAATAAAACAAAACAAGAACAAAAAAAAAACAAAAGAATTCCAAACTTCAAACATTGATCAATTGAAAATTTGTTATATTAATTATGGGAATTTTCGGCAAACATTTGAAAATTTCCATTATTTTGGTAGTTTCGAAATGCTCGTTATTTGACTTCAAACAAATTTTTCAGAAAGTTTATGCTTAAAAAATAAGTTTTTTTATTCTTTCATTAATGCAACCAAATTTCATGTAGAGAGTGATATTTGATAGACAAATAATCAAATAAATAAAATTTCATTTGAAATCTGTTAAAACTAAATAAAAAAAAATGTTACAAAACGCTAAGTGTCGATTATTAAAAAGATCCCAGATCTTATCGCCAATATCGCTTTTATAAAAAAGATTATAACAAATAATTGAACAAAAAAAAAAAAAAAAAGAAAGAAACATATTGAATTTTGTAGAAGATCAAACAAGAATTTGTATGTAACATGAAATTCTAAAAGTGAAATCTTCTATTAAATCCATTTGATCTATTTTGATCCAATTTTCCACGTAAACCTCTTTATTTAGACTAAACTAATGTTTTCAATATATACCCATTTCCAAGTGGCTGCACTTTTTTAAAGGGAATCCTTTTTTATTTTCTTTTTATACCCTACACTCTACAAACACTACACCCTACATCTCTGCAGGGTATTATAAGTTTATGCAAATGCTTGTAACTTTCAAAAAAAATTGAAATAGTTTCACCTTCAATTGTACCGATCCACAGAAAATCACTGTCTCATTCGATTTGTCCATGGACAGATGGACAAATGTTATTATTTTAAATATATTTTAACAAAAATCGGGTCTATCTTGCAGTTTGATATAATAAATCTGGGTGCCAAATTTGGTTCAGATTGGTACATTTTATGAATTCAATCCCACACAACAGAACTTTCAGTGAATTTAAAAATTACATGTTTTTCAACTTTGTTGACTTGTAATCCATTTATTTGACTCTCGAATCACATTAGCGAAAGTAGTGTATGGTATTTGCGAATCAGCCCCGACTATCTATAAAGTCTTATCTGTTTCGTTATTGCATTATTCAAAATTAAGTTTTATGTGAAAGGCAGTTGTACAAAATGATACAATTTTGACCAATTTATAAACATTTTTCAAAAAAAATGGACCATTTGTGGATCTACTTTTTATTATAATGATATTTCCAAAATTGAAACGATTTTACGATCATGGTGATGGTTTGCGATACTACCCCCATTCAAATTATATCAAAATGCCCAAACTTAAAAGTACAAATCTTTAAAATATGCGAGACCCATTTTAAAGTTATCAATACATAAAGATAAACATTTTTGTAATATTATGTGACATGTCTAAACTCTTCATCGATCCATTACATCCATACATTTCTTTAATATAATTTTCATGCATTAATATTGTAAAAAAATAGGAACAGTATTTATTTTTATTAAAATTCACATTTCTTATGAAAACCTAAAGGAAAAACAAGTAAGAACTTTATAGTTGATTGGCACTAACATTTAAATACTCTAAACATTTTTATTTAATGTGAATAAAAAATCAAGTGCGCGAATTACAATTAAAAACAATTAAGAACAGTAAAAAATTGTAATTTTTCAATGACTTGAAAAGTGCATTATATGGAAGGAAAGCTCTCAGAAATGATCAAAATGATTATATCAAAATGTCAAATTATTAAAATATATTTAATAAATTTTATCTTTTGCTCATAAAATAAGTTTTTTTTTTTTTCGGAAAGAACGTTACATGAGGAGCGGTCGTGTGGGGAATGATTCGACTTTAACAATTTTCAAGAAAGTTCGGCTTTTGGGTAAAAATGCAGCTACGTACTAAATTTCATTAAGATATCACCAAAAATTGTGACCTGCAGTTTGATAACAAATTTACATAAGTAGATTATAGATGAATGGACTGTCGGATGGGCAGACGAATAGACGGATAGACAGATGGATAGACGGATGGATAGAGGAATATATGGACGGATGAATAGACGGATAGATGGGTGAATGATTTGAACGTATGGACGGACGGATGAAGGGTCGAATGGAGGAATGGATGGATAGACGGATGGAGAGACGGATAGACGGACGGATGGAGGGATGGATGGAGGGACGGATGAAGGGACGGATGAAGGGACGGATTGAGGGACGGATGGAGGGATGGATGGAGGCACGGATGCATGGACGGATGCATAGACGGGTGGATGGACAAATAGAGGGACGAATAGATTGACGAATAGATGGAATGATGGATGGACGGATGGATGGACGGACGGATGGACGGATGGACGGATGGACGATTGGAAGTACGGATGGATGGACGAATCCATAGAAGAACAACTACTTCTAGATGTTACAAACATCCACATAAATTTATAGTAAACTGTAGCCACAAATGATGTAGGTTATACAAAAGTTAATCAAATGAATATGTTGACAATTCAGAAAGTAACAGAAAAAGCCAAATGGAGAAAAAACGAAAAAAAATGGGGAAAAAAGGTTCAACGGTTGACATAAACCGTCGTCATGATGAAATTGTATATTTTCGTTTGGTTTTTTTTTTCATCTTTTATAAAAAATTGAACTCTTTCAAATATATATGTATAATAAAAGTAAATATACGAATAAAGTTGATAAAGCATTAATAAAAAAATGTAGTGTTAGTTTCTCTAAACTTATCCATTTTATATTTATTTTTGCTTTTTTGTTTTTTTTTTTGTTTTATTGGTATTTTGTTGTTTTTTATTGTTTTTATATGTGTCGTAGAGATATAAAAATATGTGTTACCAATCATCCCACAAAATTATTTTCTCTATATTCCATTATGTTTTAATAACCAATGAAGTATATAATTCATGTTGACTCTCACTTTACAATATGTCACTATTGATTAAAATGACCAACACACACATTCACAATTTTATACATTATTAAGTTTTTCGCTTGCTTTGTTATTTTATTTACGTTTTCTATTTTTTTTAAGATATTTTTTTATTTTTATTTTTGTATATATCACATCGATCGATAGGCTTTGAGATTATAACCGGACAATTTCTTCTTCTTTTTGTTTTGTTTTTTTGTTTTTTTGTTTCTATACAATAAATATTAGCTAAACGTTAATTCTAGCTTTCATAAGAAAATCGTTGAATAAAATGCCATCGCATGACCCAAACTAACGTCTTCACTAAGTAAATCTTTGCCTTTTGGAAAAGGTTTCCCTTTTTATACTCATCACACACAAGAGGTTGAGAATATACTCATTTTGTTGTTACATTTGTAATACCTAAAAGGAAAGTACGATCAGAGAGTAATGAGCAAAAAATGCATCAAATTTTTTAAAAAAATCTGAGATGTTATAAGTTTATGTTTCATTGTGCCCATGCCCTTCGGCCGATTTTGCCTATTTTCAACACTCACCTGCCTGTAAGAATTTCCAATGTTTCTGGCAAATTTCAGCTCGATATCTCTCTTTTTACGGTCTAGATAATGTTAAGAACACACGAATAGACGGATAGATAGACAGACGGACAGACAGAATACATATTTAATTTTGGGTGTTACAAACATAATGACAGAATGAATATACCGTCGATCCCTGATTGGTGGGTATAATAATAATTTATAAGCACTTTAAAATGACTTTGAATTGATTCAAAAACGGCCTTTGATTCTGGGCATTTGCTTGAATCAATTGAGATATTACAAATTATTAATACATAATTTGCCGAATCAATTTATTGCACTAGATTCAAAAAATGTTATTTACATGTAATTTTATAATCAACAAATCAATATTCAAGCCATGATAAAATAATAAGTTAACAAAGTTATCAGCTATAAGTTTTGTATTGTA
Organism: Melophagus ovinus; assembly: GCA_023089585.1. Taxonomy (NCBI): domain Eukaryota; kingdom Metazoa; phylum Arthropoda; class Insecta; order Diptera; family Hippoboscidae; genus Melophagus; species Melophagus ovinus. Next base: position 7,059,672 of record JAKKIB010000180.1, read on the forward strand.
CTTAAAAACTTCATATAAAATTATTTTAATGTAATATTTTTTAGCAGAAGTATGAATTAGTAGTTTTTTCAGTTTTATGCCATTTAATTTATTAAAGTTTAAAATAAAAGAGTTTTTATAAAATATTTCCTTTCTTCTTATTTTCCTTTCTCGTGTTTTTGTTTTTTTTTTTCTCCTCCCTCTGGATAATTTCCTTTTTTTTACTTTCTATAGGTCACAGTGGTGTTAATCAGCTGGGTGGTGTGTTCGTGGGTGGCCGGCCATTACCAGATTCTACAAGACAAAAAATTGTTGAATTAGCTCATTCGGGTGCACGGCCATGTGACATATCACGCATATTGCAAGTATCCAACGGTTGTGTCAGCAAAATTTTAGGCAGGTAATCCATTCGTACAATTAGGCGCTATTAAAATAAAAAATTATCCGTTCATAAGTCAAACTGAGTGTACTAAAATCGAAATTCTTTATCAGATATTATGAGACGGGCAGTATACGGCCAAGGGCTATAGGTGGCTCAAAACCTCGTGTTGCGACGGCGGAAGTAGTTTGTAAAATATCTCAATATAAGCGTGAATGTCCGAGTATATTCGCTTGGGAGATACGTGATAAATTATTACAAGATGGCATTTGCACAAATGATAATATACCCAGCGTAAGTATGCAATATTCATAAAATCCACAATTGAACGCTCTTTTACTAGGCCCGTGCATAATTTTACTTTATATGACTAAAATAGGAAAAGAAAAATTGGAAAAATTATATAAAAATTATATAAAAAGTTAAAAAATATGAAGAATATCACTAAAAAAAAGAAAAAAAAAAGAAAGAACTTTATAGTCAGTACGAGCCGTTTTGAAAATACTGTATACTACTTTCGCTAATGTGATTCGAAAGTCAAATAAATGAATTACAAGATAACAAAATTGAAAAAAATTATAACTTTTAAATTAATTGAAAGTTTCGCTGTATGAAGCGGAGTTCAAAAAATGATCAATCTGAACCAAATTTGACACCCAGATTTATTATATTAAAGCACAAGGTAGAGCCAATTTTCATTAAAATATATCTAAAATTATATTATTCAATCCATTTGATGCGTTTTTTTTTTTTAAAAAAAGCATTCTATGGAAAGGAGTCGTACAACAAGACCGATTTGAAATTAATTTGTCACACATGTGCCATTTCATGTCGAAGCATAATAGCACGCCTATTTTTATTAAAATATATTTAAAAGTGGCCTTATATGGAGACTCTAAATCTAATCTTTTTTAATAGAGTTAGTCTTTGAGCCAAAACACATCTATGCACCAAATTTCATTAAAATATCTCAAAAAATGGGATTTGTTCGCTTAGCAAAAGACGGACAGATAGATGGATGGATAGACATGCTTTAAACGATCACAAAGTGATTCTGAGTTGAACCGTACATTAAAAGATAGGTCTATGTCAACTGTCAACAAGTGGTGTAGGCCCCAATTATTTTAATAGGAACCAGCTGTCAAAAAAAAACAATAACTGATTTCTTATACATTTTTCAAGACCCCATTTTATAGTTGATAACAGTTCATCCTACAAAAGCCGGACAAAGAAAAAGAAAAAATGTTTTTTATGTTACAGGTCTCATCCATTAACCGCGTTCTACGAAATTTGGCAGCTCAAAAAGAACAACAACAACAGCAACAGCCGCAATCACAATCACATTTAAACAATTCGAGGAATGTAACATCTGGCAATAGTACATCAGGAAATCGGAGTACATCCGGTTCCAATTTAACAACCAGTCTAGGAGCAAGAGTGGCCGGCAGCCATGCATCAAGTAATAATAATAATTTATTGGTATTAGCAGCAACACCACTAAATTCTGGTGGTAGTACGGCCAGTGAGGATGGTGGCAGCATTAGCGTAACAACAACATCTATTACTGGTGCATTAAAGCCTGATATTGATGTACCAACTAGTCAAACAAATGATACATTAACATATAATAAAAATCGTTTGACTAGTGAATCACATTTACAACAGCAACAGCATCAACAACAGCAACAACAACCCCATCATCATCATTTGCATCATCAAGCCGAGCATCATTCTTTACATCGTTTCCCAAATCTTGAACATCATCATCATCATCATCATCATCCAACAACTTCATCACTTATTAATAATACAACAACAATGCACGATGTGTGGGCAGCGCGCCCTTTCGCCCCATCATCAGCATGGTATATGACAAGTGGCATGAATGGCAGTAATAGCAGCAGCATAACAGATACCTCCGGCTCAACATCTGCATTTACAATGCAAGGTCACCATCAACAGCATCTGCATCATCAACATCAACATACACATCATAATCCTAATCATCATCAGGCGCATGCACAACCGACACTTAACAATCAACAAAATCCACTAAGTCCCGCTTTAGCCAATAACAATTGCTCACAATTGAGTAAAACGACTACCAAGAATAATAATAGCAATACGGATGATATAGCGCCGCCACCGCCACGACCACCCTTACCGTTACCATTACCGTTATCGTTACCGTTACCGTTGGCACCACCAGCAACATCACATGGAGGTAAACATAACATTTTTTGTGCAACTCTCAACCCATCTCTCCTTCCTTGGTTTTCCCCACTTCAAGAAAGGCCCAATTTCAAGAAAGCTTCCGAAATTCCATATTTTATTGATCTAATATGAAATGCGCAATAGATGACAATAGAGGACAAAATAGACACCCTCTGGGTGTCTATCACTTAATTAGTCGTATCCCTAGCGCAAAAATTTCGTTATAAGCTATAAATTTGTTAAAAAAAAAAAAAGGAAAATTTTTGAACTTCCGGCAGGCCGATTGATGTTGATTTAGGATTTAAGAAAATAGACAAAAAAAAAAGAAATGCGGTTTAATTTTTTGAATAATTTTTTAAAGTAAAAAATTTAAGTTTCTTTATTTAATTTAATGTTTTGCTTTTTAACTCATTATTCAACTAGTCAAAAATGATTAGAACGGAAAGATGAAATTTTCTATGACAAAAAGTGGCTTCATCTAATCAGAATATCAGATTCTTAATATACTTTTTTTTTACTTTAATTATTTTTTTTTTGTTTTTTTTTTTAATGTTTTTATTCACTTGACATTTTTTCTGAAGTTCTAAAAATCTTTGTCTATGTCCATAAGCATCTGATCTGTGTGATCTCAGTCAAATATATTTCGTTAACTTTGTTTGTTATTTTTAATATTCGCTCAGTTTAAATTAAGTTCAACAAATTTTTTTTCTTTTTTAATGAAATCCAAGAAATTTGGAACATTTTCATCAACTTTTTTATAAAACAAACAAATAAGCGCACAAAAAAAAAAACAAAGTTGTTGAACTAAATGAAAATGTACATAAATTATATGACAAATATGAAACGTTATGTGTGTGTGTATCTATGTGTGTATCTGTGTGTGTATGTATGTGTGTGTGTATGTATGTCTATATATAGAAATGTTCTATTCATAATAATTGCCTTGAAAATTTTGTAGAATAGCAATTTAATAAAGTGTCAACTCTCTGCATGTTACATTGTACTTTGATTTTGATTTTGATTTTGATGTTGATTTTGATTTAAATGTAATATTCTGAAACGTTTTATTTGCATTTGCAAAAACAATAATAACAATAATAATAATAATAATAATAATAATAATAATATAATAACAACAACAACAAAAATTCAAATCAAATCAAATCAAAAGCAACACAAATTTATAGCAAACACTTGTTTCGATTGTATTTTCGGATTTTATAGAAAATTTATATGTATGTTTTGTGTATTTATGTATGTGTCTGAAGTGAATAATGTACCTTTATGCGTTTAATACCCTACATCAATTATAGTCACAATTTAGAGTATTCTAAATTTGTTAAGATGCCAGCAAAACATGCCAACAAAATTGAGATAAATTCCTGCTTTTGTTGTGCCCTTCATTTACGTATTCCAATCGGTAGCGATTTTAGACTATCACGAATCTATCCATGTAAATTTCCTAACAATCTACAAATAGCAAATTTTTAAAATGTTTTAATGAAATTTTGTAGGTAGGTAAGTTTTGTTCCAGAGAGGCATTTCATTGAAAATAATTAGAATGGGATCTATTTTATAACGACTCACCAAAGAGCGCCTTTTTCCGAAAGAAAAAAAAAAGGTGGCGCCAGATAGAGAAAAGTATTTCAACAGAAATTAGCATGAACAAAAATGTGGTCCAAATCATTCCATGTATAAGAGCACTCTCCTCATAAAATCTTTCTCAAAAAAAAAAATTCATTGCATGGACAAATATTAGAATTTGCATTTCACCATACAAAACATGTGCAGCATATTTTGATCCAAATTATTCCATTTTTATCATTGCTTCCCAAAACTCTAAGCTTTTCACTCGAAAAAAATATCCTTGCATGGGCAAAAGTTAGAATTTGCATTTCACCATGGAAACTCAAATGCAAATCTGTTAATTTCTGGTACCCTTTCGTCTTATATAACGAACTCTTCAAATAGTTTTAGAACACTTTCTTAACTTGAACTTGACATTTTAATTAGATTATGCCAAATGATGTAGGATGATTTTTAAGCATCATCACCGATCGATTATAAAGTTGTAACTTGTTTGGTTTAATTTTACTTTTGCATTTTCTTCCCTCTCCCTTATCTTTTCCCTCTTGCTCTATCACTCTCTCTCTTTCTCTCTCTCTCTCTCTCTCTCTTTCTCTCTCTCGCTTTTGTTTTACATTTATTTTTTGCTTTTATCTTGATTTGTTCGTTATACATGGGGTGCTAATGAAGATGATACATTTAACAATGAATTGATACAGATAAAGATCTCATTTTCTTGTTTCCTTGTTTTCTTGTTTTAATGATGAAAACTAAGCCTTTCAACGTTCATATTCACATTTATACAAACACATACGCGCACACGCACACAGGCACACACACACACACATACATACACATACATACACATACATCATCATTCTCATTATCATTATCATTATCATTATCGTTATGATTATCATTATGATTATGATTATGATTATCATTATCATTATCATTATTATCATGAACATTGATAGATTAAGGGTGTGCATTGTCCCATTTTAAATATGAGATATATTTAACACAAACTTTTCAAGTTTTGTCTTTTTTTTTTGCTCCATCCCCGCCTTCTCACACCATCCACCGTACAACTGTCATCAATGTGTACTCTTCTTCTTTTATGAGTTCGTTTGTTTGTTTTTTTTGTCTTTTCTTTACTTTATATTCTATTCTATCTATCTCTATCTATCTATCTATCTATCTCAATTTAACTTTCTCTATTTCTCTTTGTCTAACACATTCTATATCACTTTCAATGATTTGCTTTGTTGGTGTACACAATTTCTATGATAAACCTCATTGTGCTATCTATTTGGACTTCTATTGACTGTGGACTTCATCATGTATCATAAAATGAGATTTATTTATTATTATTATATTTGCCATTATTATTGTTGTTGTTATTTTTTACATTTTTGATTTGATAGTTGTTTTTTGTGTACAAGCATTTGGAAACCTATAACGTTTGCTTTTTTTTCTGTCATCATTATCATTATGATCATTATGATCATTATGATCATTATCATGCTCAGAAAATAACAGAATTAACCACAAGAAAACCAAAATCAAAAACCAAAATCAAAAACCAAAAGCAAAAACAAAAAAAACACAAGCAAAACCACAAACATGTGAAGTTGGTTAAAATGATTAAGGTCGGTCACAGACAACTTTTACAATTAACCTACAAACAAATCATTCCAAATAATTCCAAAAAAAAAAAAAAAAACACAAAAAAAAATAAACAAGAAAAGTAGAAAAAAAAGAGGCCTTTAAGTTGTCTAGAAAATCTTTCAAGAAATTTCAGTTCAAATTGAATCAGAGGCAAATGCAAAAACAAATTTTACGAGGACAAACAAAAAACTTTATTAAATCATTTCGATTGAGAAATTTTCAAAATGAATTCTTCTCATCTAATTGAAGAATATCAAAATATTTAAGATATTTAAGAGATATCTAAAGATTTTGTTTACATTTTGAATTGAAAATTGTCAACTGTCATCAAAATGGAAAGCTGAATTTATTGGCAGAAATTTGTTTTCATATTAAAAATTTTGAATTGTTATTAAACCAAAAAAAAGTGCTTTTTTTTTTCTGTAAAATATCTGGGAAACTGTTAAAGTATAGAAATAGTCGTCTTAAGCCAACTTTCATTTAAATGTTAATGTTAACTTCAATCATTCGCACTTGTTCGTTCCTTCTTTCATTATCTTTTCTGTCATATTTTTTTTTTCTCATATTTTTTTTTTTTTGTCATTTCATTTTTTGGTTTTTTCTATTTGGTTTTTGTAAAGTTGAGGGATTATATTGTAATTGTGCTCTTGTGGCCACAATTACAATAACATTTACATAAATTTTGTCAAATTACTACTTAACTTTACTTTAAGTTTAAGTCACAAAACTACAAAACTACGACAAACTAAAAATGGACGCTCAAACTTATTTTAGAGCCTTTGCATATCATGTTGAATTATCTAGGCCATTAAAAAATACTTGAAACGTTTTGGGAGTTTTTGTTTTTTTATTTTTTGTTTATTATGTTTTCTAGAAAATGTTTTATTTCAAGAAATAGGGCGTTAGGTTCAAAATCTCAAATCTAAAATTTAGTCATGTAACTCTTGTTCAATTATACCTAAGCATTATCAGTAATCCCTTGAGAATTTCATCAATCGAGAAACTTATTTCATTGTATTTAAGAGAATGGCAAAGTGGGAAAATGGCAAAGTGGGAAAATGGGAAAATGGGTTTTACATCAAAAATCTTCAGCAATTTTAGACTTTGTAAGGCCATTAAAAAAAAATATATTTTTATATAGAAATATTCTTTGCTAATAAAAAAAGTTATAATATTGTTATGGTCGATTGTATTGGATTGTATTGGAACTGTGGCACGTTCTCGATATTGTAAAATTCCCATAAATGAAAGTTTTGTTCTTTCCCCCCCCCCCCCCCCCTTTTCTTTATTCTCCTTTTTGGTTTTTTGAATGAATTTTGTGTGAATTTAATTAAAATGATTTAGATCATTTGTCAAACTAACCAAAGTAATAAGTTTTAACGCGTTCTGATTATTATGCGGAAATCGTATGTGTAAATGAATTTCATTCAGTAAACTGACTAACGATGGCAGAATGGCAAAATGGCAGATTGGCAGAATGGCAGGATGGCAGAAATGTTTCCTTTTATTTATTTTCGTTTCTTCTTACTCCTTTTTACTTTTTGTTTTTTTTTTTTTTTTAGTTTTTTGCGGTTTTTGTTGAACGATAACCGTTTTGTTGTTATTATTGTTGTTGTTATTGTTGGTTAAATTATACAGCCAGCCATTAAAGCTATTTCCACACTCAATCAAAGACACTTATCTATCCATGTTTACCAAATTACGTACACTTCGTTAGATATTCTCCAACTAGAATAAAGTTGAATGAAATAGAATGAAATGGCATAAAAGTAATGTAAGTAATGTAAGTAAAGTAGACTAGACTAGACTTGACTAGATTACATTAACATTTTTCCTATTTATTTTATTTTATTTTATTTTGTTTTTTCTTTTTGTTTTTATTGTTGCTTTTCTTTTTTTTTTCTTTGTATACATTTTATCTTCAAATTTTATGCATACATAAATATTTTTCTTTGTTTTCGTTTTTTTATACCCACCATCCAGAGGATACTCATAGAGCATATTCATTCTATTAGTATGTTTGTAACATCCAAAATTAAATATATATTCTTAACCAGCATCAAGTGCTGAACCGATTTAGACATATCTGGCTGTCTGTCCGTCTGTCTATCGTCTATATGTCGGTGCGTGCGTAGATCACATTTTCTTGAACGCAAAAAGAGAGATAGCGAGCTGAAATTTGGCAGAAACTGGTAAGAAATGGAAAGTTCTTACAGGCAGGTTAATGTTGAAAATGGTCAAAATCGTTCGAAGATAACGGTCCCAGTGAATCATAAAGTAAAAACATTTCAATATTTTTATGGTGGCTTCTTGTTCATTTTGTCGCAAATGGCAAAATATAGAAAGCTGAACTTTGTATTAATGGTAAGGCAATAGGTCCCAAAATTATACAAGTTGGCCACGCCTACGTGAAATTACCAAAATACCAAATTTTCATTATTTTATGTATTTACATTAAATTTTCTATTAATTGCTCAAATATTAAAACAATTTTAGTACGATGATGTCAGAGTGTTTGGGTGATGGGTGATAGGTATTCAATATTTGGCCCCCGCCAAATATAATTTTCTTACATAATTTTTCTCTTTTAATTTCCTTTATTTTCTTTTGCTTTGTTGTTTTTTTATTCAGATATAATTAAAGAGAAATATTTCATTGTTATTAAACTAGTTGATCTACAAAAAATATTTACAATATTTTTGAAGAAATAAACGATAAATTTAACAAATTTTCATATTCATCGAAATTATTTAAATATTGATTTTAAAAAAAAGGCGTGGCTGTACTTTTCATACATGGACCAACAGCAACAAAAACAACAATATAATTTGAAAAAAACAAAGTAAAGCAGAAATTTCATTAATCAAGAAAATATTAAAATAATTAAGAAAGTTTAACATTTATAAATTACATGAGCAAAATACAAAAAGACATGAAAAGACATGAAAATGAAGAAAAGCGAACGAAGGAAGGCCAAAAATAGTTTGACTAAAATGTTTTCTAAAGATTTTTAATTTATAAATTAAATATAATTTTTTTTAATTTTTGCAATTGCATTTTGGTTTTTATTTTAACAGAGACCGATGGTCATCATTCAGATGAAGGAGGTTCTGGCGATGGTGAGAACTCGAATGGTGGTATTACCACCAATTTAAGCGGTGTGAGTGATGAAGATCGTGCTAGACTTATTTTAAAACGTAAATTACAACGAAATCGTACATCATTTACTAACGATCAAATCGATAGTTTGGAAAAAGGTACATTTTTAATTTATGAAAAAATGTCTTTAATGGAAAAACATTCTAATGCTATACAAAACATAGTTCCTGAAAATGAGAGCAGCATTTCAAAATAATAAATTAAAAAATTTTTTAATTTCCTCCAGTAGTTTTGTGATACTAGACTTTAGATTGTTCATTTCCATTTTATATTTGATACATTTCACATGCTTCAGCCTAAAGAAGCAAGTATCTCAAAAAAAAATTTCTCCTAAATACAAAATACAAAAGATGGAAATTTTTTCTTATTGAATGATATTGATATTAAAATTGAAATAAAAGCGAATAAGAAATTTTCATTTGGGAATGTCATTTATTGAACAAGATAAGAAAAAGGGAAAAACAGCAAATCAAAATCTTATAGTGGATTCTGGCCAACTCTTAAATCACCTTATCTTACACCTAATTGCTGAAGGTGATTAAAAAGTTAAATGTTGAAAAAATTGTAACATTTCGGTTATTTGAAAGTGTCGTTATATGAGAGAAGGGTTCATAAAATAGAATGATCTGGACCAAATTGTGCATTTGTGCATTTTTCCTCATGCCAAAATTCAATAAAATAGTAACCCTATTTCACGTAACATCTTCCTTTTTTCGAAAAATTCGTTCGGGGGAGCGGTCAAAAAATCGTCCGATTTTAACACTTTTCAATAGGGATCATTTTTGGGACAAAACGCAGCTATATGCCAAACTTCACTGATGTATCTTAGCAAATGCCATCGAAAGCTTGATGGCAGATGGACATGGTTAAATCGATTTAGAAAGTTATTGTAAGTCGATCGATTTAACTTTTTTCTGGGTGTTACAAACAATCATAAGAACTTATAATGCCCTAAACTGTACCACAAGACATGTAGCCTATAAAATGAAATGAATTGTCCAGTTGTGTGTATGTTTCTTATTTAATGAAAATTATTCAAAAAAATTGTTCAATTAATTTCATATTGAAATTTATATTTCAATTGAAAAAATGTACGTTTGTTTTGTCTTGTCTACTTAGAATTTGAGCGTACACATTATCCAGATGTTTTTGCACGTGAACGTTTAGCTGGAAAAATTGGTTTACCGGAGGCACGGATACAGGTATGGTTCTCGAATCGTCGAGCTAAGTGGCGTCGAGAAGAGAAATTACGAAATTTACGACGAACATCATCACATTCCAATAATAGTAACATAAGTTCTGTATCATCCTGTTCCACAAATGCAGCCGTTACACCGTTAACAAATGTTGAGAGTCCGAATGATAGTAGTAATACAAATCCAATATTGAGACCTGTCTCATCGGGCGGTAAGTACAGTACAAATATAACGTGTTGCACGGCTTTTTATAGTTGACATTCGCATGGATTTATATAGCGCGCATGTTTTTTGACTATTTTGGTTACAATGGTCCCATTACACCTGTTGGCACTTCTATAACTCATACACAAGGCACAGAGACCTTGACAGATCTTTCAGCCGCATCACCTACAACCCTAACACAAAACAATATTGGAAATCACAATAATACAGCCAATAGTATTGTGATGAATATGTCTAATACAGGACAAGAAGTACTTACACCAGTAGCAACTGAGAGTGCAAATACTCCAGATCATTTACGGGATCATATGAATTCTTCAGGCAGCAGTAATAGCAATTGTGATAGCATTATAACAACAAGTAACGGTGATAGCTCGGCAAGTTTAGCTCTAAGTAGTAATGATGGCCGTTGTAATAGTGCAAGCAAAGTGCATTGCTCCACGGCAAGAACTAATCAATCAATCAATACCATTAGCAATACCAATGAAACCAATAACAATACAAATAGTAGTTGCAATGATGAACACATACAACATCAATCGCCAGCCGCCTCAGAAGTTGCTTATATACGTAATGCTTCGGGTAGTACAGCTACACTTGCCGTTCACTTAAGTGGCGGCATTGCTAATATTTCACCTCTATCACCGCCCCGTTTTAATCTGAATAGTGGATTCAGCAGTTCTATGAGTGGAATGTATCATCCGCATGGAATTCATCACACACCAATACAAATGGGTGAAACTTACAAGTAAGTATCAATAAATAAATGATGAAATTATGAAATGATGAAAGCGGCCAATTATGACCAGATTATGGGAATAAGTAAAATTCTTATAAAAACAGAAATATATAGATTTGAAATATATATATATATATATAATAAAGAAATATATATGATTTGACAAAACATGACTCTAAAAAATGTCTAATTTTCGAATGATTTGACTTTGTACCACAATTGGAGATGGGTTCTAAAAATCAAAAAAGATTAAAAATAGATAAATTAGGAAGGTGAAAATCAATAGTGCTGTTATTTACATTAGTTAAAATAAAAATTGTGAACAGCAATTATTAATAATAAGGAAGACTAAATCAACTAAACTAAAATAAAAAAGGACCAATTAAGAAAATAATTAAAAATTTGTAATAAGTTTAAATTAAGCGAAAGAATTTTTATTTATATAATCAATATATTTTTGTTGTTGGCGTGTTTTTTGTTTTTTTTTTTAAATTAACTTTTAGTTCCATGGGTAGTATGTCAAGTTTTTCACATTCACATGCGATTACAACAATGCCTGGCTCTCCAGTATTAAGTCAACAGCGGGATTTAGCATCACCCACACTTTATCAATGTCATGTATCATTACGGCCTCCATTATCGCATACACATCATCCGTCGCCACATCCCCATCATCCTGCACATCCTGCACATCTGCACATCCGCACATCCCGCACATCCCGCACATCATCCAACTCATCCGCATCATTCGATGATTGGTGGACTTGCCGCCAATGCACCAAGTAATACAAATGTCGCTGGCGATCATCTAACATCTTCGGCGCTTGGTTGTAATACACTTAATCCAAATTGTAATACATTTGCTGGATTAGGACAATATGGGCCAGTTATGAGTTTTCCGCCAGGACCAGTTCCTACGCCAGCGAATGGTAGCCCCGTAGATAGTTGTGTACCTATATCCCGTCCATATGCGGAAAATAATCAAACACATTTAACGACAAATGGTAGTAAAACTTGTGCCACATACACACAAATGGGTTTCACTGGCTATGCAGCTATAACGGCCGCTACAGCATGTGCCAATAGCAATAATTTTAATAATCCACATCCACCAAATACGGGGAAGCATCAACAACAATTTATTGCTTCATGCTTCTATTCACCGTGGGTCTAAAATACAAATAAAAAATAAAAAATAAAAAATACAAAACAACAAAAACAATAAAACTAAAACGGAAGAAAATAAAAAAAAAAGCAAAAATCAGATAAAACAATCAGAAAATGAAAAAAACTGTCTCCATTCACCCTTTTTATTTTTACTTTTATTTTTAAATTTTCTTATACATATCATATACAAAAATAAAGTGTAATGTTTCTCGTGTACATCTTAAGCTTTTTTTTTTTTGCTTTCTATTAATTATTTCTCATATAAATTAACAAATTCGAGCAGTGATTGCGTGAATGAATGCGTAAGTGAGAAAATATCTCTATACATAAATAATTTTTTTATACATCATACTACTTTTTGATAGAGTTTAGGGTTGTATAAGTTTGTGTGGCGGTTTGTAGCACTCCTCGAAGAAGTTGAGATAGAGCCATCTTTTTATTATGCCAAACAATTTAGAATTATTTTCTGAAACGATTAAAGCCCGTATGTTCTTGCGGTCGTACATGTATCCGACCGTCCATCGATTCGTCTGTGTACCCATTCACACAAGCGGGCGTCCGTCGATTCGACCGTTCGTTCATCCATCGATTCATGCGTTTATCCATCTATCCGTTCGTGCATCCTTCCGCCCATGTATCTTTAGTCTGTCCAAATAAATTTATTATCAAATTGCAGATCACAATTCTTGAGAAATTCTAATAAACTGTCTCGTCACTACGCCAAAATAATTATACTTTGACTTAGTGAAGAATCTTATTGAAAATCTTTGGAAGAGGACCATTATTATGATTACATTTCATATAACGTTTTTTCCGCCAAAAAATCAGTATATAGACAAAAATTATAATTTTGAATATATTGAAGATATTTGAACGAAAATTGGCATTTTATTATATTTTTACATATAAAATACAAAGCACCAAATTGGATATAAATCTGATCATTTTCGAACTGACACCCGGAACTTGAAAAAACTTTTCAAATCGTTTACAATAAAATATGACAATTTTTACATTATTAACTTGAAATGTATTTATTTGACTTTTTATTTACATTATGTAAAATTTTATATGGGAGTATTTGAAAGTCAGCTCTTACCAACTATAAAGCTCTTACTTATTTTGGTTTGGCATTTTTATAACAACGATGCTTATTTAAAGTAAATCAAACAATTTACTGTATGTGTGTGTGTGTGTGTACGTATGTATGTATGTACCCATTATAAACAAGTTTATACATCTATAAAATGCGTAAATCATTATAAGATATTTTATAAAGATATAATAATTTAATGTGCCTCTTAAGCATACTTCGAGTTCTCTAATCTGTACCATTTTGCAATTTAATGAAAATCATTACATTACGCTACAACTATTTTCTAATAATTTCTGTTTTGATTATTAGAAATTTATCCCAGAAAAGATTTGATGATAAATTCACATTTTGTAGCATTAAATTATTTTCAATATTAATTTACGTTAAACGTGTCTGTCCCAGCGTCTAATTGATAATGATAAATTCGATAAATTGAAGTCTTTCGATCCAAAAATCGATCCTATTCAAATTTATTAGAAGCGTATAATTGTTTTTTTTCCCCTTTAGACGCTATAAACAAAGAACCAAGAACAAGAAAAACAAGCTCATATATTTGAATTATTACTTTGGTTCCTCAAATACTTTTTAGATTTATTCAAATGAGATGAAAATGGTGCAGTGGTCCTGAAAAATATCTCGTTGTGTATTCTTTAATAAGATTTTTTTCTTTTTTTTTGTATATAAAATAAACTACACTCAACACTCAACATTTAACACTCAACAACGATTTAACATAACTCAGGCATGCTTCAAAAATATTTATGAAAGCATTAAAGCATTTTAGGAAATGGCTGTTGCATAATTATCCTACGTTATACAAATTGGAAAAAAAAATGTAATTCGCAAATATTGTTACACTAAAACTCTCTGAACAATCAACAATCTCTACTTTCTAAAAAAAAAGCAACCAAAAAAAAAAAAAAAAAACAAAAACAGTTGTTCTTATAATTGAAATATTACCGCTTTAGAAATTATCATAACAAAATTAAGAAGAAAATTATCGTACGCAGATTTTATGGGGCAATTTCTCACAAAAAGCTAGATTTTTATTTTTTTTTTTTGCTTTATTTTTTTTTTTTTGTGATAAGAATTCATATAAAAGCGGCAAAAATCTCTAATAAAAATTTATACCATAAAAGTTGCTAACAAATGTTTCATGTTTCATGTTTCATGTTTCATGTTTCATGTTTGATGTTTGATGGTTCATGCTAAGTCATTTGAATTTACAGATAGAAAATATTCTGGAAGTTAACATGGGCCAAATATGTTATTGTTGTTTTAATTAGATTTGTTTGTTTGTGCATTTATGTATTTGTTTCTTAAATAATTTGTACAATTGCTAGCCGAATATATGAATAGACTTATAATAGTCATCTGTTGATGGTATGCCATCGATAATACTTAAAAATTACTAATAACGTTACGCTCATTTATTCATTCATTCATTCAAAAAAGAACAAAAAAAAACTAAAAAAAAAACTTAAAATAAAATGTATAATACTTGAATAATATTGTGGACACGCGCCGCTCTTTTTTTCTATTTTTTTTTTTTTTTTTGTAGTTTGCATCAGTCAAGATGGGTGTAAAAAGATAGCGCATTATTAAAATATCTTTAAATACTTTCAATATTTCAATTGTATTTAATAATAAGTATTAAATTCTTTATAATATAAAAATGTACATATGTATGTGTACGTATATATATAAATATTTATATATAGAGAGAATGAGAGAAACAGAGATTGAAATAATATCTTTTTTAGGGGTATTTATTATGAAATATGAAAAATGTTAATTGTTTGACATTTGAGTAAACTTTGATAAATATTTATCCACCACTATTCAGAATACACTATTTACTATTCACTATTTCAATGTCATCCAACTTTGGATACAATAAAATAGATTCCTTTAGATATTATTTTCACATCGATATACAATCCATTCCATATATTTAAATGTATATGATAAAATTTCATCAGAATCTATTGATCTATGCATTAAATGCAAAAATTTTCCACCCATGTAGATAAATATTCTAAAATTTCTTCTACAAATATATGAGTCACTGTTATTGGATGAATTATATCTTACATTACAAACGAATTACGAATAATAGATGTCTATTACATAAAGGGCATCTATACATTAATTACAAACGTATAATTCTCAGTTGGTTTATATTTGTATATATAAAATGGTTAGCGTATGTGTTACCTTATCCCTTAAAAATGATTATGATGGCTGTCTCTTAAATAGAATAGTTTTAGTATATAAATTGTCTGGGCGGTATATTCATTAGGGCCCGATACTGGGACTTCAAATTGTAATCTAATTTTAAAGTATATAAACAGAGGATAGAATACAGCTTTCGTCCAAAATTTTTTAATCGCATCTAGTCTGTATTATAGAATACTGTAGATTTAAAAAATAATGTGATTCAAAATTGGAAACTACAACTACAACGATTTACAACATAGAGATCATTATCAATCGTTAAAATAAATCATTGATAATAGCAATCTAAATGACTTAAGTAACGCATTGCCTAGGTCACTAAAAAAAGGCGTGATTACTTATCAAGAGGCGTTATTACTTGCCAAACAATTTACACCAAATTAGCTGAATTTCTAATGTTGCCAAACATTTAAAATTATATACTTTTCCACTTTTGAAAGGTGCAATTTTATACGCATTATATTAAACCATTAGCATGTCAAACTTTTCAAGTAGATATAAAATACTTTATAAGCAGTTGGCAAGAACACTTTATTATGCGCCATATGAACTTTATATTTATAATATGTAAAGCATAATAACTGAGATGGGTAAAGGGAATTTTAACTTTGATCTAATTCGCTTCTAGAATAATGCACTCTATAAAAAAGGATATAGTATAGAAAGTTAGAAGGCCTTCAAAACGTATCAGTTTTTGAAATTATTTAAGACAAAACAAATCTCAACTAAATTAAATGCAATAATAGAATCATCACGATTTGAATGTTAATCTTTTTTTATTATGCATTTTTTTGCTATATCATTTTTTGGCTCATCCTAAATTTTATTTAACATTAAAATATACATTTTATATACTTCTTTCTGTTTCTCTCTGTCACTTTCTATAAACTGAAAAATCACCATGTTTTCTTTATTCTTTCGAATATTTTTCTTTGTTCGTTTATCCATTTTTCTATGACTATAAGCATCTACTCATTGATTTCTTTGGATTGTAAATTTCTGGTATAAATCGCTGCATTTTTCTGTTATATGTTATCGCTATTCACTCTATTACCGCTGCTTTTTCTTATAAACCTTATGCAATTTTCTACGTTTAAGTATCATATCATAAAGAACTTCCAAACCTTCTTGAAGGCCTTCTCCAGTTATCGCACAAGCTGGTTGTATATACCATCCTTTATAAACTCCAGCATTGTTTGTAGATTTTAAATGAGCCTTGCCTTGACTAATACCGATGCCATCTGCGAGAGAATATGCCTGATTATGTTGTTGTTGTTGTGTTGTACACATTGGTGATGTTGTTACAACATGCAATGTACTTGATACAAGTGATGTAGTTAAAACATTCGGTTCAGGCATATTTAACAGTTGCTTAAAAGTTATAGCTGACTTTTGTTGTATGGCTTGTTTACTGACATCATTTTCCACATTCATTGATACATTCAATGAATTTGTTAATTGAGGCATACTGAGCCCCTCAGTTATATCAACCAAATTTTGATGGTTATTTGTAGGGTTGTTATTATCGACAAGTTTATGCATTGATTTATAACCCTTGTTAGATGAAACTGGACTACCACTACTGCAACTAGTATTATAAGTACCAATGCTTCCAGTAGATGATGATATACTATTTGGTATAGCCATATGTATTGAATATGTTATTAATTCATGTAAGCCCAATAGCTTTTCTAATTCTTTAGGCTCCTGAGCACCTGGTAAATCTTGTTTATTTGCCAATATCAATAATGGTACACCCTGATTTTCAGGGCATTTTGTTGTGCGCATCAACTCCATTTTCGCTTCCTCCATACGTTCCATATCTACAGAGTCCACAACAAATAATATACCATCAGTACAACGTGTATAACTGCGCCACAGAGGCCTCAATTTTTCTTGGCCACCAACATCCCATACTAAAAATTGTATACCTTTAGCTTTACCAATAGTTCCTTGAATCTAAAACGAAAGGCACAAAAATAAAAAGAAATAAAAGTAGTAACAATAGATATAGTTAGTAAAAATATTTATTGAAAAAATCTATAAAAATGGAACGACCTAGTAATGATTAGCCTAATGTACCTAGAAATTGTAAAAAGCAAGAAAATTACATACGGCTTGAGGTAAATCTTGAACACTCACGAAGTAGGTATTGGTCTGTCACGGCCATAACAGATGTCATGGCCATGGCTGATTCTATAATTTACAAAAAAAAAAAACTAAAGGTAATAGGTGCATATAACTGAAAATCATGTTTCAAAAAATTTTAAAACTAAATTACATTGGATGTAAAAAAAAAACACAAATTGACTTTGCCAAGCTATTACTTCGCCACAATTTTTTTTTCGCTAAAATATATTACAAACTGTACATTACTTTTATACAAAAAAACTTTTAAGGTATTGAACAGGAAATGATCGAAAATGTGGACCAATCTCACGCGTTTTTAATACAGTTTGCCTTTGAATCAAATTACATCCGCATACTGAATTATTGAAAATATTTTAAAAATTGCACTCTACATATTATTTCATGGTATGAAGAATTGACAACGCAGTAAATTAGAACCCGGTAAATTCATTGTTTGAAGAATATCGCTCATAGAAAAATGTTCCATTAGGAATTGCTTTAGATTTTGCCAGATTCTAAAACTATGAATCGATTTTTCGAAACTCTCCGAGTAGAAGCGTTTATGCGAAAATTAAGACTTTTTGTAGGTTTCTTTAAAATTTATTACAGTTTTCGAAATGAGTCCAACTAATTTTTGCTTATGGAAATTGTAAGCGGTTTAAACTCTGCTGATTTAATTATAAAACCTTTCACAAAACTTTATGTGATAAAACCATAAGTAAAAGAGATTGTCGCTCGGTTCAGATTCTTAAATACTCTACATCACAATGTTGTTCAATTTAAATAGTGTAGGGAATAAATTATGTATAAAGATACTTCTATTTGAATGATTTGAAAAGTTCTTTAAATGGATCTAAAAAGTGAACCGATTGAGACATTTATTTGGTATTTCAAAGTCAGGAGGCGGTTTTTATTGAATAGTATTCAAAATTTTAAATTTACATTCGTATATCGACATGGAGTATCTTAAACAAATAGTTCGTATTTAGATCAAAATATATCCACGTACCAAATTTTATCATATCTCCAAAGTTGCAACCTGTAATTTAATAACATATTTATATGGACAGACTATAGACAGATGGGCGAACAAAGAGACAATCAGGATAAATTCAAAACAAAATGTGAATCTAAATCGATTAGTACAATAAAAGTTAGGCTTATCTGAAGCCACCGTGAGTGGTACAACAACCGCACAAAGTTACAATGAATCGTAAACCATATGGAACATATACATTTTTTGTCGCTTTTATTAGAAATTGTTAGTTCACTCTTTATCGAAAGTTTTTTGAAAGATTAACTTAACAAATATACATAGATACAATTAACAATTAACCTACATACATGTGTATGTATGTATTAATCAATTCTTTCGTTTACCTTTTCACAGTTGAACCCAATAGTTGGCACCGTATTAACATACTGATCAAATTTTAAGCGATACAAAGCAGTCGTTTTGCCAGCTGAATCTAAACCCAACATGACCACATGCAAAGTACCCTAAAAAGCATCACAAACTATAATCACATAAAAATTATGAAAAAAAAAAATAATTACAATATTCAAGAAATATAATGCTATACCTGAGAGGGTAGACTATCTAGAAAGTTACCCCCACTTTTGCCCATTGTTGTACCCATATTAATATATATTTATATATATATATATATATATATATATATATATATATATGTATATATATTAATATTTCAAAGCAGCACCATCGATATTATCACTACATAAAGAATAAATTGAACTTTCACAAAAAAGAAAAATGAAACTTTCTTTATGTTTTCGAGCTCGTTATGGCTGCCCACTATTACTGCACTTATATCATCATTATTATGATTTGTTTAAGTAAACTTAAGGCAATGAATAAAACAAACCCGCTCTTTTGCTATAGTTCGTAAATTATGTAACAAATATTAACGGGGAATTATTTTACAATAAAAAATATTTGTTTAAATTTTAATATTTGTTTAATAAAATTAAGGCATCGATGGCACAGCAATCAATTCATTACTATAAGTTATGATGATAATTCTTTTTGCAATAATAACTAAATTTTAATATTGTAGTATGCAGATATTTTGAAATTGTGAAACATAATCTCTAATGCTATACATTGTGTCTTGTTAATTGTATGTGTTGTTAATTTCACAAAAGCATTCGATGTAACATTTTCAATTAATGTTTATTTTTAAAAAGAAGAAGATAATCAAAATGAATACTATTTACAATTCGCTATTTTACAAAAGTATTATATTGTTTGTTATTCTCTCGTTAAAATATTAACGAATTGTTTGCAATCGCATTGGCTATACGTACTTTTAAAGTTGTTCGTATATGAGATTTTTTGGTAAATTTAAATTGACAAAAAAAAAAAAAAAGATGTATAATGTTAAATGAAAAGTGTATTTTTAACCAAAATCCTTTAAATATATACAATTCTTCATAATTCAGGTGAGTGTGATTAAGTTATCATTATTGTTATTAATGTGAACAAATTAATATATTAAAAGTATTGGTGCGAACCAATTATTGGCTTCTATGCTTGTGTATATACCACATAACACAGGCATGCATACACATGCACGTATTTTCATCTCCTTAATTATTTCATTAAGTTGTGGTATTTTTTTTTCTTTATTGTTTGTATATTTGTTTTACCTACCTATTGATATTGCCATTATTTTCAACCCTTCAACGAATTCATTTTAACTTCTTACTGATATATTACACAAATCGAGTATATGCCAAAATGTAATAATGATAGCCTTAAAGCAATATTTCATTGATTTATGTTATAAAAAGAAAAAAAGAGAAAAAGGAAAACAAGAAATGAATTTTATGCATATGCATACACGCATATATGTATATATATATATATATATATATATATATGACAAAATTGCCATACAAGCTGTATAAAGCAAAGATTCCTATATGATACAAATTCTCATGTACAGATTTGTTTGCCCATTATATGAAACAATTGGGTCGTCTCTTTTGGTAAAGTTTGTGTAACCGTTTTTTATTCTTGTTCGTTGGTTCCATTTATTCGTTGAAATAGTCTAAAACTTTTTAGTTTATTTTAAGTGATGCCATATTCTCATAAATAATTTAATAAATAGCAGAACCAGTGAAACATTTACTGACAATTAGAAAATAAGAAAAGCAATCTTATCGGCGATTGTTGCGAAACTTCAATATAAACAATATTGTCTGTGTATGCTTCTTTTTTTCCGGTCGTCTAAAGGTTAGTGGTACACTCAATTTTTTAAAAGGTTTGTAACACCCTAAGAGGACTCACGTAAATATATATATATATATATATATATATATACGGATTTGTCTGTCTGTTTTAAATGATCCAGTTGACTCAAATTTGTAAGAAATATTATTATTAAAAATTGATACTTTTATAATACAGTTAAAGCGGAAGAACTAGTCGAGTTGCTTAAAAGTCGAATTTTTTTTCTTTTTACGGAGTTTATTAATTTATTCAGTCCTCGCAATCTACAAAGAAAATTGTGCATAAAAATTGGAAAAAAGCGGGTAATCGCACAAAAATTTATAACGTATCAAATTTTCATTATTTCTGATATTTCCTTTTCATTATTATTATTTTTTTATAATAATTGTTATAAAGCATATCATTGAATATATTATCTATCAAAATCCATCAAATCCATTGTCTGGATTTTAGGCATCCAAGATTAAGCTACAGCCAAAAATAATTCTCTAAAATATTTTTCTATTTTTCAGAAGCTATTTCAAAAAGAGAAAAGAAGAAACAATAAATAATATTGACGGAGGAAACATTTAACTTTCACTATGACTGTGGAGGACGAGGTTGTGAATAAATGTAAGTATAAAGAGTATGTCCTAAGAAACAAATTTGTTTCTATAAATGTTTATAAGTCATAAAACTTATCTTATTTTTAAATCTTTTATAAGTATCAACTGATACAGGTGAATGATTTATTCTAAAAATTGGCAATATTAAAATTGGACAAGAACGGAGTTGGTTTGAGATATGTTTGATGTTCAATCAATTTACCATAAAAATTTGTATATACTATTGATTTACTTGGCATGCAAATTAAACTATGGAAATATCTGGAACATATCGAGACGTTCTTAGGATGCACCTTTTTCTGTAAGTTCAATATTGAACAATGACATTTTTTTTTTTTAGGTGAATTAGATGATAGTAATAAGGATTGGCAGAAACATTTTAAATGGAAGAGAGTACTTACACCATCAGGTCCACAACCAAGACCACGCCATGGTCATCGTGCTGTTAACATTAAAGAATTAATGATAGTATTTGGTGGTGGTAATGAAGGCATTGTTGATGAATTACACGTTTATAATTCAAGTAAGTAAAGCTTAGATCAAGAAATATTTCGACCGGATATTTATATTTGTACGCCATACTAAGCGGCTACTTATTCTATTATAATTATAGTAAAAACTTCGGAAATTAACAAAATTTGTCGTTAACTGTTTATCGGGAACATATGGTAGAAAAAAACACACAAAAACAAAACAAAATGGCCTTAAAAAACACATCGAATCATATTTGGTACACATTTTATTTTACTTGATACATTTATTTTACATAAGACCTATCAGTATTTTATATCAATTTATTCAATTCATTGAAATGTAGCAAGTAAAAATATTACATTTAACGGGCACCAAAACTTGATCAATTTGGATGGACAAAATGTTATCATAATTTAAATGGTTAAGAAATTTCACACAAATCTTGCATCTTATATAACTAATAAATAATCAATAAAACGTGTAAAAAACATAAGACACGTAAAAATTTTGTATTCTGTAGTTTTAGGTAGGACTTGTATTGTTTTTGTGGAGATCTATATATCCAAAAGTCAATAATAGCTTACATACATGAAGTTACAATTTTTCTATCAAATTTGAAGTTAAACTCTCAATTATTGTTAGTTAAAATAAAGTTAAAGTAGTGTTTGCGAATTACACACGTACAGATGCACAGATGTGCAGATAGGATTACATTGGTTCCGAATTCTATGTTGATCAAGAAATTATATATTTCTTAAAGTTTCTCTTTAGATGTTATAAATATTTTTGTTAAAATGAACCCATTACCAATGTCTTGGTAGTGAGTGTAAGAAAAAAAAGGTATGACTAAAGAACATTTTATATTTCAGTTTCAAACCAATGGTATGTACCGGCCATGAAGGGTGATGTACCACCCGGTTGTGCTGCATATGGCTTTGTTTGTGAAGGTACACGCCTATTGGTTTTTGGTGGTATGATCGAATATGGTAAATATTCCAATGAGTTATATGAATTACAAGCAACAAAATGGGAGTGGCGCAAAATGAATCCTGATCCACCGGACAACGGTCAACCGCCATGTCCGCGTCTCGGTCACAGTTTTACTTTAGTTGGCGATCGCGTATTCTTATTTGGCGGCCTAGCGAACGAATCGGACGACCCTAAGAATAACTTACCAAAGTAAATTTTGAAAAAGAGAACAAAAAACCAACAAATACATTAATATATTGATCACTAAGTACTGTACATTCCACGCCCTATTCTATTCTATAATCATCCAGTTGCAAATATGCAAGCTTATGGAAAATATCCAGAAAATCTTAAACATGCCTACATTTGATAGCATCGATCTTTATTACTGACTTATAGTTTACAAAAACGGTGTCTCCGAAAATTTAATCCACATAGTCTATATTAAATATGTAAATATATATAATTATATACCCAAACAGCCATCTGCATAAATTTTTACATCATTCAGAAATTTTTATGTAATTCTCTAAACTATGCAGTTATTTGGTAGTGGCGCAAAATATCGATAGGCAAACTTAATTAAAAGACTTACACTGAATCGTTTGAATTGAAATAATTTGTACTACTGCATTTGTTGTGTTACTATGTATATATTTATATATTATATACATGTATGTATATGCATACGTATTTACGTATATTCTAGATATCTGAATGATTTATATATACTGGATTCACGGGGAGTTCATAGTCATAACGGTAAATGGATAATACCCAAAACTTACGGTGAAAATCCGCCACCTCGTGAGTCGCATACAAGTGTATCGTATGCATGTAGAAATACGGGAAAATACAATTTACTTATTTATGGTGGCATGAGTGGCTGTCGTTTAGGCGATTTATGGTTACTAGATACAGAAACGATGACTTGGATTAAACCGATAACTCATGGTAGACCACCATTACCTCGATCCTTGCACAGTGCGACTATGATAGATAATAAAATGTATGTTTTCGGTGGTTGGGTGCCATTAATTGTTAATGATTCTAAAGGGCCAGTTGAAAGAGAAAAGGAAAGAGAATGGAAGTGCACCAATACATTGGCCGTTTTGAATTTGGGTGAGATCATAAAATTCTCTATGGTCCGTTCCTATTAAGTAAAAGTATTGAATTGTTTTTTTTTCTTTTCGTGTGTAAATTAGATACAATGACTTGGGAAAATGTTACCGTAGATACCGTGGATGATGATGTACCAAGGGCTAGAGCTGGTCATAGTGCCGTAGGCATTAATAGCCGCTTATACATATGGTCTGGCCGTGATGGATATCGGAAAGCTTGGAACAACCAGGTCAGGGTAGGCTTTTCTTATTACACATAATGTCCTCTCCCTGTGAAAGAATCTAACAATAGTTCATAAGCATTAATCAATGGCATTTAAGTTTAAATTCGTTTCATGTTTCGTGTACATCGAGTACAAACGTTTCATTCATTTACATACATAAATATCAGGGGTGGGCGCTACAAGTTAGTTTACGTTTACGTTTACGTTTACGTTTAGGTAAAGTGTCTTATAGTTGGAACTGGAAAAGTTGCACATATATACACAAACAGACGGACATAGCTATATTTATATGTATTGTAAAGAGTCTACGAAGGTTTATTCTGAATGTTACTAAAGTTTCCACAAAGTTTAAATTGGTCTTAGGTAATGGGCATAAGGCAGCATGGTTATGAATGGAATTATAAAATATAATAGGCCCCTGTGTAAGTATGCTGAACATGGATTAATACATTATTTATGAACAAGTATACATGTTACAGTTGGTCGTGGCCGACTATTAAATACCCTGCACCCCCTTTTATAAAGAAATACATGGAAGTTTTAATTTTTCTAATAAAAACTTTTTACAAAATGGGTCGTTGTACGTGACATGATTTTAAAAAATACTCTTATAGTAACTAAAATTATTTCCGGGCGTCTTTGGGCTTAGCCACGCGCATATACTATATTTCATTCAAATAGCTCTAAAGTTGCGCCTTGTACTTTAATGACAAATGGACATGCACAGACAGACGAACAGACTGGTTTAAATTAGATAAGGACGTGATTCTGAGTCTATCGGTATAATAACAAGTGTATCTATCTCAACTCCTGCTGGGCGTTACTTACAAAACAATAAGTGGGGCAGGGTATAATTAACGTATACCACAACATAACATAACATCGCATAATATAACATAACATATCATAACATAGCATAGCATACCATAACATAACATAACATAATACATATGTACACCCTATGCAAATTAGTAAACTTTTTAGTTAATATATATGTTTGTATGTATAACATTAATGTACAGGTATGCTGTAAAGATTTATGGTATTTAGAAGTATCTAAACCTTTGTACGCTAGCAAAGTTGCTTTAGTAAGGGCATCTACACAATCTTTGGAATTATCTTGGAATCCTACTGTATTTTCGAGTGCGTACGAATTACAAATACAAAAAGTTGAGCCATCACCATTAACAACTAAAACTGTGAACGCCGAAACAACGGTGTTCCATAATACTCAGCAGAGTAGTGGTGGCATAGCGACAACCGTGCCACAATCCATAGAGAATGGCAGTAATGATGGCAGTATTGCTGATGATTCTGCTACATCCTCTACCACGTTGCAATCTCCACAAAAATTACCGATACCGGTACCTGTACCGTTAGCTGCAGAATTATTAGCAACAACTGCAACAACAATTACAACAACTGTTTTACCACGTGTAGTTAATGCTACACCACAAAACAGTAAACTACTGAGTACTACCACAATAAATGCACCAGTAACCTCAGTACAACATACCAAACCGTATGTTACATCGGCTATATACGTCAATCAGCAAAATATACCAACTGTTTGTGTCAAAACGTCAATGGCAAATACGGCAGCTACAATTTTGACGCAAAAAGATACCCAAAATCAAACGACTGGTGGATTAAAGGTGCTTAATAATAACGCAAACATTACAGCAATACTTCAAAAATTTCGGCCAACATCAATTGTATCGCGTTGTCCTGCCTCAACTGCTGCTCTAGCTACTGCTACAACAACAACAAAAGCAACAAGTGCGAATATAGTGGCTGTAACAGCAGCGGTGCCATTATCAACACCAACGTCAACTCCAGCACCAACAACAGCTTCCATTGCTTCTAATCATATGTTGTTAACATCTGGTGCCATTACCAGGGTAATAAATTCAAATAACACAACTATGGTCGCCGCAGGGAATACAAGTTCCGCGGTTCGCGTTTTATCTGCTAATAATAATTCAGGTCAAACGTTAAAACTAACCACTGCAAATAATGTTGGCGGAAGTGCAACTGGTGGAACAGTAATGAAAGCAACCAGTCAAGGAACTAATATAGTATCTAGTGGTTCCATCCAAACAAATGCAATAGGAAATGTTACGTCTGCAAATATTGGTGGCAAGCAATATATTATACAAAAACCATTAACATTAGGACCCCATGTACAATTCCAATTAGTTAAAACTAGCAATGGAAGTGTGGCCGTACAAACTTTACCTAAAGTTAATCTGACTATTGCAAAAGCTGCAGTTCCTGGTACAATCACAACAACAACCGCAGTAAGTGGCACCAACACAGGTACAAGTAAGGCGCAAATTGTATCAACAAATAGTAATCAAGCACAAGCAGTTCATATTAATGCTACACAAAATAAAATTAAGCAATTTATAATTGGTAGTGGATTAAGTAGCACCGTAGCAGGGTGTAGCAGTACTGGAAATGTAAATCAAACGAAGCAAATTGTACCAGGTAGTGTTGTTAAACTAGTTTCACCACACACGTTAACCGGTGGCAAAGTTGTAATGAAAAATTTACAATTGGGAAAAGTAACGTCAGGCGTTAGCGGTAAACCTGCTTTTGTTATAACTAATAAACAAGGACAACAGTTGACAAATCAACAAATCATTATTGTAACTACTGGCTCTGCAATACGTACTATTACGGCCGGTAATGTAACAAATTGTAGTGGTAATACTGTGGTATCTGTTGTTGGATCATCTGCTAGCAATATAACAACACCAATAACAACAAGAAGCCTTAATCCGGGAAGTGTAAAAATGTTACGAACTGTGGTTAGTAATGCAACTGTTAGACCAGTTAGTTTATCAATACCAGCAGGTGGGATTTATACGAATGCTATAAATAATCAACAAACGTACGGTACTAACACCAAAATCGCTACCATACCGAATAATATGTTACATAAAAAAACAATAACATTGGGTGGTAAATCGGTTACTGTACAAATGCCTTCAAATTCATCTGGTATAGCAACCGTTACAAGGACCTTACCCATAGTAACTGGCAATCAAATTCAAGCTCAAACAACCGGCCAAATTTTATCTTGTGGTACTAATAATAATACAGGAAAATTAGTAATGGTACCATCTACTTCTAATATGATTGCAAATAAAAAGGGTCAATATGTGAATATATTTAATACTGGCAACACTCTTCAACGTACCATTTCTTTAGCTAAAAGTGCAATTGTTCAAACAAATCAACCACAACAACGACAGCAGCAGCAGCAGCAACAGCAACAACAGCAGCATCAATTGGCAAGTGCTTCCAATATAAGTAGCGCAGATAATAGCACTTGCAGCACTGGTGATACAACGACCATTGCTTTAACCGATCAAAATTACAATGAATCTGTCGCTATAGATGACATCATTGAGCAATTGGACGGTGCATCTGAATCATCAACATTTGATGTATACAGTAAAGAGAATGTTCAAAATATTTAGTATATCATTAATCATTTGCCATAGAAATAATCATAAATTTATTCGCTAATTGCCGCAGCGATCATCGAAATCAGAATGCAAATATCATTCATTTTTAAATGTACACACATAATGTTTTACGTAAACATAATATTATAAAACAAAATAATATTTAATTTGTTTGTAATATTATTTTCCATTTTATTTGTGTGTTTGTAATTATGTGTTGATCTAAAAATTTCTTATAAATATAAATTTATCAACTTAATATGATTTGATTTATACTTGAAAATGAAATGTACAACATTGTCATTGTTTGCATTATTAGAGCAGTGTTTTATTTATCCTATATCAAAATTAGCGATATGTTTTGCTAAGTTATAACAGTTACCATACTGGTGGTAGTGGTGTTATCGTTACTATTATTATTACTACTAGTTGTTGTTTTTGTTGTTGCTGTATTCACTTTATTATTATTTGTAGAGATTTCATGAGCAGTGCCGCCCCATTGTAATCTATATATACGCGTACGCCATCGTATTGCCGGATTCCATAGGGCATGCACAAATAGATATGGTCCACTTAACTCACGGAATAACCAACCGATCACAAATTCAACTTTATGAAAGGGCAGAGCACCGTTCTGAACGATGCATAACATTAGCCAGTCGGATAGAAGCCAAATTAAAATATGTATTAAATAAAATACTACAGGATCCCATTTAAATATTAACGATGCTGACCACGATGATAATGCACCCAATACCATACACTCAGACAATGGCTCTAGTAGTATTGTGGTGGGTACCATTGCCATACGTAATTTAGCCCATCGTATAAGACGATCTTGAAAATTACTAATATTACAGATGCCGCTATTTTGCATTGCTGGTTGATTGCTAATACGCATTTTCCAACCATGTTCCGTTACTGCTTTGGCAATAAAAAAATCTTCCGCTAAATAACAGCCAAATGCTTTTAAGCCGCCCAATTCATCTAAAACCGATTTACGTAGAAGGCATGACATACCCGTGTGGCAATTTATTCCTAATAAATCAGCAGATAAATATATTCGAGACTGTACAGTGCCAAAGAATACCTGTAAAATAAGAATAAAAGATTATTACAATCAATGGGGACAGACTGTCAAGTATCCTACATTACTTTACAACAATACGTATCAAACCAACAAAGAAATCAAAACAAAACCAAACAACAACAACGAAAAAAAAAACTAACGTCAAATACTTGAATTTGAAAAGTGTTCACAATTTCGTCTGATATAATCTGATCTGATCAATATTTTAGAACATCACTTTATTATGTTGAATTGCTACTATGAATTGCTCTTTTCTTTTTTAAGTAAAAAATATAAATATCGGTCAGAGCTAGATCTCAACAATTATTCTATTTCCCCTTGCCTTCCAATCAGAGTGCATTTTTATATCAAATTTCATAATACTCTTGTGTGTTCTTTCATAACAGTTCACTTTTGACATATATAAAAACATATTTTATAGAGTAGTTCAATTTATAGGTGAACAACAATGAACCTTTGGACTTTAGGCATAATTTAAAATGCATTGTTAGCAATTTACTTGTTACAATTTACATGAATAATATGAACTGTATTTGTAAAAGTATTCTGGTTTATGGCCATCTTGTCTAATTAAACTTGACATTCATTTTGTTAATGATTCTAAGACAATCCATCATTGAGTGCTGTGCTGCACATTTTTTAAACATCGAAGCATAATAGTTGATATCATTCAAACACGGAAATGTATTGAGGCAACTTAAAATTTGGCTAAGACTAAATTTGTTTTTTTTTTTTGTTGTTGCTTAGGTTTTTGGTATTTTGGTTTTATCTGATTTTGTTTATTTTTTTTAGGTAATTTTTATTTTACTTGTCCTTTTGTAACAGAACCTTTTCTACGGTGGCCGCAAAACCTTGTCGATCACTGGTAAATGGCATTTGATGTATTAAAGCATATTTTTCTCCCATATTATGCACCATATCCAACAGCGTATCATTTTTCACTATTTAATAATGAATAAAATTCATAATGAAATTTAAATTAATTATATTTCATTAATTTGTTTGTATCACTAAGAAAATTCAATTAATAATAACATTTTGGGCTGACAACAAATCTTGAATACTCAACACCCCAATGGGAATGCATCATTATTGATAGATTTAAATAGTCTTTTTCTCTTTCTTTTTCATAATGTTTATTATAAATTTTATTAGATTCGATGTGTCTTGGAAATTTGTTACTTTCAAAATTCTGTGATAATATAATCGAAATTATTCTAATATTATAAATAAATAAGATTTTTATAATGTGGCAGATAAAAATATTTCATGCAAAAATATTTATTAGGGCCTTGCATTCCTTTGCCTTGCATATAAAATTGTTTACTTATTTGTTTATTTATTTGTTATTTAATTTTTTTGTTTTTCTTTTCGATTTATATGTAATCAGGATTTGTTTGATGATTTGTGAATGGATGTTATGGAAAAATGAAAATTATATTAACTTACTTTTAATACCACTATCCGATATCATAATGAACTCATGTTTGGCGGCTTCGTAACCAGGATGCATATTATTTATTTTTGGATTAACGCCAACATTAGAGCCACCAACGAATATATAAGTTTCGATATGAGGATATTTAGCAATTAGATTTTCAACTAATTTAACTGCTGGATCATATTTATCTTCAATGCAAAAAAGTAATTCATACTAAAATATACCATGAGAAGAAGGTGTTTACGAAAAATGTGTAAAAAAGGAAAACAGAAAAAGAAAAAAAAAAGACAAGAAACAAATGACAAATGACAATAGGTTTTTGAATATTGAGAATTAAGTAAAATGTGAAAAATAAACCATATTAACAGTTACAACTGGATAATCCATATTGAAAAATGTTTCGAGATTATATTCCAAATTTGGATCAATACCCATTAAAGGTTTCAATATCGATACGCCTGGCAAGGGTGTTTCTTGTGAAAATGACATCCTACAGCATTTCTTATGTAATTTAAATTTACTAAATAAAAATCAAAAATAAACGGAAAAAAAAAGGAAGCCCCAAAAATGAGAGGAAAAAAAATATCAAAAAAGAATAAGAAAGAAATTTATTTATAATAAGTTTATATTGCAATTAAATTAATGGAATAGTAAAAAAAAAAGCAAAAACAAAAACAAAAATAAAAAAGTATTTTAATAGTTACCCATAACACAAAGCTAATAGATGGACGCACCACGTTCCACACCAGAATATTATAAAGAATAATGCAAATCCATAGAGTGGCATTGGTATATATGACATGTTAATTTATAGATAAATCGTTAGGAAGTTTATAGTTGTGTATGTAAATATGCATGTACTTAAAGCTAATGATAATACAATACAACCATCCATATACATATAAACACATATATACATATATATATATATAATTAAATGTTTATAATTAAATGTATTTAAAGTGCTTTGTTTTATTATTTCATTCATTTATTTATGATTAACTGTTACATGTTCTTTCGCGAAATTTATAAATTGTGTAGTTTTCTTATTATGATTTACACGAAAAAAAAACTCATTACTTTATATAAAGTGTACCACATAATTATCAAAAATAATAATTCATTTTATACATTTTTATATTCCAATAATCCAAAATCATCCGCACAACTTGCTATCACAGTTCACTTCAGTCTTTTCACTAAATATCGTACAAACACTTTACAACACTTTTACTAGAAAAACACAAAAAATAAAAAAGAAAAATGTAATGTTACGACTCCCATTTGATGTTCGTGAAAGAGATAGCACTAAAAAGTATAGTTGTATCCCTCGATATTTACAGATATTACAGTAATGTTTCTATATAAATCTCTTCTTCCCGTAGTTTACACGAAAGTTTCTATTCTGTTATTGACACAAATAAAAAGAAGAAAGTGGCAGTCAATGTATAGAAAAAAATGCAGAACAGAGACTTTATCATTACTGATCTAATACAAATGTATTAAAATATTGGGTACAGTTGTTCTGTACGCACATTTGATGCAATTTCTTTTGTTTTGAAGCGACATCTTGATGTTCTTATTAAAATTAAATACTCATCACACATTGATAGCATTAATTGTACGCTTATTAAATTAATAACACATTTTAAGAGAGACCTGAAGTTTTTCTCTAAAAGAGTTTAATGAATTTTACATATTGAATATTACAACAGGTGTCTTAATTGCAATAATTACATAGATTATAATGCAAATAAGGGCATATAAATATATTCTTTTCTTAGTTTTTATAAAATAAAAATCTCACCTAGGATATAAAAAAAAGTCATGATTTGTGTAACAAAGAGGAAGAAACAAAATGAAATATGAAAATAGCACAAGCAAAACGAAGAATATATTAAGGTAACAATTAAGTAGAAATCGTTCTATTATATATATTTAAAATGTCTCAATGAATAATTTCTGCGTAATTCTAATCTTAAGGTAGCTATGTGCTATTTTAATTAAATAGTTTCCTGACCAACATTGTGAATATGCTAAAATATTACATCTCTGACATATAAGAATTGCACTTTTTTTAATATTGTATAATCGTAACATCATGTAACTTCGTACGAAGCGATGTGTCGTCTGTGATTGATGACATTCACTAGAAAGAAGAAGAGAACAATGTAACCTTAATATATTTTGTTCTCTCTCATAATAACGGTACAACTACAATAATAGCAGCAACAACAAAATAAATAAAATCTTAAATTAAATTATATATTTAACGTGTTTATGGCTTTTTAACGAAAATATTCAAAAAAGGAGATTGCCGCAGCATGTTAAAGGTATGTCACAGGAACGAAAACAATGGAAGAAACCGCAAATAGTTAAAGTAAAACGAGCTTAATTAGATTTAAAAATGTTGCCAGAAGAAAAGATTACTGTTTGAATGGAACCGTTGTTTGAACGAAAAACTCCTTTTAAGTGAAATCCACTTTCAATGATTTTGTGTTAAGTTTGATAATGTAGCTGGCGTCCAACACAGACAAGAACAGAATAGAAATGAAAAGAACAAGAAAGAAAAGCCAACAGAAGCAATCCATAATAATTCGATATATATAATCTCTTATTAAAAGTCTAAGCATTAAATTCATAGTTTTATTTTACTCAATTAAAAAGAA
The DNA here is from genome assembly GCA_023089585.1 of Melophagus ovinus. Lineage (NCBI taxonomy): Eukaryota > Metazoa > Arthropoda > Insecta > Diptera > Hippoboscidae > Melophagus > Melophagus ovinus. Next base: position 7,092,756 of record JAKKIB010000180.1, read on the forward strand.
CATCTTATGCCATAATTTTATAATATTTATGTATGTATCAGCACACATATATATTTATATATATGCATTTACATAATATGCAACAAAGATGTACACAAATACAAACCATTGAATTTACTTGAGTCTATAAATAATACGCATTAATCTATTACCGTCCATTATCAGGAAAATTTATATAATGGCTTGTCATTGTCACAGCAACTTGCTATACATTTTTGCGCCATCACTTTATTCTAAAAATAAGTGCATACATTTATATATTTATTATATATATATATATATAATTTTGTGTGTGTCTGTGCCTGTGTGTGTGTGGTGTGTGTGTGTGTGTGTGTATAATTATAATAAATTAATCATATGATATAATAATTTATAAAAAAAAAACACCACAAACAAAAACAAATAAAAAAAATGAAAAAAATTGTTGGAAATATCCACCACCAGGATACTTAATCAAGATAATGATAATGAAATTTTCTGGCATTGCAAAGCAAAAGTTGAATTCATTATATTTCTTAAATGAAAATTTCCATACAAATATTTTTTTTATGTTTTTTGAAATTTTATCATTTAATGATTATGAGAAAATCTGTTAACTGAAATAACTGAAATGAATCAAGAGTTCATACTAAAAATTATCAATCATCATATGTCAAACATCAAACATCGAACATCAAACATCGAACATCAAACATCAATCATTAATTGTATATTCCTTTTTGGAATGAAATTTTATAGAATTGTTTAATAATAAAAGTCTTCCTGTAATCTAATTTAATGTTGATTGGTTTTTTGCGATATATCAATGTTTTAAATGTAATGCGAAAGTCAATTTTGTATTTTGAATTAAAAATTTTGTATTTTTCCATTTTGAATTTTTGCATTTTATAAGAAAACATTACAAAAATGAATAAATGAAGCGCTGTTAGAACTCTTTTAAATCTTTTACAATGTGGCCAGTCATTTTGAAAATATTTTATATATATATATATATATATATATATATGTATATATATAAATATGTATGTATGCATGGTATGTATGTATGTATGTATGTATGTATGTATGTATGTATGTATGTATGTGTGTATATGTATAACTGTTTTTCAAATATTTTTAATTATTAATTGCAATTTCATGTATCATGGTGGAGCATTATACTAAAGTTAAATTTCTTCTTCTTCTTCTTCTTCGTCTTCTTATAATTTTACTTATTCTTCTTCTTCTTTTTCAGTTTTTAACTGTTATTTGTGCTCTTATTTTTTAGTTTTGCTTTTGCTTTGTTTTGTTTTGTTTTATTTTGTCTTATCATCATTATTATTATTTTGGTTACATTTGTTATATATATATATATATATATATATATATATATATATTATATATATTGTAATTAATATGGCACATAAAGGCTCTTAAATTATATACATATTATAAATTTTATTATATGTACAATAATTTTTCTTGTATTTTAATTGAAATATTAAAAAGTCTTTCAAATGTATGAAGAAATGATTTGCCCCTTTTTTTTACATATTTAATATTAAAAATTGTAAGTTAACAAAATTTTCAATAATTTTGTTTTCTTTTCATTCATTTTCATTTCTTTAATGTTACATCTTCTGGAACAAGCATTAATATTTAATAAAGTGAATTTTCAGTTTTTACTCATTTGTTTTATTTTATTTTTATTTAATTTACTTCTTTAAAAAATCAAGGAACAAAAAAAATGAAAAAGGAAAACGCATGAATGAATAAATGAATGTTTGAATTATTGAAAAAGTCTATAAATTAAATAATTTTTTATATATTTATATAAAATGTTTACAATTGATTGACTGAATATCGTTTAATATGAAAAAAAAAAATACAAAATACAAATACGAAAATACAAAAATAAAACCAAAAACAAAAGCAAAAGAAAGAAGAACAAATAAAAATTTTTAATAGTCGATTGTGATCGACTTTGTAAATATTCTACATCCTTTTGATTTCATATGATCGAAAAAAAATTTTTTAAATACCAAACATCAGTCAAGACAGTAAAAAATTGTCAATATTTAAGAAAAAGATTTGACAAGTTCATTCTATGAGAGTAATATTTGAAATATGAACTGATTTTAAGCAAAATTTTCGTTTTTCTATGAAAATACAGGGTAATGCCCATTTTCATTAATTTGCTTTCAAAATATTAACTTTTTTCATTCCAATGATGATTTTTCGTTTTTTTTTTTTTATATGACAAGTGTTCAGAAAACACTGAAATGATCCTAATCATTTTCAATTGGATTTTGTAACTAAATTAAATATCTTCTCTATATCAAATTGTGACCAATGACTTGAAATGACTTGACTGGAAATTTACATATCCAGATGTTAGATAAATAGCTGAACATTTAAACGAATGGACTTATACACTTAAATTGTTTCAAATAGCTTAATTGAATTTTTTCTAGTTGTTACAAACATTTGAAGAAACTTATGATACCACAAGTAGGATGTAGGATAAAAAAAATGTATTTTTTTTTTTATTATTTTTGCCTTTGTTTCAATAATGAACTGTAAATAATTTGTTTTTTTTTTGTTTTTATCTATTTCTTATATTAATAATTTTTTTTTCCAAAAATATTGAAATATTTCAAATGTTGACCAAATATTTCTCATTTGATCTATAACGATTTTTATTTATGGCTAATATTTTTTTGAGCGATTTTTGCTTTCTACTGTCCTCCGCTATATATACTAATACTATATTTTATAAATTTACTTTATTTAATTTAATTTAATTTTTTTTTTTTTTCCTTTTTGTTTTTGGCTTTTTTTGGTTTTTTTCTGCTTTTTTGTAATTTGTAATTTTTTTTGTTTTGCTTTTTTGTTTTTTTTTTGTTTTTTTTTTTCTTGAACATATTGATTAAGTGAATATGACTTAGATTTTGTGCAAATTTATATATAAATTTTTATATATACAAATATATTTATATTGTAATATTTAGAAAGTTATTGAAACATTATAAGTAAAATGATTTAAATGAAGCCAAATCATATAAAATCATAAAAAAAATTTTTTCAAGCGTATTTAGTGTTTTAAAATTATCTAAAAACTTTTCTAACCAACAAGTGACAATTTTGGTTAATGATCGCATTGAAAATCTGCTTTAAATGTTAATTTCAAATGAAAATTTATTGTATCGATTATAATAAAGGAATTTGCAAAAAAAAAAAAAAAAAAATCGAGAAAAAGTAAACTGAATTAAATAATTATTTTGATTTATATCGTTCATATTCCAAAGGAGTCCGTTGATATTTTGCACGATATTTCGTAAATAATATTTTTTTTTTGTTATGGCCCAATAATTTATACTAATTCATAATAATGCATTTTGGAAAATCAATTGTCTGGATTCAATGTTTATCATAAAATAGGTAACCATTAAGCTCGTTTCTATGTAATATTCCATAAACATAGAAAGTTTTGCATGTAAATCTAAACTGAATTATCTAAAGTTATAGATTTTTGTAAAATAAAAAAAAAAAAAAATGAAAATTCGAATACACATTTTGGAATCAAAATTCATAAGCTTTATTATCATACAATTAATAATAAAATGCTTATCATAGTTTCAATATCAATTATTCTCAGACTTTAGACTCAGTCTATCGACTTTCTTCCTTGAGCCGAAAATAATTTTCGATTTTTATTCTACTCATTCCAATAAAATGGTTTATTTTATAGAATCTGATCAAATCTAAATAAAAAACAAGTATATACGTTATGGTCGATCGAGACCGACTATTAAATATCCTACAACACATATTTATAAAGGTATACACAGAATTTTAAGTTTTTCCCCATAAAAACTTTTTACAGAATTGGTTGTTGTATCGGGCGTGATCATAGTCGTAGTGATAATTTGATTTAAAACATAGTTATTTCCAAACGTTTTTGGGCAAAGCTACCCCTAAATATCAAATTTCATTCAAATAGCTGCAAATTTACACGGGCAAAGGGACAGATGGATTAAATGAGCAAGTTATTCTGAATCACTCCATGTGGGTGTTACAAACATCCACACAAACTGATAATATCGTGAACTCCAAGTGATGTTGTGGGATATACTTACTAACCCATTTACCATTATGGTAAATGGGTTGTACACTCTGTTTGTCATTATGTTTGTAACACATAAGAAGGAAGTTCCGAATACCCTACAAATCATGCATATTCTTGTTTATCTGCATGTCTGTCTAGAGATCTGCTTGCTTGCCCCAAAAAAACTGCAATTTCCAAGCTCAAATTTAGCAAGAGCATTGAAAATTTTTGCATGTAAGTTCGTATTGAAAATGAATCAAATTGATAACAGGACGTGCCCACAATGTAAAGCAAACAGAGAACGTCTCTGTTTTTTTTAATTTGAATTTGACCGTTTTTTTTTTTGGCCTTTACTCGCTAACGCTATTGATTTACGATGCTTGTAGAAAAATAATGCAAATTGATCACGCCCATGCGAACTTATACAATATCACTTTTTTTACTTCTTTTCGCTTTTTTTACGTTTACGTTTTCTTTTGGTAACTGAAAAACTGAAATGCTCTCAGTATCACAATGTCAAGGTATATGGGTGTCGAGTATCCAAAATTAGTCCTCCGCTAAATATAATTTTCCCATATGCTTTGGTTTTTCCTTTTGTTTCCATTGAAAAGAAAGTCCTTACCGAAAGAAAATTTCGGTAAGGACTATGAAAATGATTTTTAAGACTTAAAAACTTAATCAATTCGTCTAATAAACTGTATTCAATTCGATTCGATTCAATTCGATTCAGTTTGAAAGTTAGAATTACATTCTTCATTTTATACGAAGAATAGAAAATTTAATGTTAATCTAAGTTCTATTTTACTCTATTTCTGATAAAGGAATTAAGCTTGCTCGAATGGTTTCTGATCTTTAGAAAGTCTGTAAATGAAGCGAAGTGATTTGATCATTTAGATTAAAAGATTGAACCATTCAGAATCTGATTTTGATTTTTTTTTTATAAAGTTACGCGCACACCCCTTCTCTTTTCATTGTCCATATCATCATATTAAGAAAGGTCTTTAAGGATGCTTTGAAATTTGAAAATTGAAAATTGAGTTTAATGGAAATTTTTATACTTTCAATTTTACTTGTCGATACGAACCGACTAAGAACACTTTTCTTTTTGGTATTCATATTCGATCTCATATTTCACAGTAAAAATGGAACACTTTGTATTTTGCTTCAAAAATATTTAAAACTTTAAAGGTAAAATAATCTAAAATTGAAAAATCCATTTTAAAAAGAATTGAAATTAATTAAAAAATTAAAAATATAAATTTTCTTCATACGTATCCTTTACATATGTAATTTACGATCAACATTCTTACAAATTTTACAAAATGTGTAAATTTATATTAAAGTACCAGATTCTGCATTTGGAAAGACTGTTACACCATCAGACATATGAATGTACGAGTAACAAAGGACAGAAGAATTCGATATTTTTAAATTATTTAGATTCTATATAGAGCTGGTTCTATTTAATATGCAATTAATGTCAAAGACCTGCATGGAATTTTTTTAACTTAAACGTTAAAATAAACTCAAGGAAAATTTAACTTGTTCTTAATCATCACTATTTTTATGCAAACATTGAAACCGTAACAGAAATCTGATAGTCAATTATTTGTTATATATTACATCACTTGTGGTATAGGATATTATAAGTTTATGCAGATGTTTGTAACACTCAAAACGCTTTAATATAGATTCAGTTTTTATTATACCGATCGATTGAGAATCATTTTTTGAAACAATTTAGGCCAATCTGTCTGTCCGTCTCATGCCTGTCTAGGTAAATTTGTTATCAAGCTACAGGTCTCAATTTTTGAGATATATTAGTGAAATTTAATACATGGATGTACTTTGGTCCAAAAACGAAAATGATTAATATGGGACTATTTTTACGATCATGCTTCATATGATGCCTTTTTTAAAAAAAAAAAGCATAATATGGAACAAAATTACAATTGTAAATATATTTTAACGTAAATCGATGCTGAATTGTATTTTTAATATAAAAATAAATTTCCTCCAGATGGATCCATTTTTATGACCCCTTCCCGTATAACATATTTTTCGAAAAAAAAAATCTTCATATAGATAAAAGTTTTAATTTTGTATATGCGTATTAAAAATCGTCGCTATTTCGTATTTGTGTAGCAATTTTGATCTGAAACAGTCGATATTTTGAACCTCTTCTAATATAACGAATTTTTTAAATAATTGAAAAATTACAATTTTTACAATTTTTACAATTTTATTGGCTTGCAATTCCTCTTCTTTCACTTAAATTACATTAAACGAAATGATGTAGGGTATTTAAAAGGCGGCCCCGACCCGCTATAAACTTCCTACTTATTTATTTATTTATTTTTGCTTTTGTGAATGTCTTTTTAAGTACGCAAATTTTAGAAGTTACCGAATTTGCTTCTAAATCTGTTGCCCAATTTTTTTCTTTGTTTGTTTGTTTGTTTGTTTTTTCTGCAATTATATATTAAAGAATTTGGCATAGGGTATTTATGAGTTAAGTATAAATCAAGTAGAATTATTCATCTTCATCTTAATTAATAGTTAGTTATTATTAAATAATTAATTAATTATGAATTGAATTGAATTGAAATGAATTTGTTTTGGTTTTCTTCTAGTTTTTTTCTGGTTTTCTTTTCTCTTTGTTATTTAGTGTTTTTGGAGTTTTTAGGATTTTTAGCATTTTAGCGGATTTTTAGGATTTTTAGGATTTTTAGTGTCAATGTAAAATAGATTATTATTAATTATTTAATTATTTCTTGTGCTTTCTTGTTTTCGTTTTTGTTTTTGCTTTTATATTTTTGCCTTTTCTCTTTTATTCATATTTTGGATATTGTAATTTTATTTGATTTATATTTTTAAACTCTTATTCCCTAATTATTGACTAATTATATTTAATTTATATAGAAAATAGAAAATACGTGAAAAAATTTCTGAAACAAATAAATGGTAAAAAGTAAAATCAAAATTGTGTATATAAAAATAAATATACATGTGTGTGTGTGTGTGTGTGTGTGTGTGTGTGTGTGTGTGTGTGTGTGTGTGTGTGCGTATATATGTAGTAGTAAATTTTTGTAATTTGTTGGAACAATTAGGGTAAATGGAGTAACAACATAAGGAACAATATTCTAAGAAAATCAAAAATGACACCGATTTAAATCCATTTAATTTAATTAAAATCAATTTAATTTTATTTAAGTTTTAAGTAAACCAAAATGGTCCAAGGAATGTTAATTAATTTAGTGAAAGCCTACCACAATATATATGTGTCCCTTCATTTTAATCTACTTTACACAATACTCAGTTCGCCTAATAATTCAAGTAACATTTTTATAATCAGCTCAAGCAAATGTTACGGTCGAATAAATGTCCAAATTCAAGGAAGAAAGTATCAAAGACTCTATAAAAAAATGTATATATAAATTTATCTATGTACAGAATTACATTTCAATAAAATTTGTTTCATAGGTTCCTAGAGAACCTATTGAAAGTGGTTTAAATCAAACCAATTTTATGACCAGGGCCCATGTAGAGCCATTTTTAGAAAAAAATTTATTATAAGAAAAAAAATTACAATTTGAACTATATTTTAAGAAAAATTTGGCGCATTGCAGTATTTTGACATGAAAAATATGAGTATAAAATTAAATCAATATCGATCAATTTTTACGATCTGTTCCCAAATAAGACCTTTTTGGAAAAAAATGCCTTTTTATGAAAAAAAGTTGAAATTTTGTATACATTTTAATGGAAATTGCCATTGATTAGTATTTTGACTTAAATGTATGACAAATTTGATACAAATCGGAATATCCTCTCATATAAAGAACTTTTCAAATATTTTAAAATTTACAATTTTTTTTAATTTTGTTAACTTGGTGTAGAATATTTAAAAGTCGGTTCCGTTCGACTATAAAGTTCTTGTTTTGGCCTGACCAAGAAAACTGTTTTGAATATGCATCAAAAAAAAATTTTACACCATTCAAATTACTCTAAATATATTATGATAAAATATGTAAATGTTTGATTTGGCGTTCGAAAAAATGTTCATACTAAAAGTCCATTTTTCCAAAAAAAAAAAAAAAAGAAAAAAAAAACAAAAAATCCTACCTACTTGAATCGGAACTGATCATCATGCAAATTAATTAATTTATTCTCTGGAATATAAAAGTATGGCAACACTGTTTCATCAATAAAATTTTATACGGTTCGGTAGGCGTGATTCGTCTAAAATATTATCATTTCGGATTTGAATTTATTTGTGGCTTGTTAGTTTTTTTTTTTTTTGTTTTCTAATCTAAGTGGTAAAGTGGCAAAATTCTGGGTAAGTAAATTATGGCTGAGAAAGACAATTAAATATTAAGCATTGCAAACATTCTGGATCGGTATTCGGAAATTGTTTAATTAAATTTTTAATAAGATAGACTATTAAAATATCTGAGGTCAAATGATATACATGTAATATATTACGCATACATTTACATATAAATATAAATCATCATTTTACTGGATGGATAGTTTTTACATTTTTTTATAATTTTACACTTGTAAAGTTTTACAGAATTTTGCCCTAACATATATTTTTCTAGGGTCTAGGGAGAATTTATGATATGAAATGTGACATGACGATTATATAGCACATATAAACAGAAATAGTATGATGAAATGTAAGAAATGGGAATTACTCATCGCAGGCAGGAGAATCGTATCCAGTTGCATTGCCTTCGGATGAAAAGCCGGATGGCGAATGACTTTCTAAAGGATAATAACAATGTCTATCATGGATTGTTTCTGAACAATCGGTTTGTGTTATATCTTTATCCACGATATGATTGGTACTGCATTTTTCAACATTCATTGCCATACCAGAAGCGGCTGCCGCAGCAGCAGCTGCTGCAACAGCATGACCCATATCTTGTAATTGATATGGGCCTACAACGGCAGCTTGAATATTTTTATTATTTTGATTGGTGCCAACTAAAAGATTGCCGCTTGTACTACTACTGCCAACACCAGCACCAACACCAATACCAATACCAACACCAATACCACCACCACCACCACCACCACCACCAGTATTGATCATATCACAGTTAGATGTAGTTGTGTCAGTTGCATTGCGACACCATAATTGACGCATTTCGGCACGACGATTACGCATTAAAATTTTATATTCCGATATTCGCATTTTTTTACCATCCACAATACACGTACGTTTTGGTCGTGGACGATACCGATAATCAGGATGCTGTTCCATATGTAATTTAGAGAGGCGTGATTGCTCTTCATAGTATGGTTGCTTATCAGCATTCGACATTGCTTTCCAACGTGCCCCCAATATTTTAGATATATTCGAATTATGCATATCTGGACAAGCTTTCAATATTTTTCTACGTTCATCTTTAGCCCAAACCATAAACGCATTCATTGGACGTTTTATATGTGGTGTATTGTGACCATGTGTATGACTACTGCCATGACCACCACTGAGATCGCGCGTTTTACCATGAGGTATTTGTGACTCATCATCTTCCAATGCACTACTCGTTACATCTTTATGCAATTTCTGTGGTTGAGTATGATGACTGCGATGATGATGAGAATGATGTGGATGATGAGAATGAGAATGAGAATGTGAATGTGTATGTGAATGTGAATGATGATGATGATGATGATGATGATGAGAAGCATTTAAGATTATATCAGCTGGTGACGGTACTGGTTCACTGAAACTATTTACTAAAGATTCGCGACTACTCCGACTACCTCTAACTAAACTTAATTTCTCTAATGCATCAACATGCGGCACATTTTTACCAACTGTGCCTGTTGCATTCCATAAATGGCATACTAAAAATTTTGTTTCACCTCTAGAGTTGCGCCATGTTAATGGCGATTGACTTATTAAGGATGATGATAAATTATGTGTAGATAAATTATCTCTTGCATCACAAGTTAAATTGCAAATTGATGGAACATGTTGTTGCTGTTGTCCAATATTGGGTGATGTACATCTGGATGAAGAATCTTTTGGTTTTGTTAAATTTAAAGGTATATCGGATTCATTTCGTATTGTATCGCCATCTTCAAGTGTTTGCCTTAAAGTAAGCACTTCCGATTTCGTTTCATCAATAATATCCACATTATTTTGTGAACTGCTTTTGGAACTATTAGAACGTGACATGTTACTTGCAGAAGGCACATCTTCTGTAATTAACTCAACATAATCATTATTTTCTTTTTCCATTTGATCATCCTCTTGTTCTAATAGAATTTCTTTATCGAGATAATCTCCCGTTTTTATATGACTTATGGCACTATTGGTCTGCTGATTTTGCGAGTAAATTGATGTTACTTGTAATGGCGATTTCGATTTGGATGTTATTTTAAAATTTATATTTTCGGATATATGACTCTTAGTGCTTAACAATGCATTACAATCAAAAATTTTGCTATCATTTAAGCAAAGTGAATTATGTAACGGTTCATCACTTTCTTCACTACTACTACTATTACTATTACTATTACTATTGCATTGTTCAATAATCGAAGTTGATTTACTCTTACTACTATTACTATTATTAATTATATTTATATTATTTATATTATTATTATTATAATTGGTATTATATTATTATTATTATTATTATTATTATTATTATTATTATTGGTATTGGTATTTTTATTAACGGCCACAACAGCCGCTGCTAAAGCCGCTTGTATATGAGCCGCTGCAACAGCTGCTGGCGACCACATGGGCTGTATATTTGATAATTTAGGAATTTCTTGATTTTGTTTTAAGGCGGCATGCGATAATAAAGCAACAGGTAAACAATTAGCAGTAGTTGCAGCTGAAACTAATTGTTGTGAAGATATTTGTGTAGGCCGTACAAATGTTGGCATAAATGGCACAATCGATGATGATGTTGATAATGATAATGATGATGATGATGTTGATGATGTTTGTTGTAAATTTGTCGTATTTATGAAACGATTTTCGGGCTGCTGTGCTATAGCACATAATTGATTGTTTAATTGATGATGCCATTCTTGTAAATATTTATCATGCTGTAAACGCTCTAATTGGTCCTCATGACGTTTTAATTTACCATCTAAATTTGTCATATTATCAAGTTGAGCCTGAAAATAATGAGAGAGAATTAGGGCATCTCTAAATTGCACTCATATGTTTATTTTCAATCGTATAAATGAGATTTCAGTTAGGGCTTATTATTATGGCATTATGAACCTTTAAATTCTCATATTCTCATATTTTTAATAATACTTGGTAATTAGATATTTAAGTAAGATATTTATTTGGGCCCATAAATGGAAATGTTAAAGTTATTATTATTGTAATCATTTCATTTATGCAACAATTTCAATTTATTGTTTTCTTTAGGTCCATTTATTGATGCACGATTGATTGACTTTTAACATTTGAGAAATGTATTTTCTGATTTAGAATATGAAATCTTTAAATTTTCTTAAATGTTTGGTAAATTTTGCAATGTTTTTGAAAATTTTATTAAGTTTTTTTTTAAATCTTCTAAATTATAGAAATTTTTTTTTATTATATATTAAATATTTCAAAATTCCTTTAAGTTTTTTTTAAATTTTTTCTCAAATTTTTCTAAATTAAAAAAAAAAATTTTTTCAAAATTGTTACAAATTTTTTTTCAAAAATTTTCCAAATATTTTTTTTTTAAGTTTTAAATTTTTCGAAATTTTATACAAATTTAAAAAAATTTTTTTAAAGTTTTCATATATCTCGATATTACCAAATTTATATTAAACTTCTTAGAGTTTAGAAATTTAAAATTTTAGTTGAATAACGCATGGCATTGTTTTAAAGTTTATTGTGTGCATTTCCCCATGCAGAGCATACCGAAATTTTAAGTTTTCTATAAGGTAAAAATACATGCCCTTGGAGTGTAATTAAAGTGAATAAAACGAGTATATGTCAAATATTTTTATACCCTACACCAATTGTGGTGCACGATATTATAAGTTTGTACAGATGTTTGTAACACCTTCAAAAGGGTTTAAGATAGATCCAATCTTTATTATACCAATCGTTCCAGAATTATTTCTTTGTTTGATTGAAGCTTGCCTGTCCATCTGTGTATCTATGTTTAGCCAATATATTTATTATTAAGCTACAAAGTGCAGAGACAAATCCCATTGAAAATGATTAGAATCGGACCATTTTGAAGGCCACTACTCATAAAAGGCCTTTTTTTGAAAAAAAAAAACTCTTTGTATGGAAATAAGTAGCAATATTTTACCAAAAAATTGGTGTTTTATTGCATTTTCATATAAAAAAATATATGTAAGAAATTTGATTCAGATTGATCTATTGTTTAGAACCTCTCGCATATAACGAAATTTTCAAATCATTTAAAAATCACAATTTGTTTTTTCAACGTCTTAATTTATAATTAATGTATTTGACTTTTTTGTAGCATATTAAATAAAATGGCCTAATGTATTTAAAAGTCGCCTCCGATCGAATATAATATTCTTAATTATTTTGAAAAACGCGATTATGAAAAGAAATCGAAAAATGTTTTTTAGAATTTTTCATTTTTAATATTTTAACGCAGTGGACGATATTTGATTATGAATGATTATTTTCAATATCGTTTGGCATTTGGGAATTTTTTCAAATTTATTCATTATTTTGTTACAAATAGATAGAGATATCGATTGATGGAACAATCTAAAGAAATCACTCAATGATGATGTTATTATTAGCATTATCAAAATTCATAGAGTTAATGATTGGTCCTACTTAATAAATGAGTTATTAATAATTTTAGCTTATTTAAAATCAATATTTTAAAGGCAAAAATAAAAACAACAAAATTTTAATAATAAAGAAAAGAGCAAATTGCGTTACAAAAATTTATACGTATTGTAAAGGAAGTCCCTTCAATTGAAACAACTGATAGAAAATTTGCGCAATTGAGGGAACTTTAAATTTACAATTTTTGGCCGTTAATTTTTTTTTTTTGATTTCTATTTTTTCTGTATATATTTAAAATTAATTATATTTTTAAAGATTTTAATTATTTTTATAATAATTCATAATAATACATAACAAAAGGAAAAAAAAATAAATACATTGCGTTCTATTTGAGATCTTCTAATTAAAGTATGTTTTTAATCGAATAATCCTCTTAGATTCACTGACCATATTTATTTAATTTTGTTGTATAAATCGTTTGTAACATTTAATTTTAATTTTCTTAATTTTTGTAATTCTTATTAATGGCCTAAACTTTAAACTTTATTTAGGTATACAAAATTATGCAATTTAGACCAGTTTTTCATTATACAAAATCTGTTATCCTAAGAAATTGGATAAAATGATTCGGGCCTACAAAACTAAAATCAAATCAGAAAATATTTTCGAAAAAAATTCTGCAATAATTAATCTACAAATTGTTAAATATTTCTATGGATAGATGGACAATCCATAGATCCATAGATCGTTTATAGTTGAGAACAAGAGATGATGTAAGAATGAATCGGCAGGTGTGTGTGAAAGGGAGCCTTCTTTTTTTTAGATTCTTTGATTCTTCGATTCTCCTTCCCTTTTATACATAAAATGTAGACTTGTTTTCTTATTTCTTAGTTTTTTTTTTAAGGCTAAGGTCACGGCAGTCACACCCATTCACATATATTTAGTGCTTTTCGATTTGAGTTTTAAACATTTTGAAGTTGAAAAAAAAATAATAAAAGTGTTCAACAAAATTTTCAAAAAGAGATGGTTTCGAAGTAAAGTTACGATTTCGATTACGATTTTTACGATTTTCTTTAGATTTATTTAACTTAATATATATATATATGTATATATATATATGCATATATATATATATATATATATATATATATATATATATATATATATATATATTATATGTATATGTATGTGTATATATTTATGCATGAAGTGAAATATACTCACACTTCTCTCACCTTAAGCATGATTATTATACGCGTCATAATAATGCATAGAGACTGAATTTTAAAAAAAATTGTTCTTTTCTTCTTCTTCTTCTTCTTCTTCTTGTTATTATTGTTCTTCTTCTTCTTGATGCTTTAATAATTTCGCAAATTTCTTTTTTTTTCTTATTTTATATTTTATATTTTTTATTAATTAATTTCTTTTTTTTTGCTTCTTTATTTGCTAATATTTCTTTAGCTGATTTTTTATGATGATAATTATGAAGATGATAACACTGATGATTATGATGATGATTATCTATTTAGATCAAAATCATTTAACACGTTTTTAACTATATGTGTATGTGTGTATGTCTGTGTGTGCTTGTGTGTGTTTGTGTGTGTGTGCCCAAATTCCAGTTAAATTTTTAAATTAATTTTCAATAATTTTTGTTTGTGTTTTTTTCCATTTCCATTTTCCACACTTTTCACGCCCACTTAAATGAGAAGGGACGCAAAAAAAAAACAACAACAACAAAAAAGTAACAAAAAAAAAATAACCAAGCACTTTATTTTTTCTTTCCTTCGCTTCTTTATCTTTCTTTTTTTACTTCACCTTTTTTCTTTGTTTCTTTTCCTTATTTTCTCTTTCTTTTTCTTTTCTTTTCTTTTCTTTCCTTTTCTTTTGTTTTCTTTCTTTCTTTCGTATAATTATTATTATTATATTATTTTGTTGTTGTTGTTTATTTGTTAATTTAAATTGTTTTATGTTTATAAAATTTTAAAAATATATTTTTTTTATAAATATTTTTCTTGTCCTTTTGTTTTTGTTTTGGTTTTTTTTCTATTGAAAATTTTTTGTTTATTTGTTTATTACATTTTATACTCATTTCACTTCACTTAACAAATTCATTAATTTCTAAATATTTTAGTTTGATTGCTTTTTTTTGCCAGATTTTTTTTTGTAATTTTTTTTGAAATATTTTTTTTGAATTTAATTTAATTTTTTTTTTGGAAATTCACTTATTCATTTATTCGAATTTATTGAATCATTTATGTATAAATTTCATTTATAAATTTTGTAAATTATTTTTCTTTTTCTATATTGTTACGTATCGTCGTAGGTGAGATGATGATTAAATTCCTGTGTTGTGACCGCCTGATAATTTGGGAATAACTGAGATGTAAAACACGGTTACGATGACAAACCACAACGCATTACATATACACATATGTATATATATATATATATATATATATATATATATATATATATATATATATATAGACGATTTGTTGTTGTTGTTGTTGTTGTTGGTATTATTGCTTCATACAATACAGGTATACATGTACACGTACACACACACACTATATATACATAAATATGTTGCATATATATATATATATATATATATATATATATATATATATATATATATATGTGTGTGTGTGTGTATATGCATGTGTGCATGTGTGTGTGTATATGTATATTTCTCTCACCGTTAATGTTACGCTCTCTTTCTCTTTCTATCATTCACTCTCTGTCTTTGTATAGAAAATTTATTATTGTTGTATTTTATTGCTGTTTATTGTTCTTTATTATTATTCCTATTACTTTTATTGTTGTTGCTATTGTTATTGTTATTATTGTTGTGTTGATATTTTTTTAAATTGTTGTTATTGATTCACAATTTTATTATGATTCTTATTATTACTGTTACTTGTTACTGTTGTTCGCTGTATGCAGATTTGTATGTGCTTTCTTCTTCTTCATCTTCTTCGTCATCTTCGTCTTTTTTTTATTGTTATTGTTCTTGTTGTCTAGCTGTTGTTGTGTTTTGTTTTGCTTCGCTTTGTTTCGTTTCGTTTTGTTTTGTTTTGTTTTGTTTTGTTTGGCTTTGTTTTGTTAGAGCGGCTATACATGCCAATGCATGCATGCGTATGCGCGCTATTGAGCGAGCGCACACGTTTAACGGCTATTACAATCCGCTACTCACTGAATGGAATGTGTGTTAACAATGCATATAAAACACAACAATAAGCCCAATACTATTCAAAGCAAAAATACAATACAGAAAATAAAATCCAATGAAAAAACTAAAAACCAAAAACAAAAACAAACAAAAAAAAAGAAAGAAAATCCAACAAACAAAATAGCTGACTCTCTCTTTCTCTCTGTTTCTTTCACTCACTCTTTCCTTATCTCTATGAAAAGGGAAAAAAGCGGAAAGAAAAAACATCTCAGAAAGTCCAGAAAAAGCGAACCGAACTAAGGCAAAGCTAAATTAAAGCAAATCGAAACGACCAAGCTAAATCGAATCAAGCGAACAGGCGAGCAAGCAAACAAGCGAATAAAATCGAACAGGCGAATAGGCGAATAGGCGAACAGGCGAACAGGCGAACAAGTGAACAGGCATATACGCAACAAGAGGGCGAACCAGTCAATCAGCATCCGTGGTCCCACACAATAACAAAATACATACGCATCATCATTCACATATCCATGCAACTAAACAACTAAACAACTAAACAACTAAGTAACTAAGTAACTAAGCAACTATATATACACATGTCTATGTATATGTATCTATCTATCCATTTGCTTATCTATCTACTTATCTATCTGTAACTGTGACTGTGGCATGTGACTGTAACTGTACGCGCTGTAAACGCATGCACACGCAACAAGCAAACGAATAAAATTGTTCGCATTGCACTTTATTTTATTATTGTTGTTATTATTGTTGTTATTGTTATTGTTATTGTTATTGTTATTGTTATTGTTATTGTTATTGTTATTGTTATTGTTATTGTTATTGTTATTGTTATTGTTACTTACTTGTACTGGTTGTTGCCACAAACGCACAAACAGGTACATAGTTAGATGATTGGATGAATGGACAGACAAATGGACAAATAGACAGATAGACAGACGGATAGACCAGCAAACCAGTACAATTTTGTTTCTTCTATAAAAATTCATTGAAAATTTCCTGAAAAAAATTTCCATAATAAAATGACCAAAAAAAAACAAAAACAGAAAAACATAAAAACGCAAAAATTAAAACAACAAATAATAATAATAATAACAACAACAATAACAATAACAATAACAATAACAATAACAATAAAAAAACTACTTAAACGTAACAGTAACAGCAACAAAAAAGCAACAGTAGCAGCAACAACAGGAGGAACCGCAAATTAAGCGGCGATAAAGAAGAAGAAAAGGTGAAGAAGAAATGAGATGAGTTATTCAGCTGATGTATTTTTTTCATGCATTAAATTCATTAATTAATATTAAAAAATTATTTTGCCACCTTTTTCTTTTTTTGTTTTTTTTACTTCATCTGACACTTTTCTCCAATCATTAGGATTTTTTTTCTATTTACATATAGAATATATATATATATATACATATGTGTGTGTGTGTATGTGTATGTGTATGTGTATGTGTGTATGTATGTATTAAATTGCAAAATTGTAAAAGAATTTTTTTTTCTTATTTTAAAATTTCTTTTTCAAATTATACTAAAAAAAGCAAGTCTGAAATATTATAAATTAATTTCATTCTTCTTCTTGTTACACGCTTGTTTTCTTTTTTTGTTTTATGGTTTTTGTTGCATTGAACAAAACAAAACATATTTTTCTATAAAAAACTTTTTTCATTTCTATTCAAAAATTAATTTTTATTTGTTTCTTTTTTTTCTGTTTTCTTTTGTTTTGTGTTTGTTTTTGTGCCATCTACTTTTCTAGATTTATATTAACAAACAAAAAAAAAACATGATCTAAATCACTCACATGCACATTTATATGCACAAAATTACGCTCACGCTCTGCAGTTCACACACACACTCATTGTGTTCACTTGCTCATTTCGCTATAAATGAATAATTTAATGATTTCTTTCAGTATGCAAAAATTTTCTTATTTAAATATTTCTTATTTATTTCTTTCTTTTCTCATTTTCATTGACTTTTATTTTCTTGTACTTTGATATTTCTCGTTTTTAGTTTTGTATTTTGTGTATAATTATTAATTTCAATTTTACAACAAAATATAAATTTGTAAATGTGACGTTGTTTTTGTTTTCTTTTTTTCACAATTTTGTACTAAAAAAAAATTTATATATTAAGATAAGTTTTAGCAGAAAAACCAAAGACAAAGCAAAGGCAAAGACAAAGTTACCAAAAAAAAAAGAAAGAAGAAGAACAATAAGTAAATTAACAAAAAAAAAGGAAAACGTAGTAGAAAAAGAACAAAAGCAAAAGAAACAAGATCTAGAAAAATGAAAGGCAAAAGCAGAATACAAGACTAACTTCGTAGATAAAAAAATTTAAAAAAAAAGAATTTTTTTTCTTTATTTTACTAAGGCATATTAAACCCTCCCTTTTACTTTGCGCGTGTGTGTATATTTTTTAATATAAAAAAATTTTTTTATATAAATCATTCATTGAAATGCTTTAATTTTATATTATATTTATTTATATATATTGTTTAAATATTTATGTATGTTTGTATGTTTGCTTGTATGTCTAAATAATAATAATAAAAATAGTAAAAAAGTTTTTCGCTTCTTTTTTTTTGCTTCTTTAATTTTTACTTTTGTAAATTTTAGTTAGTTTAGCTAGTTAAATAAAAGTAAGAGTCAAGAAATGAGAATAAGCAAAACACACACACACACACGTACACGCAAAAAAAAAAATGCAGCAATAAGAACGAGAATGTACACGAGGCACATATAAATAAACGATAACGAACGAATAAAAAGACAATAATAATATTGTTGGCTATTATTTTGCCTTACTTTGCTTTACTTTATTTTGCTTAGCTTAAGCTTTTACTTTTTTTTCGTTTTTGTTCTTTTTTGTTTTTATTTTGGTTTTTGTTTTTCGTTTTTTTGTTTTTTTGTTTTTTTGGTTTTTTTAAAACAAACTCAGTCAATTTCTGTGTAATGTTTTATATATAGAAATATGTGTGTATGTATGTTTTAAATGTAGGAGTTGGTTATAATAAAAATTTTTGATTGTTTCATTCGTGGTTCATTTCTCTAAATTGCCAGCCAACCAACCAACGACAACAATAGCAACAGCAATAACAACATTAACAATAACGACAAATTGAAACGATGACAGCAACAATGGCAAATAGAGCAGAAGTGTTATGTATGTAGGTATGTATAATGTACACACACACACACACACATATATATATATATATATACATACATATACACATAAACATTTACATTACCATTATCTCTCAATTTGATTTTATTTTATTTGTACTTATTTCTTCTTCTATTTCTGCTTCTTCTTTCATTTCTATTTCTGCTTCTTCGTATTCTTCTTTTCTTATAATTTCTTATTTTTGTAACGGTACATATCTCTCACAGTTCTCTTATTTCAAATATGTTTTTCATATTTTTTTTCGATTTCTTTGTTGTTGTTGTTCTCATCATTGTTGTTGTCAATATTATTTGCCTTTGTTTTTTTTTTTTTGTATTTTTTTATATGGTGTATTTATTGTTATATACCGTTATCATAAACAGATGAAAGCTATTTATAATAAGACACAAAATTTTCCAAAAGCAGTTTGATCGAATCGAAATAAAGTTATAGTTACGAAGGTAACTATAATTTTATGGCATGTCTTTATGGCTTGAAATAAAATTTTTAGGTATAATAATTTTTAGTTTAGCAGCCAATCAAACAATGATAAATTTCTTTGCTATTTAGCCAAACATTATTTTATTAAACTTTTCTAGAATTCTCGCCTTTCAAATGACTTTGTCAAATACCAAAGTAGAATGAAATATTTAAATTTAGATTGTTTGCAATGAAAATATGAGAAATAATTAAAAAAGATTTGAAAATTTCTGCAAATTTTTTCTTTAAAAAATTATCGAAAATTTTTGAAAACTTTTGAACATTTTTGAAAACTTTTGAAAATTTTTAACAATTTTTGAAAATTTTTTCTTAAGAATATCTTTGAAAATTTTTCTCCTAACAAAGCAAAAAAAAAAAAAGAAAATTAAATTTAAAAAATTCACATTTGGCAATAACTGAAAAATTTAAGATCTTATTTGAAAAAATTAACTGGAATTTTCTTTTTCTTTTTTTTTTTTTGGGGGGGACGGAGTTATCTAAAAAATGTTTTTACTCTATGGCGAAGAGCGAAAGCTTTCTAAAACTAGATCTACAACAAAGTTTATAAGTTTTTATAAAAAAACTTTATAAGTTTTAAGTTTATCATCAAAAAAATTGATGATTGCCTGTCATCAAAATTTCAATCGTTGTTTGCGACATGTCGTGGAACTTATGAGTGTATCTTAATAAATTTCACCAATTAGCTCTGAATTGGTAATAAATCGCTGATGAATCTTATTAGAAATGGACAAGAATTATAATTTAAATGATTTGACATCTTAAGATAAAAGATTTAGAAAATATATCGCTACAAAAGTAGCGATATATTTGAAGGCATTTAATAGTGTTTCATAATTTCTGCCATGAATTATGCCAAAAGTGCAACGCTTTATGCCACGCTGTACATTTTAAGAATTTTCTTCATTTGAATTCTAACATAAATTTCAATTAAACATTTTTGCAATATTTTCAATTTAATGGAAATGCTTGGTAGTGATCTCTAGCAAATTTTATTTTGATTGGTACCATTTTCCATATAAAATCGTATTCTAATAACGCAAAGCACAATTATAAAGTTTTAATTATTATTTTATCATTTGAGCGACATTCATCAAAAATATCAATTACAAAAAACTAAATCATCGGGTACATTTAATTTAAGTTAATCTATTTCTTTCGTTTTGTTCTTCTTCTTCTTCTTCTTCTTCTTTTTCTTTCTCTTTTCTGTTTTTTGTTTTTTTTTTTTTGTTTTTGCTCGCTCATTTCTTTCTTGGGTTCTTTTTTTGTTCGTCTCTTGTTTTATTTTTTTTGCTTGCTTCTATTTTTTTTTTTCTTGTGGCTTTCTTTTTAAAATATTAACACGCATAAAGTGCCTTAAGTAGAAAAAGAAAAACAAAACGAAAATGAAAATGAAAAAGAAAAAGCCAAATGCAACGGAAATTGTGCAAATACAAATAATGTCATTTGCATTGGATAAAATAGCGTTACATCTTCAAATATATGTACTCAGATAACTTGAATAGCTTCCAAAGATTCTGCTTTTTGTTTTTTTGGTTATTTTGGTTTTTTCTTGTTTTTTTTTTTTTTATTTTTTTACATACATTTGCAAAAATATTTCTGAATGATGAGATTTTGTAGTAATGAAAAATGCAAGTGAATGAAATTAGATGTGTATTAAGGAAATGCCTTAGCAAATTTCTCCCAAGTAAATTAAATGTAAAATAAAGAGAAATAAAAAACAAAAAAAGGGAAGAAGAACATTTTTAAAATTAAAACAATAAGATGTATCGATCTCTCTTTCTCTCTCTGTATCTATCTCTATCTCTTTCTATCTGTTTTCCTCTTTCTTACACTTTCTCACTCATTCTCTCTCTCTCTATCTATCTATCTCTATCTCTTACACTCTATCTAACTATCTTTATCTCTTTCTTTTTCTAACTCTCTTTCTCACTATTTGAATAAATATCAAAGTTTCTTCAGTTGACCTATTTTTAGGGTGGTGGGGGTGAGGGGATTTTTGTTATTTTATGTTATTTTTCTTTTTTAGCATAAAAAATTTATAATAAAATCGTTAAGTCTATAAATTATGTCCCGAATTTCTGAAATCCCGAATCACGAATCCCATCAAATTTAAATCAATTAAAAATTCTTCACAAAATAAGTCAACATTTTCGAAATATATTTCGCAAAATTGTATCAAATGTGTTTTTGTATGTAAACAGATGTTTCCCCTTTTCAATCAATTTACAATCAAAAAGTACAGATTACAGTAGAATACAAATTAGATAGTTAATTTTTCTCTTCTTCTTCTTTTTTGTTTTTTTTATTTTTTTGGGGAAGATTTTGTTTTTGTTTTCTCTGTATTAATTATCGATTGTTGTGGTTACTTTTAGTTTATAGATAATATAAAAATTTATTTGAAATTCCGTCTGGTGGGCACTTGAAATCGATTTAATTGTTAAAATGCCTTAAATAGAAATTTTCAATGCAATTAATTTTATGAGGTGTGACAATCAAAAATTTACTTTTTTTTAATTTTCTTATTATAAATATTTATGTATATACATTTTAATATTTTTTTCACCTCCTTTCTTCTTCTTTCTTCACCTTTCTTCTTCTTCTTTTGCTTCTTTTGCTTCTTCATTTTCTCAGGTGCAAGAAAAGTGTTTTGAATATTGTTTTGTTTTTGTTTATAGTTGTTGTATGATGATGATGTTGTTGTTGTTGTTGTTGTTGTTGTTGTTGTTGTTGCAAGGTGATTCTTAATGATCTGTCTCAGTTGTCTACATATATTTATATACATTTATATATATTAAACTTGTTTTGAACGAGTTCTCTATATTAAGCCCATGGGAAAATTATTGCCCATAATTTATGCGCTTTTAATTTATTTGATTTTTACTTTTATTTCTTTTCTTTTTTGTTTTTGGTTTTTTGTTTTTTTTTTTTAATGTTCTGATACTAAAAATTGCGCATACTTAATCGGTAATGGTTACGCTTGTTATACACACCAACATTTGTAATAAAATATCCCAGAGAAGTTTTTTCGATTTACCAATTTTCATTAGATTTCTGAGCATCTAAGCATTGTAAGCAATTAATTGAAATTTGTAATCTGTAAACTAGAATTTAGATATTCAAAATTTTATATTAATTTCTTGAAAAGTGCTTTTTGACGCATTGTATTTAAGTCTATTTGGAAAATAATTCGTTAGTTGAAGGTAACTTTGCTTAAGTTTTCTTAAATTCTTGCTAAGTCTTTAGCAAGAAGTAAAAAAAATGGAAAAATGACAAATTAAGTCTTTCAAATGGTTACGCCTCCAACGTTTTCGATTTTTTTTTTCTTTTTTGGACACAAGAAAATGTCAACTTTTTATAAACATTTTATGTTTCATCTTTCAAATTTAATCAATTTATCTAAACTTTTTTTAATGACTTCAAAAAAATGTGATCTTTAGCCCATTTGGCTTAATTTTTATATATCTCAACTATAAATTGTGATTATATTTATATTCTTATAAAATTTGTAACATTTTAAAAGAAACTTTCGGGATGGTTTTTAAAGTCTTTGAAGAAAATTCTGTATTAGTTATCAAATTATAAAATTGAATAGAGAAACAAGGCAAACATGCCAAAATATCGGGTTAAAATTTTTGTGCAGATATATGACGTTTATGATGCATGACGTTTACATTTTGAAAATGTGTCAAATCGGTTAAAGGACATCCATCCATTCAGCCATCTATGAGCCATTATAAAGTGAGCCTAATTCCTTTTTTAAGTAAAACTTTTCTAATTTTCCTTTGTAATTATTACTTGCAAATGGCAATAAATCGTATCGTTGATAATTTTTACATTTACTTTATATTTACTCTATATTTACTCTTCACTTATTCTACATTTACTCATTATTTGGTTAACATTTACTCTACATTTACATTTATATTTATTCTACATTACTTTACATTTACATATATGTTTATTTTACATTTGGTTTACATTTACACCCCATTTACTCTACATTTACATTTACATCTACATTTATTTTACATTTACTTTACATTTGGTTTACGTTTACTCTACATTTACATTTACATTTACATCAACATTTACTCAACATTTACTTTACATTTGGTTTACTTTACTTTCTTACATATTATCAACATTATTACATTTTACGACTCAACATATTTACATCAACATTACTACTTTACTTTACATTTGGTTTACGTTTACACTACATTTACATTTACATTTACATTTACATTTACATCTACATTTACATTTACATTTACTTTATATTTAATCAACATGTAACTTGTATCGGTTGTGTTTTCTTTTTTTATTGCTGTTTTAAATGTTTTTTTTTTTTTATTAATTGTGTTCCATACAAGTTGAATATAAAACAAAATCTAATCTGATTGGCGGGATATACAAAATTTAACTTTTGCCAAATATAATTTTATTATATTTATTAATTTTTTTTTTCGTTTACACTATTTTGCAGGAAATTGCATTAGAATAACTGAGAATTTTTAGAATTCGTTAATGGGAAGGTCTAGCGCTTAGCAAAGCCAAAACCTAAACTACCTAAACTAGAGCAATTCTAAATTTGATGGAAATGGATAGATAACCTTTGGTATAAGGAAACAAAAACAAAACAAAAATATATAATTAAAGAAGAAAAGAAAAAAGAGGAATAGAAAAAGAATTTACACTAAAAAATGTTTTCATTTTGTTATGAGAATGATTTTATAGATAATTTTACAGATAATTGAAAACTTTATCAGTTAACTATAGAATTTTTATATCAGATTAAATTGCAAAGACTAATAGAGAAAAATCTTTATTGATTATAAGAGAATGATTCTGATTGAACAAAAAACAATTAAAGAAAGCAAAAAAAAAAAAAAAACAAAAAACAAAAAAAAAATTGTAAACAAAAAATAAATTAATTAATAAATAAAATTTTGATGGCTTTTCTTTTTTTGTGTAACTAATTAATGATAATATGAAAACGAAACATAAATATAAACAAAAAAACAAAAAAAAAAAAAACAAAAAAACAACAACAAACAAAAAACGAAAAATCAAAAAAATAGGAAAAACTAACAATAAAAACGTATAATAATAACAATAATATTATTCTAATATGATAATTACGATGATGCTGATGATGACGATGCTGATGATGATGCTGATGATAATTTTCTTTTTTACTCCATCAGAAACTGAATGAATGAATATAACGCAAAATAAAGTAAATCCAACTGCCACTACTTCTGGTTAATAATGACTAAATATACTTGCCTTTATTTTTATTTATAAGTATTAATAAACATATACACAACCACACATCCACACATCCACACATCCACACATCCACACATACATACATTCATACACTCATACATCTACACGTATATAAATAAATAACCATGAATGAACTGAACGAATGGACTGGTAGTGAGGGGTAGTGAGGTGGTGTAAGATGGAGGGGGGGGGGGGGGGGGGAGAGAGTGCATAAGTAAACGAAGTACAGCACACACATACACACACACATACACTCATATATAAAACTTTAAAAATTAAGAAACATCAAAAAAAATTATTGTATAAAATTGTATTTGATTTAAAACGAATTTGATGTACTTTACAAATTTAATCGAGTACATTTATCATTTACCCTTTTTCTATTGTCCTATTGTATCTAGAACCCTTTTTTTGCTCTGGATTTGAATTGTCATATAATTAAGTGCTATTCAATGTAATTAAGTAAAATTTATACTAAGGTATGTTTTCTCTAGCATTTTATAAAAAATTTCAAAATTTATAAATGTTGGGGCTAGCAAGTCTTGAGATTGAGGTCTTGAGATTGAGATAAATTTTTTTTTGTTTGTTATGTAACAAATTTATACTTTTTCTCATTTTATTTGCTATTTTATTATAACGGGCGATCGATTGCTCGATCGATCTGTTTTTCTTTTTCTTTCTGTTTTTTTTTTTTTTTTTTTTTTGAAAAATAAGCTTGATCCCTGCAAATGTAATCATATTGCCTTTATAAAAAGGCCATCATTTTGTAATATAATTTCAGGAAAATTTCCAAAATTCAATTAAATCATCGATCGATCGATTTTCATAAATAAAAAACAAGAAAAAAGAAAAATTACAAAAAGGTATTTGTGGCATTTTTTAATATTCAACCATAATTTTGCAGCATAATTTTAGAAAGATTCCTAGAAATAGGTTTGTCTTCTTAAATCTCACGTTAATGAGAATTTGCAAATGATAAGTGGAAGCTATTTTAGAGATCGGTCAAAAAAAAAAATAAATAAAACAGAAAAGCCATATAAAAATTGAAAACAATAAAATTGTGGGCGTGTCCAATGAATGATTACATAAAATTTCTATAGAAGAAGAAGCACAAAAGAAGGAAGAGAATATATAATAAATGAGACGCTACAATCGAATAGAAAGAAAATAAAATATCTGCTGATGATCCGCTAGATTTTACATTACGATTAAATTTTTTTATTCATTATAAAAAATGATGCGTATATGAATTGTTGTTGCAAATAATTTAAACGATTATGTATACCCAAACATTTCACTAAATAAATGAATGAATGAATGAATGAATGAATGAACGAATGAATGAGACATAAAATTGATGATATACAAAAAGAAAAAAAAAAACGGGGTAAAAAAAAACAAGAGGAAGAAGAGAATCGTTCAAAAAAAGTAAAAGGAAACGGGAAGAAAAAGAGATTACAGAGCGCGTGAATTGTTTAGGGCGGTGAGTTACATATTTAATTCAAATAAAATTCTTGTACAAATAAAGAAACAAATAAACAAACAAAACAAATAAAACAAACAAAACAAACAAAAGGAACGCAACACAAGACAACAAACACAACAAAATACAAAAGGAAAAAGTATGACAAAAAAAAAAAACAACAAATAGAAGAAAAAACAAATGAAATGCAAATACAAATAATAACATTGTTAAATTATAAACAGCAGAAAGCTAAACTAAACTTACATAAACGCAAGCATTTGTGGCAAAGGCTAAGGCAAAGGCAAAAGCAAAGGCAGAGGCACAGGCAGAGGCAGAGGCGGAGGCAGAGGCAGAGATAGAGGCAGAGGCAGAGGCAAATTGCAAAGGCCTGTTGCAAAGAGCACACACACACACATTTATAGAAAAACAATAACACTACACATACACATGCATATACACATACACACACCCACCAATATAGAAGTACACATATATATGTATATGCATAGACGCAACACATAGAAAATAAAATAAGCGACACAAAAAATAATCAGGAAATTGTCCTTTGATCTTTTTTGTTGGTTTATTTCTTGCTTTTCTTTCCTTTTTTTTCGCTTTTTTACTTTTTCAATTTTTTTTTTCTTTTTGCTTTATGTTTATTCTTTCTTTGTTCTTTTTGTTGTTGTTATTATTATTATTATTATTGTTTTTGCTATATCTTTTTTTTTTTTTACATAGAAAATGATGCTTTTTGGTTACATAGATCTCAATAAGTAATTTCAGCATATTAAATTTATTATCACCATTTGAATCATGGACCCATAAAAAATAAAGGCCAAATTTTGCCACAATAGATCTCAAATGAATTATAAATAATAATCAGTGTAGGATCAATCGGTTGAATGGTCGAATAGACCATTAATAGCATCTCAAGTCTCTGAGAACATCTGGGGATATTAATTATTATTGGTTTTCTCTTTTTTTTGGTCATGGAACCTACTTAGATCTAGAAAATATCTATAAAAATATATCGATAATATTATTAGAGTTAAAGTAATTTGAAAAAAGTGAGATTTATAAAATCTGAACAACTTTAAAACAAGATAACTTTTTGAATGAGATCATTTTAAAATGAGATAACTTTAGAATGAGATAATTTTCGAACGAAGGAATTTTAGAATGAGATAATTTTAGAATAAAGTGTTTTTAGAATTGGAAGACTTTAGAATGGGATGATTGTAGATTGAGATAATTTTAAATTGAGATAATTTCAGAATGCACCAACATCTGTATGAGATAACTTTGGAATAAGATAATTTTCAAATGAAAAAATTTCCAAATGAAATAATTTGAGAATAAGATAACTTTGGAATAAGATAATTTTAAAAATTCTATCACAAAATTCATATCAACATAAAACAAACTTATGACTAGTGCTCTAGATAACTTTTTAAAACGATTTATCATATTTCTTAAAATTACAGTCAAATTGCAAAACTATGCCGCATAATTTTCTTTTTTTTTAATTGTCCACAACATATTTTGTTAAAAAGAAAAAAAAAAAAACATTTAACCAAAAATCTATTGAACTTCTGGTATAAGAATTTCATGTAAAAGTTTTTGATTGTTTAACTGAATTAAAGAAAAACAACAATAGCAAAAGAGCAAAACAAACAAAAATATATAAATTTCAGATGATTTTTGTTCATGTATAAAAATCTCTTAATAAAGAAAACAAATTGGTGAGTATTTAAAATTTGATCAAAGTCAAATATTCTCAAAGCTATTTCTACCGTACACAGTTGTCTTGTTAGTGTTGTTGTTATTGTTACTAATAATAATAATAATAATAATATATTATTATTATTATTATTATTGTTGTTGTTGTTGTTGTTATTGTTATTGTTGTTGTTGTTCTAGTGTTTTTCTTTTATGTTTATCGACAGTCGTGGGGATGATTACAGCATGAATAGATATTTTTATACCATAAACTGTTATTATTGTGTTCATGACAATTTCTTCTTCTTCTTCTTCCTCCTCCTCTTCTTCTTCTTCTTCTTTGCCTTCTTCGTCATTTTTTTTTTCAAGTGTTTTTTTATATATTTTGTTGTGTTTGCTTTATTTTGCTTTGTTTTTAGTTTTTGTTTTAGTTTTTCTTTTTGTAATTTCTTGGCCCAGCTAAACCGGCTAAAGATGTAAGAGATGTTTTTCTTTTTACCATTAAATGTATAAAAATATGAAATGTTTTAAATAAAATAACAAATTAATAAATATATGCAATGAAATGAAGCGAAATATAACAAAGAAAACCATCGGTAGCGGAATTTTTGTTTCAAAAAAATTATTATAAAAAAAAAATTATAATTTAAATATTCAAAAAAAAAAAAAAAAGTAAATCGTATGAGGCGTGACCATAAATAATAATCAAAATCAATTTAAGCAATATTTCAATTATTCAAATAATTAGAAATATTTCTATTAAGATCAGGATCATTTCATCATTAGAATAAGCGTTAAGAAACTATCAGAATCAGCATAACGATCAGAATCAGAATAAAAATCCATTCATCTCAATCATAATCATTTTCACTAAGTCTCAATTTATGTCAAATTATCTCAAATTGTATATCTACATGTTTAGATGTTTAGATGTTTAGATGTTTAGATGTTAATTAATTTGAAAGCAAAAACAAAAAAAAAGGAAAAAAAAAGAAAATTTGATATAAAAAATTTTGTTAAGGCATGTTAATTCATCTAAAAATTACTTTAACTTAACTATTTATATCTAATCGGAATGTATTTGTTTTTTTATACCAAACGATATTCATGTGATTCACGTATAAGTTTAAGTTATAATAAGTTTATGCTGATACATGTAACAAACATACGACTTATATGACTCGAATGGGCAGATTAAATAGAATGAATCGTTTTAAGTTTGCTTAATCATATAAATTTATTAGATCAAATGTAGATCACTTTTGATTTCTTTAAGAAATATTCTTATAAAATTTATTAGATGATCATGATCAATTTTGTTCAAAGATGATTTAGATTGAATTTGAATACGATTTAAGATAAAAAATTTTGTTACTTTGATCTAAATTGATCTAAACATTTTTTTACCTACTTAAAAAAATCATTTCAAATTCTTTTGAATATTTATAAAATTTTTTATAAAATTTTTATGTTTTTTCTTTTTTTTTTTTTCAATGATCTATGTAGGGCATTTTAAGTGGCGGCTTTTATCGTCCAACAATTTCCTTTTTAACCTTCTTCAATTTTAATTTTAAATATTTATATTTATTTGTTTAATAGATTAAAGTGCTACATGAGTGGTCTATTCGTAAATAAATAAGACCATATTGGTCAAATAAGGACCGCAACTAATACAAAAAACAATGGGCAATATACACCAAAGGCATAAGAAAACAAAAAACAAAAAAAAAAAAAAAGAAAAGGCTAAATAAAAAGTGTATAAATAAAAGTAGCAGAATCAACCCTTAAATGCTACTTTTTTAAAAATATATTCAGAAGTATACAAAAGATCGGTAATACGGATATTCGATATTTTATTACTAAAACTTCGATATTTTATTACCACTTTGATATTTGATGTTGAGATTTGATCAATATACAAAAAATATGGCGCTTTTTTTTCCAATGCTATTTTTCTATTGATATTTGAATGAGGACCATATAAATAAGACCGTCGGCAAAATTATGGGAATCCGAGAATATATTTTTATATTGAAGGTCTTCATCATTTATCATCATTAAAGATGTGTCGCTTAATTTCTAAAGGAATATATATCTAAAATAAAGGTCAAGGCTAATCAGACTATTAAAAGTACAATGATAATGAAAGATCCAATGGACCAGTATGATTTCTTAAATTTATATATATTAGAGCGTTTTCTATTGAAATTGTAATTGAAGTATCCTTATTCATAAAATCGTTTGAAATTTTTTTATAATTGTTATATTCATTTAATAATAAGAAATAATTGAGAATGCTGAGGCCACAGAGTCTTGGACAAATTGATCAAATTTCTTCATAAAATTTTTTCATTTTAATTTGCGATTTTGACGATTTTTATTTATTTGAATTTATTTGAATTCTCTGAATTTAAATCAAATCTATTAAACAAAATTTGATTTACAACAATGAAAAATTTTGGAAAGTAAAATAAAATTATAAAAAATTTATTACAAAATTATTACAAATCAATATTATTGGTAGATTTTATTCAAATATGTCAGTTTTCTTGTTGACATCTTATTAGCATTTTTTTTTTTTTTTGTTTTGATAGACCCAATATATTTTTATTTAAAAAATATTCTCAAAACAATTATAACAATTATAATTATTTTTTCTTTTTTCCATTTTATTATTTATTTTTATTTTTTTGTTTTCTTTTTTTGTTTTGTTTTTTTTTTTTTTTTTTTTTTTGTTGATTTGTGCCCGTTTTTATGACGTATATATGTGTGTGCATGTGTATGTGTGTACATACATATAAATGTATAGAATGAGATAAATAATTAAAGTGTAACAACAATGGAGTATGGAATGGAGGACGCGCAACAGGAAATTTTTTTGCCTTTGTTTTTTTTTTTTTTCGTTTTTCTTCTTTCCTATTTTATTTTTTTTTTTTTCTGCTTATTTTGTAACACAACTGAAAAAGAAAATTTGAAATTTGCTTAAAAAAAGAGGAAATAACATAAAAATTACATCATAATCAAATCAAATCAAAGAATGTTTTGTTAACTTTTTTGTATCCATGTGTGTGTGTGTGTGTGTGTGCGCCTGTGTGTTTGTGCCGTTTTTGTGACAAACGTTATTATTGTTACAATTATTATTGTTTTGTTATTGTTGAATTTAATTAGGGTGAAATTGAATTTTGCGTTTATAGAAAATTTATTATATTATTCATTTATTTATTAATTATAGCGTAAAGCACATTTCTCTCGCAGCAGTATTATCGAATCGATTTAGATTACAATTTCTGAAATGATTTGAAAATTTTAGAATTTCTTTTTGGCACGAATTTTTGCCCTAATGCTTGTCTAGCTATCTGTCTGTCAACTGGGAGTGGCTCATGAGATGGTTGTTGATACTTCGTTACCATCAGGGGCATCATGAATTCACGAGATCGGATCCAAAGATTTAATTTGGTACCACGGGATCACCAGTTTTAATATGCCCACAGTGGTGATATTGAGGTTGGCTTCGTGAGGACTGTGGTGCCCATGTCGCGGGCGTCACTCGCTCAAACATATATATGCTTGTCGTGCAGGGTCCCATTTCCCGAATAAAATGAGTAGCTAGGTAGGCTTATCGGGCTAATTTAAGCTAAACCTAGAAGTAATGCGAAGGCTCCGAATCTATATACCAAAGATTGGGCCATGTATATAAGATGCAATGCAGGCTTTAAATTGGAAGCTAGTCGTAACGGTAGCATGTGTACCATGCATTTTAGTCTTCACGGCAAGTATGCATGTAAAACACTCACTGCACTGTCTGTCCGTCTGTCTAACTATCTGTCTGTCTATCTATCTGTCTGTCTATCTATTTGTCTGTCTAACTGCCTGTCTGCCTATATGTCTGTCTGTCCACTTGTGTGCATTTGTTGTAAAATGTGGGAGGGTTGCAATTTTTTTCAAATGAATTTTAAAATACCAAAAATTTTATAGCTTGACATATTTTGACCCACAAGACATAAGCCCTATTGAAAATGCTTAAGATCAAATTTTGGAAAAATCTATATATGGAAAAAGTATGTATAATATTGAATACTTTAGTTTTTTTTTTTTTTTTTTTTTTTTGTAATAAAAAAATCGATGCCACCGATGGCGTTTGATGTCAAATAAGTATATAAAATTTTGTCAAGATTTGTGCATATTTTGTTGGCTCTGTTGACATTATTTTTTTCAAACTTTTCACAACATTTGAATATTCATAATTCCTTATATTCGTTTCATTTTCTTGACAGAACTTTTTAAACACATTAACAAATAATAAAAATAAGCAAATAAGCAAATTAGTGTAAGTTATATTTAACAGTCGGACCATGATCGTCCATAATATTTTTACTTCTTTCATTCTGTCATTTTATGTTTTTAGTTCTGTATTATTTACCAAAAAAACCCAAAAAAAAAAACAACAAACCAAAAATAACAAAAAAAAAAAAAACGCAAAAAAAACGTGCCTGCTGAAAATTGAAAACATTTTGCTTATTATTGTTACAAGTACAAGGTAAAAATTGTTCTAGTTGCTTTTTATCATGTCAATTGATTCAAAAGCACTTTATATTTGTCTGTCCATATATAATTTATTGGCTTGAAATATATTAATAAAATTTGACATTTGAAATTTGAAGTTTGAAATTAAAGCTTTTTCATAAAACACAAATCGATTGAGGTTAACTTTTAAATACTCTACACGATATTTTTATAAAGATGTATCCAAAATTGTTAGTTTTGTTCTTGTAAAAAGTCCTTGAAAAAGTATGCCTTTGTATGAAGCGTGATCTTGGTAAAAGTCTAATTTTAAATAAAATTATTCTCGGGCGCTTTTAGACTAAGTCACGCCTACATATCAAACTTCATTTAAATTGCTCTAAAATTGTGCTCTCAACTTTCATAACAAATTTATATGGACAGACAATATGCAGATGGACAAACAGATAGATGGACAAACAGACAGACGTATAAACAGACAGATGGTCAAAAAGACAGACGGACAGACATTTATATATGAAGTAAGGTATAAATCGATTCAGAAAGTAATACCTAATTGAGCGATATAATAAAACTTACTTCATCTTGAACGTCACATACATTAGCACAAACATATAATACCGCAAGTGAGTGTACGGTTCAACAATTTTTCCAAACACTTCTTCAAAGTAATGATACTTCAAAGTAGCATGACAAAACAAAAAAAAAAAATTTTTATTCGATTTGAAAGATGCATCCATAGAAATCATTGAGCATTTGCTGCATTGTTATTGAATTTTTGGAATAAGTGCAAAAAATATGTTAGTCAAATAAAAATTTTACAAAAAAAAACTTTTACAGTCACTTTCTACCTCTTTAATTGATATTAATCTCTTACAACAAACTAACAAAAAAAAAAAAGCCTAATAAAAGTAAATGATTAAATCAATCGTATAAAAAATTTGAGATTCTAGTGGAGCATTTTTCAAATTTTTATTTCTATCAAGTAACTTTCACTGTAAGTTTTTGACTTTTATTGTTTTGCCTTTTTAAATTTTTTTTAATTTTTTAAATGAATGCATTATAGGAAAGTTATCGGCTTTAGCGGCTTTGTAAGTTTCATCGGTCTCGATCTCGGTCTCGGTCTCGGTCTCGGTCTCGAATGATTTTAATGTTTTGCCTTTTAGTGTATGAAATTTTTATAGTTGTTAAAATCCAATAATATTCAATGGGGTTGGAACAATACAAAAGAACTATAATACATACACACATACATGCACACATACATACATACATACATACATACATAATATTATATATATATATATAAAATGTATAGTAATTCTTTAATATCCACCCTCAAAGACCGAACCAAAGCCATAGAAAGAAAAAAATCAAGAAAAAAAAGCATGAAAGAAAAGAAGCAAAAACAAAAAAAAGAAAAAAGCCAAACAATTAAGAAAATTATAATTTGTTAAGGTCAAATTTTGAATACTCACTATTTGCCCATTTAATTTGAATGAAATAGGCGGAAATTAATTATTTGATATATAAAAATAAAAATAATTGCAAAGGTCTAAATTGATAAGTAAAATTCTCCATAACCACCAACAACGTGTGCCATCCCTCATTAAAACGCTGAAAAATTTAAATTTCATTAAATGATAAAATCAACTTTATTTCAAATAATCTAAATTTTGTTTGAAGAAATTTATCTATTTGAAGTTTAGAAATTAGATGATCTTGTTGCCTTGAACATGAGAACGTGGGAACTTAACTAACGTGAATTGAACAACTGATTCGATTCGATGCTTGAATATATGACTAACAATATTTTGATGTTGACTTTAATTTACAAATTTGAAATTTTCGATTAAATAAATAACCTAAAATTGAACAAAAAAGGCCAAAAATTTCAAAAAAAAAAAAAAGTTTAAATAATTAATTTACAATAAAAGCGAGACATTTTTTTAGAATGCATTTTTACGTGATACTTATTTTTTGTTCTTCTGAAGTTTCCATAAATGTCCATTTTCTTATGAATCAATTTATTCAATAAGTAAAATAATGTAAGTTCAAAATTTTGTTGCATTTATTTATTGTTAACATGAACTTAAAGAATTTAAATGTTAGCAGCAAATCATAATAATTTTATGATAAAATATTATGGCCATTAATACGGGCTCTATGCCAAGATCTAAGCGATTATTTTAATTGAATAAAACAAACTAAAAATTTGCCAACAAATTTATTTATAAAATTATAAAAGAAATTTGTAGCATTTTGCTTGGGCCTCTCGTACAAATCAATTACAAGAATGTTAGCTTTTAAAATGTTAGTTTTTTTTATTGTTACATATGGCCTGATTAATTTAATATAACTAATTATAATGGCATTACTATGCGTCAAACAAAATATAATGATTGATTTATTTAAGAAACACATCAACAGTAAACAAGTATGAAAATTATATTTTTGGGTTGAGGCCAAATTTTGGTTACCCATTATCATCCAAGTAATGTGATTTTATGATATAAAAAATGGTTTCAATTTTTGAAAAAATGTAACAAAAAAAAAAAAAAAAACGTAAACGAAGAAAATATAAAAATTGGCCATGTTATTGTTTTTTTTTTTTGTGCGTTTCTTAAAATTTCTGATTTGGATTATTTGAAAAAAAAAAAACAAAGATGCTCTCAATTTACTTTACATTGTGGGCGTGTTCTTTTTGACTGATTTGCCTCAATATTAATATCAACTTGAGTCCCAAAATTTCCAATGCTCTTGCTAAAATTTGAGCTTCATATAATTTAAATTTTACAACCAAGCCGAGTGGCAATAACACAAGGACATAGAGACAGACGGATAGACAGCCATATTTAAATCGTTTCAAGAATTGATTCGGTTAAAGAACGTTCAAGAATAGATGTATATTTTGTAAAATTTGTATATTACAAATATTACAATCAATTAAGTATACCTTCAATCTCTGGATGGTGCATATAATAAACAATAAATGTAATAGATGTTGTAAAAGTTCAAAAGATCGACAACAATTGAAAACACCTTGACAAATTTTTATTCTCATTTTCATTTTCATTTTCATTTTCAATTCATCGAATTTTTGTTATGTTCTGCTTCTTATTTTTCTGTATATTTTCGTTTTTTTTCTTCTTCTTCATCTTCTTTTTCTTCTCCTTTAATGTTTTGTTGCTATTTTGAATTTGTTGGGTTATCATCATTAATCTTCATCTATTATAAATAGCAAAGTAATAAATATCCAATAAAAATTCTATGTCAGCATATATTTAAAAAGTTTTCCATTTCCCTTCCATTTTTTTTTTTGTTTGTTGTTTTTTTTTTTTTGTTGAACTCTTAAAAAGAAATTTGTATGTTATCAGGTGTTAGGCCAACAAATTTGAATTATTAAATTATGTTTATCTATTGATATAAATTTTTAAAAAAAATTCATCATGCAACAATTGTCATGCAAAAATTTCACAAAATTTCTTAAAATTTCTTATAATTTCCTTAAATTGAAGAAATCAAACAGAATTGAATTTTGTTGAAATAAAACTTTTAAATTATGAATTGTTGTTTCCATGAGAGTATTTGAAGTTTTTACAAAATAAGGATTGTTTTGCTTCCAACCAACAATTATCAACCATTTTCCATCTTTCATGTTCCACTTTCCATGTCCCTTCTCCCATGTTCCATCTTCCATGTTACTTCTTCCATGTTCCATCTTCCATGTTTCATCTTCCATTTTCATGTTCTATCTTCCGATTTTCATCTTCCATTTCATGTTTCTGTTCCATGTGTCATTCTATCTTCCATTTCCATTTACCATTTCAGTCCATTCGTTCCATTTCCATTTTCCATGTGCCTTCCATTCCATCTTCCATCTTCCATTTCCATCCATTTGTTCCATCGTCCATTTCCATCTTCCATTTCCATTTTCCATGTTCCATGTTCCATCTTCCATTTTCCATCTTCCATCTTCCATCTTCCAGTTCCAGGTTTCATGTTCCATGTGCCGTCAACCATATTCCATCTTCCATTTACCATTTTCCACGTTCCATGTTCCATCTTTCATGTTCCATCTTCCATCTTTCATTCTCCATTTTCCATATTTCAAATTCCATATTCCATCTTCCAAGTTTTCCAAAAGTTTAAATATCTTTGGCTTAAAAGAAATACGCTAATTTCAAATAGCTTTCAAACTGTTTCAATCATAATGCTACTTTTAATGATAATTATTATTATTATGATAAGCAAATGAATGTAGAAAATTATAATGTTGAAGAATGTTTAAGTTTGTATGTGTATATTTTTTTTTAGAAATGCATGCATGAATCTTTTAATCTTTTTTCGGTGTTTAAGGGAAATTACAAATCAATTCAGTTTGCATTTTTTGCTCGTTTCTTTTTTTCTCTTCTCTTCTTTTCTTTTTTATTTTTTCTTGTTTCTTGTTTCTTTTCTCTTTTTTCTTTTTTCTTTTTCTTTCTTGTTGACAATTGAAATCCATAGACAGTGGATTTTATTGTGTGTGAGAATTTTATTGTGTGAAATGCTAGAGATGGGCGATTAATTAGAGGACAATAATACTTCAATTTATAATGCATATATATACATAAACATACATACAAACATACATGCATTGTTTAATTCAGAATAACTTATAATAATAATAATAATAAAATATTGTTATAAGAAGTATGATACAAAAACAATAGACAATGAAATTCAAATGAATGATGAATGTGTGTCGGATGTTGAATGTTGTATGTTGAATGTTGTATGTGTGTTAAATGTCGAATGTATTGAATGTTGGGTATGAGTAAAGTTCATTAAAATTGTGAATAAAAAACAAAAAAAAAAAAACAAAAAAAACAAAAAAACAGAAACAGAAGCATAAACAATAAAAACAAGAATAGAAAAGAATAGAAGAGAACACACAGAGAGTTTTATGATGATAATTACAAATCTAAAATGTAATGAAAATAATTATAAATTATATATCCATGCTGCTGTAAGGATATCTTTCATGAAATAAATAAATTTTATAGGGGAGAATATTAATAAAATGAGATAGAATTTTTTTATATACGACTCCTATTGTAATTGTATCAATCAATTATAAATAATTTCCCAAAATATCGGGAAGTATCAGAATAGA
This sequence comes from Melophagus ovinus, assembly GCA_023089585.1. Lineage (NCBI taxonomy): Eukaryota > Metazoa > Arthropoda > Insecta > Diptera > Hippoboscidae > Melophagus > Melophagus ovinus. Next base: position 7,130,627 of record JAKKIB010000180.1, read on the forward strand.
TTTTTTTTAATACTTTACATGCTACATCTGTTACAGTGATATTATAAATTTGTAGCATGCAAGCATTTTATTATATTAATCGATCCAGAAACATTTTCTGAATACATTTAAGCATGTCAATCAATCTGTACATTTATCCATCTGTCCGTCTATGCATTTATTTTTAAGCTACAGATAGCAATTTTTGAAATATCTTAATGAAGTTTGGCATTTATTCAATTCTGGAACTCCAATCAAATAACGCCCATTTGAAATATCGAATTTCCATTTTTTCGCTTTGTACTTTTTAAAATTGCTCGAGAATTTTGGAGTCGGCCGAGGTCGTATGTCTATGAAGTTCTTACTTGTTTGTTAATTATATTTGCTCCAACTTACGTGTGAGATTTATTCAAAATTTTCCACAATTAATTTAACATTTTAAATAAAGCTCTAGTAGAGTTATACTCGGTACGATTTTTTAAAGGGTTTGCCTGATTAGGCAAAAAAGTTTTGAAATGATCTGACTTCACATAATTTTTTATTATTTATTGAGAAACTGTTTCGATTCATTTGATATGATTCGATTTATTTGTTTGATGTCTGTCCGCGTACATTTTATTATTATGAGGCCAACATTTAGAAGATCTCAATTGTAGATTTTCCATGAATAAAATGTGGTCACATGAAGGCTTCGGCACAAAGTACTATCTGCTTTGAAAAAAGGACAATGATTCGATCATTTTTACAATCACTTTTCATGGAAAGTCTTATTTAAAACAAAAAAAAAAAAAAAACAACAACAAAAAAAAAGGAAAAGTGTAAAAAGAAAAACTTCTCATAAACATCGTTACATTGTTGATGATTATTTGTCATATTTAATAAGTTTGTTGAAATATTTTATATTGAAAAATTTCGAAATTCGCCCCAGAAAACTTTTTATTAGTTTATATTTGTTGGCAAGAGATGAGATAGTGAATTTACTATAAAATCCATTTGCTAACAAAAAAAAAATGAAAAACAAAAAAAAATAAACATTTAAACAATAAAAACTTCACAAAAAAATTGTTTATTGATGATCAAGATCGTTTAGTAAAATGATGCCCTATGACTGACATGTTGTCTATAATAATCCGCTTATTAGTTGATAACATGGACCCAGGAGAATTTTGAATTTTCTCAGGGAGATGCTGATGTCATCAAAAAAAATTTGTTTGATTCAATTTGAAAAATATGGCAAAGCATCTTCAAAGTATGTACTAATTATAACGCTACACATACATACACACATACACTTGCAACTCACTTAAAAATGCCTTAAAAGTTAACTAAATGTTGTAGCATACAAGAAAACATGTGCAGCCAAAATGTTTGATGAGCTTAATGCGGTATGCTACCCCTTTGTTTTATTGTTTTTATTTTATTGTTTATTTGCATTTTTGGTGATTTTTTTTTGTGCTTGTTTGAGCATCAATTATTCAAACATACATTTCATAGTGTAATACAATTTATCTTTCATTTGTTCAATTCAATTCAATTCAATTCAAATCAGTTCAGTTCAGTTTAATTTAGTTCAGTTTAATTCAGTTCAGTTTAGTTCAATGCAGTTTAGTTCAATTTAGTACAGTTTGAAATGCATTACATTTTATAAAAATAACTAAGAGATTAAAGCGATATCAAAATAACAAACATAAGAGCAGAAGGTCACAAATTTACTCTAAACATAAACGCGTGTCTGCATGTATATACATATAAAAACTTACTTATATGCGTACATACATACATAAATACATATATAAATTTATAACAAGCCATATTTTTCATTGCGTGCATGCATTTTATGTATATAAATAAATAAATAAATATATATTTGTATATATTTATATTAAATAACTGAACCAACTCAAACTAAATTTGTTTGTCATCATTATCTAAATCAATGTCATCTGTGTACATTTTAAAATGTTTTCATACCCTACAATCCATTAACAGTTATTTTTTATATGATACATGATACATTACAGTTATCTTAGATTACCGTTATCTTAATGCCTTATGATCTCTCTGGCTCTCTGCCAGTCTGTCTAATCATCTATCTATCAAGAATAGTTTTCAAATATTGTGCGCTCACTTCTCTAACCTTTTCTTCTTGCAACGGCAAACGTAATCGTATGGAAATGTGTCGAGCCACTAATTGATGATATGATTTCAATTAATCATATGAGAATATTATAACGGACAAGTTGCAAAGCGTTACTTAGAAAATTTGGAAGTTTGATTAGACGCTAACGCTATTATTGAAATTCTTTTTTATGTTCCCTTTTTTTAATGGACTCTAAATCGAAGCAGCCGCTTCCTATTATTCCTTTTGGCTATTTAGTATTTAAAAACCAAAAAAAAAAAAAATTAAATAAAATAAAATAAAAACAAAAAAAAGAAAGAAGCGGATTGTAATATTTTTACGAAATGGCAAACGTTATGAACTTTTGAAATGATAATTATGCATTTAATGCCTTATTTCCATCCCTTGACCAGAATTACACGATTAAACATCATTTTTCTTTGTTCGTGTTTTTTTTTCTTTTTTGTTTCATAAATATTATGATGGCATATAGAAAAACTCTTTGTTATTTTCTAAAATATATCTTTTGTCATATATGCATCAATAAGGGAGATCATAATACTTAACATTTTACCTCGCACTTTGCCTTACATAAACACTTTATATACGTTTGAAGACAAATAAATATGATGAACAACAAATTTTTTAATGTGCTACATAAGTAAGAGGCAATTGTTCAGTATCGCACACAAAAGTTTGCATAACAATACAACACATCGCTTCTTAGCATACTTCATACAAGACTCCATACTACGCTTTATACTACGTTTCATACAAGGCTTTATAATACGCTTCATACAAGGCTTTATACCACGCTTCAACCTACTATTTTATAACCTGCTTCATACAAGGCTTTACACTACACTTTATACTTTGTTTGATGCTTCATATTGCGCTTTATACCCCGCTTTATACTACGTTTCATACCTTGCTTTGTACAACGCTTTGTACCACAGTTCGTATAAGGTTTTATAAGACACTTCATTTCAAGCTTTATACATTGCTTAATACCACGCCCACTCTAAATAGTCTTAACGAATGGAATAGATAGATTGAAATAAAAAAACAATCGAAACAACCAAAAAAAACCCAAATCTATTTATTCAATAAATGAGTACATTGTGAAACAGTTTTTTTTGATTCTGCAAGAGTCAAGCGATAAGAAAAGAACTGAAAAATAGAATACCCGCTTAAAGCTAATTCAATGTAGAACTTTTTTAAAAATATATAGCAATTTTAGTTACATTTAGAGTGTCAATAAAAAATATGCTGCCCATGAGTCGACTTGAATGTTGTCTTATAGACAAATGGACTTAAATCGTTTCAGATATCGATAATTCTCCATAAAATATTATGGAGAATATAATAATAATAATGAATAATGAATGCCTTTTAAAGGTCTTTTCTTTTATTTTTTTTTTCTTTTTTTTTGAAACGTTACTTACAGTGTCATACATTTAATACACCCTGCAATATATTTTTACGTTCAATGATTTATAAATTATTAAGCGTATGCCTAATAACAGATGTTACTATTTTTATCAACACTTTGTCTAATATTATTATCACTGCTAACGTAAGAAGAAAAAAACAAAACCAACGAAAAACAAAAAATAGAAAATAAAAATAAATAAGCAAAATGTATGAAAGGAAATGAAAGGCAAAGAAAGAAAATGTTGGAATAGATTCATTCAGTCATTTTATTTTAAAAATTAACCGACCCCGCAAAACGGATTTAACTAACATATGTAAATAAAATATTAAATAAAAAAAAAAAAAAATTAATGTTATCTTGTTTATCAAGAGTTACGTTTCATATTAACTCAATGAAATTGCATTTAAAGTTGTTGAAAGCATTTTAAATTCAACATTTTATTTTCCATATAATTTTCCTCACTTAGTTTCCAAGAAAATGATTCAATTTGGAAATGGCATCAACACATAAAAGATATTTAACAAAATTTCATTTTTCAGAGTACATTTTTTTTAACGTGTTTGTGAATGAGAATAATCATTCGAATGAATTAATGCAAAATCGCTTTTTAATCGGACATTGCGCTTTAAATTATTTCAATTAAAAAAATTTTATACCATTTTTACACCATTTAAAGGCAACACTTAAAAGGAATTGAAATAAATTCATTATTTATTGATTTATCGATTGATTCAAAATCACCACATTTCTTCCATTTCTTCCATTTCTTCCATTTAAGTCTATCTCAGAGTCTCTCAGATTTCTGTCCATATAAATTTTGAAACTATTTAAACGAAATTTGTTATGTTGGCCTCATTTGGCCCAGAGATGCTCAAAAAATAATTATGGTTTAGATCAGACGAGGCTCCATACGACCAGTGATCTATTTTGCAAAGGATTCTTATATGGAAAAATGAACATTTTTGATTATTCTTTTAACAAAAAGGCTTTCTAAGGTAAAAATTGTAAAAGGTAAAAATTAAGAATTGAAAATTACATCGAAATATTCATCGAAAATTTATAAAACCAAAAAAATAGAAAAAAACAGAATCTATAAAATCTCCTCTTTTGTAATTATTAAAATTTATAGTTAAAACATTAATTAATAATTTTCTTAATAATATTAATTATATTATTGAATGAATGAATAAATGATTGTGCGAAATATTGAATGCATGAATGAATAAAAAGTGAGTTAATAAATGAGTGAATTGAATTTGAAAATTGAGTTGAAGTTGAAATGAGCGTATGAATTTTTGATTGAATTTAATGAGTGAATTAATGAGTTAAAGAATGATTGAATGATTGAATGATTGAATTAATAAAAATGAATAATTAATTAAATGTATTAACTGAATGAACGATTTAGTAAAAAATTGAATGAATGAATGAAAGCACTAAAAATATAATAAATGAGTGAATAAATGAGTGAATAGATGAGTGAAAATATAAATGAGCAATGAAAAAGAAATGAGTGAGTGCGCGTTCGAACTTATGAGTGATAAAATGAATGAGTCAACGAATGAGTGACTATGATTGATGATTGATGATTGATGAATAAATGATTGAATGAATGAATTAGTTAATGAATAAGTGAGCGCATGAATGTGTATGAATGAATGTATAAATGAACTAGTAGTTAATGAATGATTGAGTGAACAATTGATTGAATGAATGAATGTGAGTTACTTTTCAAATTTGCACTTATCAAAATATTTTCTTTAATTAATTGGACGAATAATGAAACACTTTAAATTTCTTTGCGTATAAAGAAAACTTAAAAAAGCAAAAATCCTATCATTTATATTTTGAGTGAATATTATTTTTTATTATAACGATTGTAATGAATTGTTTAGCTGATATTCTCATTCATAATATGATTTAAGTAAAGAAATGTTTGCTTTCATATTTATGATTGGCATCTTGCTGCTCATTTCTCGTTGCCACTTTCTTGTTTGCTTGCTGTTTACTTTTTCTTAATGCATTTTATTTAAGTAATATTATTGTGATGATTGTTGTTGTTGTTATTATTATTGTCACTATTATTATTATTATTATTATTATTATTATTATTATTATTATTTATTATGAGTGTGACAAGCATTTATTTTAGGTGCCATGCACTGATCTATCCAAATAAACCAAACCAAACCAAACCGAACCAAACCAAACCAAACAAAACAAAAAGCAACCAACTGCAAAATCTATATATATATATATGTATATATATATATAAATGTTTTTTTTGCAAAAGTATATTTTTATTTCATTCATTAATTTTAATGTGCACTTCCAAAAGCACTCACACATTAATGCTGTGGGTGTACAACAACAAACTTGAATTGAATTTGCCGGTTTATATTTGTTTGTTGTTGTTTTATTAATGCCGTTATTGCTATTATTGTTGTTGTTGTTGCTACTTTTTTACTTTTCCTCTACTCTTCTAAACGTTTCTGCCAATTTTTTTTTTGCTTAATTTTTTTTTTTTGTATTTGCTTTTTGTTTTGTTGTTTTACATAGATTTTTATAGAACTCGGAAAGAAGCTGCTTCAGGAAATCCATGAAAACAACAACAACAACAACAACAACAACAACAAAACAATAATAACAACAAAGACAACAATATTAAAAAAGAAAATCAAAGAGAAAATAAAAAGCCTAGAAAATGTATAAAATGCAGTAGCAAGAAAATTCTTCTATAAATAAATATTTGAATGCAATCTAATCAGGAATGATCTATCCGTCTGTCTTTAGTACCTTATTATATAATTTATTATGCATATATTTGCATCTCCGTCAATTTATTTATTATATAAAAATAAAATCATCCTAACGATAGGGCTTATCAAAGATTAACAATATCACTAAGGCCTTTGACTTTTATTTCAATTGGACTCCAGTTACAAATTTGGTTTTTCATATTTTACAGAAGAACAAAAAAAAAGAAGAATAAGAAGTAGCAGAAGGAAATGAAAAAAATTTATAAACGAAAAAAAAATTTAACCTTTTATATATAATAAATTATAGGGCGTGGCTTTTTTTATAAGATTTCATTTATATCTTTAATTATTAGAAAAAATTACATTGAAAATCAAAAATACATTAAAAAAAAATATTTCATACAAAAATCCATTATGATGGTTTTTTTTTCTTTTTTTTTTTTTTCATTGAAATTATATAGATAATTTTCTTGATTTATGATCGATATAAAAAAATTTTTATAAAATCTAAAAGACATTTTTTAAATGATCATAGAAATAAAATTTGAAATTTTTAAGATAATTTTTCAAAGCAAAAAACAATACAAGAAAAAGAAAAACCAAAAAGAAAGTAAAAGAAAGCGAATCATAAGAAATTTTAATTCAATACCAAAAGATGTAATAAAATTGTGAAATTTTGATTTGATTAGATCAATTATATCTGACTCAATTCTCTCATGTCAGCATTTTAGTTTAAATTTTTTTTTTTTTTTATCTTTTTTCCATTTACAATATTTGATATCCGCATGTAAGAATAAGAAAATTTCGAGCTATGTTACACACATGACATAAATAAAATAATATTTAAAGTAACGGATCTCACATAAGATACAAGGTATTATAAGTTTGTGTAGTTGTTTGTGACGCCCTCAGAAGAAGCTGAGGGAAACCCATCCCTTAATTATACCGATCAACTCAGAATTACTTCCTGATTCGATTTAAGCCTGTCTGTCTGTATGTCTGTCTGTCCATCTGTCCATCTGTCTGTCCGTCTGTCTGTCTGCCTACTAATCTTTATGAAAGCTGTAAGCTGCAATTTTAAAAGATATTTTTATGAAATTTGATACATACGTTATGACCCAAGAAGCAACTCTATTGGAAATAAATAAAATCGGAACCTTTTTTTTAAACACGCCCTATGTAAAGCTTTTCCTAAAAAAAAGATCGTTATATGGAAAAAAAAAATTGCAACATTGAATGCATTTTAAAGTAAATTGGCGCTTGGTAGTTTTTTAACATAGAAATTGTTTGTACTAAATTTGATTTAGATCGTTCCATTTTTACGACCACTTTCTCATATAAATATTTTTGTGAAAAAGCTCATTTTATGGACAAAGCCTGCAATTTTGAATATATATTATAGCAAATATTGATACTGCCTTGTATTTTGACATAAAAAATATGTGTACCAAGTGTCATCCTGATCGGCCAATTTTTTCAACCTCTTTCTTATTATATAAAAATTCATAATTTTTTTAAATTAAAGTGGTGTAGGATTTTTAAACGTCGGCTCCAATCAACTATAAAGTTCTTAGTTGTGTTTTTTTTGTATTACCCTTCATGGCAAAATGATTTTTATTTTAGTTTATTTTCTTTCTTCTTATGAATTGTTACCATTTGACACTTGCTTCACTTTTTCCTACTCCTTCGCTTCGCCTTCGCCTTTTCCTTTTCTTTAGTTTTTTTTTTTTTTGATTGTTTTCGTATTTTGTTTCTTTTCGGTTGTTTTTTTTGCGTTTGTGATTCATTATGTGAGGGCATTGTGTGATGTGATTAGAATACTTAGTAGATTGGGACTTGAATTTACCGTAATGTCATGCGTTGTTATTTTTAGTTAAAGATAGCACCGATTGCAAAGACACCTAAGGCGGCCGGGTACGAAACGTAGAAATGAAAAAAATTAAATAAAGCACAGCAAAGCAAAGCTAAGCAAAGTGAAGTAAAAAGCAAATTGTATACATATTTATGTATATATATATATTATATATATATATATATATATATGCATTATTGTTATTGTGTTACTTGACAATGTGGTCCAATTAAGAATAGTTTTTTGGGGTAAATGAAAAAAAAGAACACTACTCCATTCTAATTCACTTGACTTCACCGATCAGCCCTTTCTCTAACTCATTTATTTATTCTCTATCTCTTTCTATACCACTTTCTGTATCACTATCTCTCATTCTCAAGCACTCGCGCACTGGCGCACTATTTCTCTCTCTATAAAAAATTTTTCTCTATTCTATATTCTATTTTATACTTTGGTGAGTGTGTGCTCCACCCTTTGTAATTTCATCAACATCAACATCAGCATCAGCATCAGCATCAGCATTGGCATCGGCATTGGCATCACCAAAATAATACAAAATATTTTACACAATATTATACAAAGCATAACAATAATTCGTTTTGTATTATTGTAAAAATGATGAATGAGAATAAGAGCAAGAATAAATACAAGAAAAAGATGAACTACAAAAGAAATAGTGCGCATGAAAGAGATGGAGTGAGAGAGTGAAAAAGAGAGAGAAAAAGAGATATAAAGATAAAGAGAGAAAGAGAGAGAGAGATAAATAAATATAATGAAAGTGTGGGTGAGTTAGTTGTATAAAATAAATCAGCAAATAGCAAAAAAGGAAACGAACGAATAAATGAACGAACGAACGACTTGACTCTAATGGTTTATGTAGTGACTGACTTACAAGCAAGTGCACAAGTGCTTTCACACAATGCAATATACAGTAGCGCAATATAATAAAACAACAACAACAACAACACAGCAGCAGCAGCAGCAACAACAACAATATAAATAAACACATAAAATAAATTTCATTTCTTGGCGTTTCTCTTCTCGTTTTTCTTTTTTTTGTTGTTGATTTTTTTGTACTTATTGAAAGAGTGTAATTATACGCTATATTATGTATATTTATTTTATGTTCTAACAATAAGCTTTTGTTTTGTTTTGTTCTGTTCTGTTCTGTTCTATTCTGTTCTGTTTTGTTCTGTTCTGTTTTGTTTTGCTCTAGTTTGGTTTTCTTTTTGTATTCCTCCTTTTATATATAGAAAATACAACTACAAAATAATAATAATAACAGTAATAACACAAACGAACTCTGAACTTTGTATGTATGTATATATGAATGAATGAATTAAAATGAATGAATGGTTATACTTTGTGATACAAAAGGTCGCATTACGCTTTTGTATTTTTTTTGCATATATATATATATACATACATATATATATATATGTATATATATATATATACAAAGATAAGTTTCTGCTATTGTATGATTATTATTGTTCTACTTATAATACTTTTACTTCTATATTTTTCTTTTCTTCTTCTTCTTCTTTTTCATTTTCTTCCTCTTTTTTATTTCTATAGTAGTTCATTTCATGTTTTTTGAAAAATGTTTTTTTTTTAAATTGTTTTTGAAAATTTTTTCTTAATTTTAAAAAATATAAATTTTTTTTTGTTTTTTTCTTTTCTTTTTGCTTTTATATTGTATTGTTTTGTGATATAATTTTTTTAACCCCATACAAAATCAAATCATAATACTTTTCATTTATTCATTTACATATATTGTAACATTTTATACACAATGACAATAACGCGAGTGAGTGAGGGAATGAGAGTATAAGAGAATGAGAGTTTTTTATATTAATGCTATGCTACACAATATTATTATAGCATGACACACTCTAAGTTAACTTGAAACGTATTTCATCATTTCATTCATTTCTTTTTTTGTTTTTGGTTTTTTTTTATCATTTTCATCAGGCACATTTATAACACAACATTATCAATATAATCATAATCAGCATTATCATCGTCATCATTATCGTCACTATGCATATAATTTTTTTTTTAATTTTGTAATCATTTTTTTTTTTTTAATATTTTTTCGTAAGGTAACAAAGTAACAATATTTTCACTTATTTTGTATCATTCATTCAATTTCAATAGATGATATACATTGAATTTGAGTTTATATTAACAATATAGAAATATATGTATACACATACATTATTAAGTAGAATACAAAGTTAAGTAGAAATACAAAGTAAATCGCCCCATCTATTTGCACATTCACACTACCCGCTTTAAATCTATCTATCATTCCAATCATCCCACCACCATTACCATCACCATCAAAAAATACAACACACAAAGAAAATGTAAGAATTAAAAAAACACTAAAAAAAACAAAAGAAAGAAAATAGAGAATTTCAAGGCTTTTATAACCAAAAGATGGATTAAGTGTATATGAGCGGATTTATGTCGCATACATTATCTACATACATTTATTACATGACGTACAAACAAACATTGAAAAGGATAAAATAGCAGGAAAATTCGGTAAAATTTCTCTCGATAACTGAGTTTGTGTGCTTGCGTGTTTGTGTTACGTACTTTATGAGCATTCTAAATTTTATTAGTAAAACCAGGAAAATATTTTACATATAATTGTCTGTCTGACTATACATTCATCGTCATTTTGTATATTCAATAATACGATTGTTCAAACGCTCAATCATTCAATCGTCCATTCTTTTGATGGTTCAATTATGCGTTTTTCCAAACGCCCGATCTCCCCAATCACCTAATCGTCCAATACTCCAAACGTATAATTCGTCCCATTATCGAATCATCCATTCGTTCGACCATCTCCTTATCCTATCCAATCGTCCCATCATACCATCGTCCAAACATGGCATCGTCCAATCCATTTATCCAGTACTCTAAACGTGCAATCATCCAAAACGTCCCATTTGTCCAATCAATCGTCAGATTCTACAATCATCTGCTTCTACAATTGTCTAATTCTTCAAACGTCCATTCGTCCAATCGCTCAATCGGTCAGCTCTTCGATCGTTCGTTCATTCATCTTCTAAATAAACAAACCAACTAAAAAATAAACCTTAAAAGATGAAACTCATAAAAATCAGTTAACAATCAGTTAACTTTAAACGAGAACACACACAACACACACACACACACACAACACATATCCACAAAATTAAATTGAAGGTTGATATGCTTGCATTTCTCATTGTCCATTAGAATTTGTAAACGATTTTAAAATTATGCACTTGTGCATATATTTTTATATATATATTTAATTTTTTTTTTATTCTCTTTGTTTTTGTTAGAAACAAAAAAACTCTTTTGCAATTTGCAACAAATTTATTGATACAAATCTTTAATAATATTTAATAAATTTGAGTAGCGTGCATTCAAATGCAAAAATTTTATTGTTAAATGTTTCTTTTAGATATAAATGAAACAACAACAACAAAACAACAACAACAAACAACAACAACAACAAAGATACAAGATACATTTTTAGATTCTTTCTTTCTTTTTGCTGTTTGCAGTTTTGCAAAAGACAAAAGATTTTCATTGTATTTTATGATAATGATGATGATGATCATGATGATAATAATAATGATGTTCATAATGATAATAATGATGATGATGATCTAAAATAAAATGCTAGCTACTTTTGCTTTTATTCCTTTTAATTTCTTTACTTCTCTTTTCTTTTTTTTTCCTTTACTTTCTTTTCGTTTCTTTGTCACCGAATTAAATAACGACAACAATAGCAACAATAACAATAGTAACCAGGACAAGAAGAACAAAAATAAAAAAAAAAGCAAAAACCATAAATCATTAAAGTAAAAATAAAATTAAATATAAATATTTGAAAAATTAATGGGCGTGATATAGAATTTTTTTTTTAATTTTCCTTTTTTCTTCTTCTTCTTCTTATTTTGATAAATCTCATCTTAGATAAAATGCCATTAAATTTTGGCTCTTATAAAGCAGATTGAAGCGATTCAAAATTATTGAAATTCTTTGGCATTTGCCACTTGTATTGGAATATCAATCAATCAATCAGCCGGGAGAAGGGGGGAAGGGTGCCTAAAAAAATTTATTTTTTCTATTTTTTTCTATAATTATTATTATTTATTTTTGCAAAATATTTGCCATTGGCCTAGCTCCATAAGGGAAAGAGGCCTCTAGAAAACCATAAAAATCTTATTCAAATTTTGAGCATAATTTTTGTTACCTTCAATTTTGTTTATTTTTTTTCTTTTTTTGATTTAATATTTTTGATGTTTAATTTAACAAAAATATTTTGCAAATTTTATTATAAAAATTTCTTAAGAATTTAATGTGCATTATCTTTTAGCAATTAATCGATATCGATTAAATATCCTTGTGATCTTACAAACTGTAAAATTTACATTTTGTTTGATTGGAGGCTGCCTATTTTTTTTCTTTTTCTCATTTTTAAATGGACAATAAATATAAAAGCATAAAGTTATGAAGTTACAAAAAAAAAAAAAATGGATAAAAAATATAAGAAAACAAGGAAAATATAAATAATGTTGAATAATATTTAAGTGTTGGCCATACTTTCATATAAAATTAAATATATAAAATCTGATGGTGCTCACTCCCCTTTTTGTGTATTATTCTCATTCACATTTATAGAAATATGCTTTTGTTGTTCTTCTCTATAAATATTGCTATTACTTGCTGTTGATAATAATATTCTTATCATTATTATTATTATTATTATTGATGCTGTTGCTACTGCTGTTGTTGTTGTTGCTGCTGCTGTTGTTGTTATATTGTATACCGCTTTGTCAGTTAGCCTTTTATACTTATTAGTGGTCGTTCTCTCCCTCTGCCTTTTTTTGGCTTTTTTTTTAAGTAGTAGTAGTAGTAGTAGTAGTAGTAGTTGTTGTTGTTGTTGTTGTTGCTGCTGTTTGTATATGCCTTTTGTTGCTTTTTCGTTTTCTATAACATTTTTCAATACTTCTATGCATTTTATTTATTTACCTAGCTGTTGCTTCAATTTGCCTTTTTTTATATACACACACACATATATAAATATCTAAGCTTTTTCTCTTACAACTTGCTAAATATACAAAAGTGTAGCCATAATAACAATAACAACAATAACAACAATAATATCAATAATAATAATAATAATAATAAAAATAATACAAATCACAAAAGTATAAGGAAGAAGAAGAACAAGAAAAAATGAAAAAGCAATAGAAAAAAGGCATAAAAAGAAATAGAGTCCCATTGAAAGTACAACTTGTAAAAGACTAGATCATACTCATACTCAAAACTCAAACTCCTGTCAACCACTATTGAGCCTTTCACGTATTAAGCTTTCACACACAAAGCATAGAAAGCAAGAATATAAATTTAAACCAAAAAAAAAAAAAAAAAGGTAAAAGCAAAAACACAACGAGTAAGAAGATTTTAGTCGGTCGGAAGCAATTCGAGAATGACCCCCTGCAACATTTTAACTAATGTGTTTGAAGTATTAAATAAATGAGCTTCAAGTCAAGAAGCTAAAAAAAAATATCCAAATATTTTAAATAATTTGAAAAGTTTAGCATGCAGGTCCAAAAAAAAATGATTAGATTTGCATCAAAATTTTGTGGCCATATATTTTATGTCAAATTTATTAGACAATGCAAAATTTCTAAATTTAAAATATATTCAAAATTGTTTTGCGAAATTTTACGAAAAAAGGCGTTCTACGGAATTTGTCGTTAATTATTCTCAATAGGATGCGGTTCCAGGCCTCTCTATGTACCATCTTTTTATGTAGTAAATTTCTGCTAACCAAGAAAAAAGGTCAGATAATAGATGGACATATACATAAAGAGGCAAATGGGCAAACGGAAAAATGGATAAATGAATAAACTGGCTACTATCGATTCCGAAGATGGGTGTAAGTCGTTTGGTTTTATAAAAATCCAGGTCTATCTCAATTTCTTCTGGATTTTACAACAAACATCCATGTAAACTTACCCTCTACGCCACAAGTGGTGTAGAGTATAAGAACGGTAAAATCGTCAGGGAACAAGTTCATTTGAAGAACGGCATTACGAAAGAAAAAGTTTAGAAAAGATCTGAACCATGATAGAAATTCAACAAACGTTTCACTTTTTCAATTATAACAAAAACTATAAACTTCTTAAATATCTAGATAGATATCATTTACAATAAAAGTTGTAACATCTTGTGAAAAGTTTTGATATACCCCACTATTCCATTTCGTCCAACTGTAGTTTAAGGATATGAAAAAAATATATATATAAAAGTATGAAATTGAATTTTAATTGGATTTTTTTTTTTGATCCATTGAAATATGTTAAAAAAAAAATTATACTTAATCCATCGAGTTCTATCGACTTTATAATTATCCAAATGATAAATGTTAATTTGCATAAGCACAAAATATACTTGACATTCATTCAATTTAACATTGAAATACTAAAATGGAAAATTTAATGTTTACATTTTATTATGGGCGTGTTCTTCAGACAATTTGCTTTTTTTACTTAATTTAAGAGTTGTAAGATAAAAAAAAAAAGGAAGCCATTTAAGAACTTTCAATAGATCTGGGCAAAAATTTTTCATTGAAATTTAAATATTTTTACCATTCATCACAAGAATTATAATGAGAACAATTAAACGACCCATGCAAAAATTTGACATACATTAAATTTATATGGATATATTTTGTATAGAATCTAATGACAGTTTATTGCTAAACATTTTGACAAAATAAATATACTAAAACGCAATTTGTAAACATAATTTGTAGTAAATATGTAAACAATGTAAAGAAGAATAAAATTTCTTCTATTGAATCGTGTTATCCTTTGTACTGTATTGTCCATTCAATATTATGACGAACAATAAGGCTTTTTATTCTATTCTTTATTATTTATACAATAATATAACAGTAATCATCATCATCCAACTTTATAATGTTTACGTGGCCAGTTTGATAAGTTTGTGGAATATTACTTTGCTTTTTTAAAATCCATCATTCATTTTGTCATTATGTTTGTAATAAATGAAATGGATGCATCAAAGACTTTACTTGACCAGCATCTAGTTCTGTATCAATTCAGACATATCTGTCTGTCCTTCTATACGCCTCTCTCTCTCTATCTGTCTAACTGTCTAACTGTCTATCTGTCTATCTGTCTATACTACTGCTTATGTATGATAAGCATTCTTCTGGGCGCAAAACCTGAAATATCGACTTGAAATTTTGCAGACACATTGAAAGTTCATGTACATTGGTTGATATTGAAAATGAGGACACGGCCACAGTGTAATGTAAACTGAGGACGTTAATGCAATTTTGATGTAAAAATTTATAGTTTCTCGCTGATAACTTAAAAAATGCTACATATAGAAAGCTGAATTTTTACACAAATTTGGAAACTATTATTTTACAATGCCCATGTAAAAGTCATGTACCATCAAACAATGTCTGAATGTTAGATATTCAAGATTTACGTCCAATTAAAAATATAATTTTGTTAATTGCCATTTCTGGTATAAAAATATCAAATGAAATTTTATTCCATTTAGCTATCATATCTATAAGTTGCCTTCCAAACAAATAATGAGCAAAACTTAAAAATGGAACTTGCCTTAAGTCGCGTAATTGTGATTTTTATATCTAAAATCGTTTGCACCTGTAACCACAATGAAAGTAACAGAAATTATTAATTTGTATTTATTAAGCAACCTTCGTAACTTCAATAAGAATTTCATAGTGTTTCATTCTTTATATGTTAAATACGTGAACCGGATGAAGTGAAACAAATGTTTATTTTATGTTTGTAATTTGGTTTGATTGAAGAAAAACTCTTGAACTTTAACCATCCAGATCAGATATACTTTAAATAGTTAACAAATATTTGCATTCTTCTATAACACTATAGAAATTTTCTTATGCTACTTTATCCTCGAAATCTCAGCTCCAATACGGTATTTCATATAATTTTAAATATAATATTATTTTAGAGAGTCTCATATTTTAGGCATTATGCCGGTGTTGCCTTAGCATTTAAATGTAATTAAGTTCCAAGGAACATCATATTTCTAATTTTAGGGTACGTATTTCGTTTTTGTTATTGATTTTTGTTAACATTTCTAGAATTGAACTAACTAAAAAAACTAAACTAAAAAAATTGACAAAAAAAATTTCGCAACATATCTAACATGATTAGGCTCTTAGGCTAAAAAGACCTTTTGAGTTACAAAATAGGACTCTAAGAAAATTTTCATATTTAATATAATTTCAGTAACAAGTAAATTTAATATGGGAAAAAGTAATTCATATAATTTTTAAATTATATTGCCAAATCTGATAATAAGCTTTTTTAAAAGCCTGCATAAGTCCTTTTGTATATCCAAAAAAAGAACCTTCATTACTACTACTACTACAAACAACAACAACAACAACAACAACAAAGCCATGACATTAAAATTTTTGTGGCTTCTTCTTTAAATTGTTCTTCTCTTTTTTTTTTGTTTTTTTGTTTTTGTGTTTTTTTTTTTTTTTTTTTTGGTTTTCAAAACCCACAAAAGTGTATACTTTTAGCACAAGCCACTTCCTCAACATATCAATTATTCTCAATTGAAGTAGCATTAAAGTTAAAATTTATATCAATGAAAATTTATTTTCATATTTTGTAAGCGTCCATTATAAGTTGATATTAATAAATAGTAGGGTGTATAATAGTCGTTAATAACTCTAATCATAATAAATATTTACTTGATTTAATATGCATTTATTTTACGAACACCCTTTTCGATATATTCAATTTATAGCCCCATTATTGAAAATGTTTGCGGTTAATACAAAAAGACACATGCGTTTCTCTTTATGAGCACCTGACAAATACATGCATATTCCACATTATCCATTTAATAATGTATGGCATATTAAATTATTATACGTTTTTACTAAATAACTGCATAACTTTACGGTAACTTTACTTTATTTTACAAATTGGGCGATGTAACGTTTTTTTATAATAAAATGTAAAATATAAAATAAAAAATTAAAAATATATAAGGTCAATGCTATTATATCCAAACGACAACAACAACAACAACAACAACAACAACAACAATAACAACTTATTTTTGTCAAATGATTGTACCCCTCAAAATTGTAACACAATTCATAAATGTTATTGATTAGCGTTCAATTGTGAATCGATTTAGTTGGACTTATCTGGCTTGTCTTATAGTGACCTATTCCGTATTATCTGTTATGTCCTATTCTATCTTGCCTGTCAGCATCGGTCTGTCATATTCTGTCTATTTTGTATCGTCTTTTCGATTTGCCATGCTCTGTGCTGTTCTGCTTATCTCATTCTAGCGTATCATGTACAATTTTGCCCTGTTCTGCCCCTCCATTTATTCCATTTCATCGTATCTGTTATGCCTTATCTAATATGTACCTTCTGTTCCGTCGGTTTCGTCCATCCGGTTCTGTTCTATTCTATCTATTGTACCCTGTCCTGTCCACCATATTCTCTCCTATCCTTTTGAAACAGTCTATACTGTTCTGTACTCTTTCGTTCTGTTTCGTTCTGTTCCGTTCAGTTCCAATTTTTCTACTCCATTCTATTCTGTTCTTTTCCGTTCTGTTCCAATCTTTTCTATTCCGTTCTATTCTGTTCCGTTATGTTTCGTCCTGTTCCAATCTTTTTATTCCGTTCTATTCTATTATGCACTGTTCTATTCTGTTCTGTTCCGTTCCGTTCCGTTCCGTTCTGTTACGTTTTGTTCCAAGATTTTCTACTCTGTTCTATTCTGTCCTGTTCCGTTCTTTTCCATATTCTTTTCCGGTCTATTCTTTTCCGTTATGTTTCGTCCTGTTCCAATCTTTTTTATTCCGTTCTATTCTATTATGCACTGTTCTATTCTGTTCTGTTCCGTTCTGTTACGTTCTGTTCCAAGATTTTCTACTCCATTCTATTCTGTTCTGTTCCGTTCTGTTCCGTTCTTTTCCATTCTCTTTTTTCCCTTCTATTCTGTTCCCCTGTGTTCTATTCTGTTCTTTTCCATTCTGTTCCATTTCTTCTGTCCTGTCTGCCCTTGTCCTGTTTGCCCTTGTCCTATCTTCTATCTGTCTCATCGGTTCTATCCCATGTTGACTGCCTTCCTTTTACTTTATCCTGCCTTATCTTGTCCTATTCTATTTGTATATATCTGTTTCACATAAATATTTAAGTAGGCACTTATTTTTATTTTACGTATTAGATTATATCTCTATTGAGCCATGAATATTGGTAAGCATTTTTCCTAAATAAACAAACAACAAAGGTACCAACAGTGTGACTTGTGCGTGCTAAAGCGTTTTACAAAAATTCAATTCAACTAATTTCTCTAAAAGAACATTTTCATATTTTTGGAATAAGATAAACTCCAAAATACTCTACATATTTTAAAATTTCAATACATTGAATTTAATTGTAAAATTCGGAATACATTTTTTTAGAGAAACGATTTTTTCAATGAAAATTTCAAAATTTTTAAAATATTTAGTGGTAAAAGGTTACATGGACCTTAAAAATATAAAATAAATGTATAGACCAAAATGTGTACATAACAATATTTTTATCAAAATTATCTAAATCTTTAACTAAAACGAATCATTCTAATAACGTTAAATTGACACATTTTGTCCATTCTTTAAACGGCTCAAAATTAACTTAAGCAAGCACACTTAGTACATGAACATTTTTTTGTGGTTATATAAAAAAAAATTAAATAAATAAATAAGAAAACAAAAAAGAAAAAGAAAAAAGGTTCAGCTATGAAAAATATTTATAAATCATTTATGTGTAGTGTGTTTCTGTGTGTGTGTGTGTGTGTGTGTGTGTGTTTTTGTTTGTTTTTAGTTCTAACAATAAAATTTTTATTCATATGTTTTTCCTTTTCTTTTCTATTCATTTATAATTCCCCTTGCACAAAATTTATTTTTTGATACATAAAACAAAAGAAAAATTCATCTAAAATATTCGATATCTCTTTCGCTTTCTTTCTACACCTTTCTCTCTTTCAATCTTTCTGAGTCTCTCTCTTTCCACATTCATTGTAACGATTAAATTGAGAAAGGAAGAAGACAAACCATCAGAGTAGTTGGAAAATTCGGCGGTACAGGAATCCATTAAATTTAAATGTTTCATTAAAATGTTAAACTTTTGATTAAAAACTGAGCCGTTGTTTTTTTTTTGTGTTTGTTTTTCTTTTTTAATGCGAAACTAACTCAAAAAAATTATTAAACAGTTTTGCTAAATTTTTATCAAATGAGAAATAGAAATAAATGGAAAATTAGACGGACAGATGGACAATAAATTTATTTTCGACATGAATTGTAAATAAATGTAAATAATTATGGTGGGCAATATTGGGGCCTAATAATATACCTTTCTTACTTTACACTGCCCTTTCTTTGCTTTTCTTCTTTTTTTGATTTTACTCGTTTTTTTTCTTGGCTTCTTTTTTTGCCATACACGATATTTCGTTTTTCCATTGATCTATTTTTATTGGATAAGACAATAATGATGTAAAATCATATACTCAAATCGTAAAGGCGATACCAGAGGCGAAACCAGAGGCGATAATGTTAATGATGATGATGATGATGATGATGATGATAATGAGAATAATTCTGATGTTATTAGATGATAACAATAAATGGCAAAGAAGAAGACAGAAAGAAAGAAAAAAAGAAAATTGTTTTTTCATTATTTATTTGAAGTAAAGAAAACGAAAAAAAAAAAAGAGAAAAGAAAAACTGCTAGTAAGTGTATTGCATTGGACTCTGTTGGTCGACCACCCCGTCCTTAGAAATGAATTTGTTGGAGTGATGCTTCAAGAAGAAGAAGAAGTTGAAGAAGAACAAGAAGGAGAAGGAAAGTTAAAAATATTGAGGATTATAGGCGCGCAATGAAGAAGACAAATTCAAATTTATTAACAGGTTAATTTACAAAAACAAACAAAGCAAAACGACCACGAAAACAAAGCCACACCAAAAGCAAAAAAAAAAGGCAAAACAAAAAAAAACATAAAAGCAGAAAAAAC
Source organism: Melophagus ovinus (assembly GCA_023089585.1). Taxonomy (NCBI): domain Eukaryota; kingdom Metazoa; phylum Arthropoda; class Insecta; order Diptera; family Hippoboscidae; genus Melophagus; species Melophagus ovinus. Next base: position 7,150,909 of record JAKKIB010000180.1, read on the forward strand.
AGAGGAAAAATCGAGAGAGAAAAAAAAGTAAAGGACAGAAAAGAAAAAGAAAAATAAAGACGATACACATATTAATAAAATATAAACCTGTTTAAGACAATGGTCTTAAAAAGTGGAGTCGCCACCAGTTAACAGTTTAAGTTAAACAAAAACAACAACAATAATAATAATAATAACACTAAAAATAACATTAAAAATAACTAAAACAAAACAAGTAAGAAATTTTGTAATCGGTCAAGGTCAACATTTGCATACCCTACAGCACTTTGTTTCAGGCGCTTAAAACGTCAAATAAATGAATTTCAAGTCAAAAACAAAGAAAAAATCAAAAAACTAAAAGAAATGAAAAATTGTAAATTTTCAAATCATAATGTTAAAAGTTCTTTATATGGACATGAATCCAAAAAATGGACATTTCTAAACCACATGTAGTACACATATTTTTTATATCAAAACTTAATAACGGGGCAATTTTAAACGCATGACACTTTAAGCATGATGCTTAGCGCTTTAAGCATGACGCTTCAAGCATAACGCTTCAAACATGACGCTTCAAACATGACGCTTCAAGCATGATGCTTAACGCATGATGCATAAACATGACGCTTTAAGCATGACGCTTCATGCATAATGCTTCAAGCATGACGCTTCATGTATAACGCTTCAAGCATGACGCTTAACGCATGATGCATAAAAATGACGCTTCAAGCTTGACGTTTCAAGCATAACGCTTCAAACATGACGCTTCAAGCATGACGCTTCAAGCATGGCGCTTCAAGCTTAACGCTTCAAGCATGATACTTAATGCAAGAGGATTACCGCATGACGCTTAATAAATATATTTGAATGAAAATTGCCCGTTATTGAGTTTTGATATAAAAAATATGTGTACTAAATATTTTTTATATCAAAACTCAATAACGGGGCAATTTTCATTCAAATATATTTCAAATTGTAATTTTTTTTCTCCATGACACCTTTTTTTTAAGAAAAGCCTTTTATGGGGAATGATCATAAATATGATACGATTTTAACTATTTTCAGTGGGGTTCGTTACTGGCTAAAAATATACCCCTGTACCAAATTTCATTTAAATATACTAAAAAATGCTTCCTATAGCTTAATAACAAATTTACATGGAAAGGTGGATAGATAGACAGACGAAAAGACGGACAGGCAGACAGTGAGTCCTAAATTGAATCAGAAAGTGATTCTGGGCTGATTGGCATAATAAAATAAAGATATATCTCAAATTCTTTTGGTTATTACCAAACATACGAATTATCTTATAATACTCTGCTACCACAAATTGTGTAGAATAGAAATATAAGAAAAGAGTTTTGATTATATTCGAGCGATTATAACGCTAGATTTATGCTAGTATTCTGGAAATTCTTTTTATCTAAATGTTGTTGCTTGTTACTTGTTGCTGTTTTCCTTGCTGTAACATTTAATACAAAAAGTAAAAAGCAACAGGTAAAAGAAGAAAAAAGGCTGAAAAGAATTTAAATGCCGCAATATATTTAAACACAATGTTACAATATTAACGCATGACGCTTAACGTGTGACGCTTTAAGCATGATGCTAGGCGCTTTAAGCATGATGCTTCACGAATAACGCATAAATATGATACTTCATGCATAACGCTTCAAGTATGACGCTTCAAGCATAACGCTTCAAACATGGCGCTTCAAGCATGACGCTTCAAGCATAACGCTTCAACCAAGACGCTTCAAGCAAGACGCTTCAAGCATGGCGCTTCAAACATGACGCTTCAAGCATGACGCTTAATACATGACGCTTAACGCATGATGCTAAAGCGTTAAGGCGGTATGCATATATATACATATATATATATAAAGATATAAAGATATAGAGAGAGGAAAAAGGAAAAAGAGATCAATGTATCGTTCAAAACGGCTGAATGGCCAAACGCCAGATATACAGACCAAAATATAAAATAATGAATTAATAATTAATCTAAGTAAAAATATGAAGCAAATACATGTCCAGTTAGTAGAGGGCAATAGCAGCAACAATAACAACAACTGCAGCAATAGCAATAGCAAAAACTGCAGCAGCAGCAAAAACAATGTAGTCCTGGTCAGTTAACTATTTCAGTTAGACCAGGGCAAGCCAAATCAATTTATGCCAGGCCCGGCTAGGCTAGATCACTGGAGATCAGTGGAGATCAGTGGAGACAAAACTAGACTAGGCCAGACAAGTGTAGACCAGACCAGACCATACCATACCAGACCAGACCAGACCAGACCAGACCAGACCAGACCAGACCAGGCAGTTGTTCGGCAGCTTTTCATTAATGCATAATATACATAACTTAAAAATCAACTGGAAAAGTTTGCACATAGCAACAACAATAACAATATAAATAACAATAACAGTATAAATAATAACAATAACACCAAACAAACAATCAACCAAATAAACAAACAAACAAATTAAAGCGCAACAAAACAAAAAAAATACAATACAATAAAAACTGGTACAAAAACTACAACAAAATATTTTAATGAAAAGTAGAAAATAAAACAAAATTAAATGAAGTCAAATTTCTAGAATAACAAACAAAAACAAAATAAATTAATCGATTTCTATAAAACTCCTGTAACAATAACTCCTGTAAAAATTAACAAAACGTTTACTATAAAAAAAAAAACATAAATTATTTTATAAAAATTAATGCCTCTCTTCTCTGCGGATGATCAAATAGAAAGGAAAAATATTTGATATACAAATTAAATTGAAAAATTTCTATGGGAAATTTTTCTTCCAAACTGAATTTCATATCGAAAAGTAAAAATTGTCATAACTGACATAGACTGCTTGCGCAAATCAAGGTACAAACTTAAAATATTCAAAAGTTTAGAATTTAATGTTCAAAATTGATAATTCGATATTCAAAGTTTCATAAAACACAAATTCAAATTCAAAATTCTCTGAATTTCAAATACAAAATTTAAAAGTTTAAAATTGAAAATCCAAAGAGAATTCGGTATTTTAGATGGGAATTGTGTGAGAATTATATGGGAATTAGGTGGGAATTATGTGAGAATTCGGAACATAAAAATGCAAAATTGATTTTCAAAAATCTAAATTCAAAATCCAATGAATTCCAAAATCATAATCCAATTCAAGTTCGCTAAAGTTGATGCCAAAATGGCGGGAATTATGTAAGATTTAAATAAGAATTATATGGGAATTATGTAGGAATTATGTGAGAATTAAATGGGAATCGTGTAGGAATTAAATGAGAATTACACAAAAATTATGTGCTTAAATGAAGAATTTTATAATTCTAATATAAAATTATTGCTTGAAAAAATATAAATTAAAAATTCCTGCATATATTTCCACTAATACTAAATTAATATTCAAATTTACAAAAAAAAAAAAAAAAAAAAAGAAAGAAAGAAAAACTTGTTAAAAATGTAAAAATAAATTTTAAATAAAAATATATTTTGTATAAAAAAATTTTAAAAAATCACAAATTAAATTTAAATTTAGAGGAAAAAAAATTTACGCACAATTGTTTATTATGCATTCGAAATCAAGCCAAATAAACTAAAACTGGAAAAGTGAAAAAACTTACAAAACCTATAGCAGAGCGGAAAGAGAGAGAGAGAGAGAGAGAGAGAGAGAGAGAGAAGTTTAGACTTGTTCAACTATTCAACATATTACGCTATTACGCACTCTGCATCAAACTGTCCACCTCATTGTTATTGTTATTGTTATTGTTATTGTTATTGTTATTGTTATTGTTATTGTTATTTTTATTGTTATTGTTACTGCTATTGCTATTGCTATTGTCATTATTATGATTCTTATTGTTACTGGTGGTGATGATGTTGTAGTAGTTGTTGCTGCTGCAGCTACTAAGCACCTGTTTGCCTAAAAGTTCAAAACAAAAAAACAAAAAAAAACCAAAAACAAAAATAAACAAAAAATTAAAGAAAACAACGCGAAAAAATGCAAACACACATACATACACACACACACACACACACACACACAGGCACAAAAATAAAATAATAAAAGAGTAGTAAAAGCAAATTCAGATAAATTGAACTGGTAAAGTTGCTTTACTTCTTTATTAAAAGCCCAACTTGCCAAAGTAACAAACATTTACTTTTATTTTTTCTTGCTTCTTTCAATTTTTGTTTTCGTTTTTTTTTTGCGACTATTTTTGTTGATGTTGTTGCTGTTATTATATATTATATATATATATATATATATATATATATATATATATATATATATATATATATATATATTTGTTGTTGTTATTATTGTTATTGTAATATATTTGTAACGCATTTCCTGTTCAAAAATAAACTATGAGTGGTACAGCAAGTTGAGAGCTAGCTGTTTATACATGTATATGTATGTATGTATGTATGTATGTATCTATGTATGTATGTATGTATGTATGCCTTTGTATTCATATAATATAAAAATTTGTCATCATCATTGACAAACCAAATGCCATTAATACAAAACGCACAAACGCACACAAAATGAGTTAAATAAATAGATGAAGAGAGAGAGAGAGACAGGGAGAGAGAGGGAGTTAGAGTAAGAGAGTGACTGAGTGAGCAAGTGAATGAGTTAGTTAGTTAGTCAGTTAATGAGTTAGTTAGTTAGTCAGTTAGTTAATTCGTTAGTTAGTTAATTAATTAGTTCGTTAATTAGTCAGTTAGTTAATTCGTTAGTTAGTTAGTTAATTAGTCAGTTCATTAGTTAGTTAGTTCGTTAGTTAATTAGTTAATTATTTAATTAATTAGTTAGTCAGTTAGTTAGTTTAATTAGTTAGTTAGTTAATTAGTTAGTTAGTTAATTAGTTAGTTAGTTAATTAGTTTATTAATTAGTTAGTCAATTAGTTAGTTAGTCAGTTAGTTAATGAGCTAGATAGTTAGTTAGTCAGTTAGTTAGTTTATTAGTGAGTTAGGTGGTTAATTAATTAGTTAGTTGGTTAGTTAGTTACTTTATTAGTTAATTAGTTAGTTGGTTAGTTAGTTAGTTAGTTAGTTAATGAGTTAGTTAGTTGGTTAGTTAGTTAGTCAGTTAGTTAGTTCGTTAGTTAGTTAGTTAGTCAGTTAGTTAGTTAGTTAATGAGTTGGTTAGTTAGTTAGTTAGTTAGTTAATTAGTTAGTTAGTCCAGTTAGTTAGTTAATGAGTTAGTTAGTTAGTTAGTTTGTGATCTCACTTACTCATCATTTCGATGAGTAAGTGAGTCATATTAGTTAGTTAAGTAAAGAAATGGAATACAGGGTGCATATATAGGATCATGAAAATTGTTGCCCACAAAATATGTGAAATATTTTTCTCTGATATCTGTAAAAAAAATTTTATGCGTAAACTCAAAGTTAATAACCAGTCACAATTACAACTATTATTAAAGACAACTACAACTACAACTGCAACTGCAACTGCAACTACAACCACAACTACAACTATTATAATACAATATAAATATCATATAAATATATTTATATTTATATAACACAAACGGGCTCGCGAGACAACGACAAAAGATTAAAAGTAATCAAATAATATACATATATACATACATACAAATATATATATACATATATATATATATATATATATATATATATATCGTTCCAGAGTTCAGGCTGCGATGGCAGGTGACAAATTTAGTTTATTCATTTTATTAACTAATTTGTAACGATTTACAACTAAAATTACACTTAAAAAGTTTCTTCATTTTTTTTTTCTTTTTCAGGATTTATTTAATATTGAAAACTGCACGAATTATTTTTTCCAGGTTTTTTAGATTGTTCCAACAAAACATTAATTTTTGCATCATTTGTTAGTTATTTAAATGTAATGAGGGACAAAAATAATAACACATATATTCTTCTTCTTTTTCTTTTTAGACTTTTCTTTTTTATAAATATTTTTCATTTAAGTTTAATTGTTTTTTTTTCTTAGATCACTTGAGAAATTTGATATAAATTTTATTTGTTAATTTTAATCAAAATGTTTTCCATTTTAATTAATTTTCCATTTTTCCGGTTTCTTCTTCTTTTTTTTTGTTTTTTTTTTTTTGATATTCTTTCCTTTTGTTCTTTTTTTTTTGTTCATTGAATCACTGCTTCTGGAATCTCTTTGCTTTATTCATAATAATTCTCTAAATTACAATTTATAAAAAAATTTTTTTTTATCTAATTTGATTTTGTATGAATGTTAATTTTCATTGGCAACATTTGGCAATATATTGATCATTAAGGTTTAATTATTACAAATAAAATTTTCTTATGAACACTTCAAGAGATTTTAAACTTGAAAATAAATGTCGTGAAATTTGAGTAGCGGCTTTTTTTAATCGAATCAAATCAAATCAAATATAAGTGGATCCTAAAACTTGAAAACGATAATGTTATAACTTGAGAAATTAATTTTCTAATGTATAAAATCAAATATTTCCACTTAAAATCTAAAATCTAAAAAGTTGAAAACTTCTTAAGTCCTTTAAATTTATTTATTATCTTGTTTCCCTCGTTTATGCAATTACTTGAAAAAGCATACGTTCTCAAAACTATTTCATTCCAAGGATGATTAAGAAATTTGTTAATATCTATTAAAAATTGGGACACCTCTGAGTCTTGAGTATGTATCTCAATTACCTTCTGAGAGGCCTGAACATGCCATACTTGAATTCGGAGTTTTCTTTTTTATTTTCTATTTCTTACTTGAGCTTTCATGGCGTTACATTTGCGCCAAATTTTTAGTTTGAACAGTTAACTAATTATTCTGTACATTCGAACGGGAAATTCAAAATTTAGATGGCAATAGAATTTAATAGAAATTAGAAATATCTTAAAAATAAATAACAATAAAAGGCAAATTATGTATAATTTCAAAAATTCATATAAATCACAATTTTTCACTTTTTTATTTTTAGTTAGACAAATGACACAAATCATTTAAATTTTATTTTTCAAAGACCCTTTTTTTCTTGCAGTTTTCTCTAGGAAATTTTCAAGCGAAAATTTTTTTGTAATTGCATTTTATGGCACGTGATGTACTTGAAAAAAGTATAAGAAGTATATACATTTGTTTTAAGAATATAAAAAAATCATGAATTTATGATTTGTTCAATTCAAAAGTTCGAGATGCATAAGTTTAATTCTTAAGAATGAAACAATAACTTCTTTTTTTTTTTATATATATACAAAACATTTTCAGTAAAAAAATATAAGGATGATAAAATGTGTAGAGAAGGCAATAACCTTAGGCCAATTCACTTAGATAAATCAATTTACATTAATTTTATGACGTTTTACAATCTGGACCACTTTACATATAAAATTTTATAAATTTGTATGTATGTAATTTGTTTGTAATACTCAGAAGCAGCTTTTATTAGTGCCGTTCCACGTACAATCACTTTCTGTATAAAATTTAAGCATGTCTGTTTGTCTGTCTGTCTATTCGTCTATCCGTCTGTCCATATAATATCAAGATAACGGTTGGCAATTTTAAGGATATTTAAATGAAATTTGTTATATAGTTTGATTTTGAATTTTGGATTTGGATGAACCTTATTGAAAATAGTTCAAATCGTATCATATTTATGACCATTCCCCATAAAAGGCTTTTCTTTAAAAAAAGTTGTTATAGAGAAAAAAAAATTACAATTTGAAATATATTTGAATGAAAATTGCCACGTTATTGAGTTGTGATATAAAAAATATATATTTACTAAATTTATTTCAGAATGGTTCATTTTTTGGATTCATGTCCATATAATGAACTTTTAGCATTAGTATTTAAAAATTTGTAATTAGTAATTTTTCTTTAGTTTGCTAAATTCGTTCCTTCAACTTTTTAAACGCTTTAGTCAAAATCGTTTAGGGTATTTAAAAGTCAGCCACGCGCTATCATCTTTAAAATTCTTACTTGTTGTTTCATCTAAGATTTTCTACAACAACAAAATTATTGCATGCTTTTAGGCTTATCGAATGCTAATTACTTAACACTTGACTGTATTGATTTTGGAAGAAGCTTCCTTATTTTTCTACACATAATAGATTAAATCAAATAAAAAAAGTATTTAGAAATTTCTTATTAGAAAAAAAAAAAAAAGAAATTCTGCTGTTAAAAACGAGAAATCGAACAAGGTAAGATCGATTGAATCAACAAGTGCAAGAAATCGTCCAATTTTCTTTTTGCCTTGCATAATAAACATGGAACTTAAAACAGACAGACAGACAGACAGACAGACAAATATGTTTCAATCATATTTGATAATGTATGTAATGAATGTATCGATTTAGATCTGTTTTAAGGTTTGTTCATATATTCGATGTGAAAAGAGAAAAAGAAAATCATGTTAAAATAAAATAGGAAAAGTGGAAATGGAAAAAATAAGTCAAGTCTTTGGGAAATTGTTTTGCACCCTATTGACTTAAAATTTAGTTAGTTAGTGTAACCATAAAACACACAAAGCAAGTGAAGCTGCAAAATCTTACAAAAGGCAAAACAATAAACAAAAAACAAAAAACAAAAAACAAAAAAAAAGACGAACAAAACAAAAAAGGGCAGTCAACAATCAAGAATATTTGTAATGCATGTTTGTTGTAAGTAAATGTATGTTATTGTTGTTGTTGTTATTATTATTATTATTATTATTGTTATTGTTGTTACTGATGTTATTGTTGTTATTGTTGTTATTGTTGTTATTGTTGCTGTTGACACGTGCTATTTGCGATTGTTGTCTACTTGGTGCGTTAGCGTACTTGTAATCACGTGTGCTGTTCGAATGTTCTTCTTCTTCTTCTCTCTTCTACTTAATTTTTGTTTTGTTTTTTACTTGGTTTTTTTTTTTGGTTTTTGTTTTGTTGGTTTTTTGTTTTACACGAAAAGCAAGAAAAAAAAATAAAAAAAAACAGAGAGCGAAGAAGCAAATCAAAACAATGTACCCACAAAAATTTCGATTTCATTGTACGTACGATTGCGGTTTTAATGATTTTCATTTTATATGGAAACGTCTTCCAAATCTCCTTATTAATATAGTTCAATTATAATCATAAATTCTTGGCATCTTTTAAATACCCTACATCATTTTGCTTAATATTTATTTAAGGATGAGCAATTTTTTTTATCAATTCGAGAACACGATTATACAAGTTAAGTTTGAAAAAATGGATCCATTTAGATTAAAGTTAATGCTTTAAATTTATTATAAACCCATAAACATTGCATAACCATTTTTATAAGAATTGTAAAATGAATACATTTTTAAAATTGAACATTCCTGGTAAAATTGTATTTGATCTTGCTCTGAGCAAAACCTTGTGGGCCACTTTAAGCCGACATGTGAAATTTCATTCAAATATATGGCAAATGGCTGAATCAACTTGAATAATAAAATTCATATGGACAGACAAATAGATAGTCAGACAGACAGATAGACAGACAGGCAGAAAATTAGTTGTAAATTGAATCAGAAAATGTTTATATGCAGATCATTCACGCAATTCCAAAGTACTCTAAATCATTAATTCGGTAATCCAATGGTGGGGTCCAATGTCGTATATATATATATATACCGTTAGAAAAATGCTTTTTTCTTTTTTTTTTTGGCACATAATAAAAAATCATGCCAAATAATTGGATAATCAACGAAATAATACAATTTCAACTTAGATCATGTTTCTCAGAAAAGCAAAAAATTGCAGCAAGTAAAACGTTACTTGCGTTATAATAAAACCATAAATTTTCTGTTTCAAAATTTAAATATTTCATGTATTTTCTAGCATTAATAGATTTTGTCATATATCTAACAAAAACAAACGAAATTTATCTCTTTGGATATTTTGGGGAAATATTTATGTTTACAAGTAGCATGCAAACTGCAATGAAATGTAAAAAAACTTTTTTAATTGGAATGTTTTATCATAAATTGGAAAAAAAACAAAAACAAAGAAAGTATTAATTTGTTCTAAAAAGAAACAAAAATTTAAAGCAACTCTCTTAATTTCTATCAATCAAATCATAATAAATAATATGTATTCACCAAAAAAGAAAATATTATATAACTTTTTTTTTACTTTTCTTTTGTTTGGTCTCCTTTTTCTTTTTTGCTAAACACGAAATGAAGTGAATACCTTTGGCTCCACAGTTTTGTCATAATAATAAGTATTGTTATTATTACTCAATTTGATGGCAGATTATATGAAAGTGTATTAATCTTTTAAATATCAAATACAAATTAAACAACAACTAAACAAAAAAGTAAGTAAGAAGAAAACAAGAGAAAGAAAGCAAGAATGAATGAAAGAACGAAAGCTGCAGAGTGTGTAAATAGTTTTAGTTTAGTTTGATTGATAACGGTTTTAAAGTATAAAGATGATGATTTCTTTTTCTTTTCTTTTAGGGTTATGCCCAATAAAGAAAGACATAAGTATTATTTGAAAGTGTCAAAAAAAAAAAAAAACAATTAGGTGGAAAAAATACATTGAAATATTCTCAGCATAATATAAATAAAAGGAATTGGAATTTTATAATTGGTTGTGATTGACTTTTAAATACCCTACAACAATTTTACTTATCATGTAAATCAATAAAATTAAAAACTCATGTAAATAAATTTCAAGTTAACAAAGTAAAACATTACAATTACAATTTTTGATGAATTTGAAAAGTTCCTTATATAGAAGTATGTTCAAAAAATGAACCGCTGTTGATATAAATTTTGCTACATATATTTTTTATGTTAAAATACATGACAATCTCAATTCTCAGTAAAATATATTCAAAATTGATATATTTTTCCATGTAAGGACTTTTCTTTTCTGAATAAAATGCCTTATATGAGAAGTTTGATTCTAACCGATTTTCAAGAGGGTTTGTTTGTGAATCTAAACTTGCCGATGTACTAAATTTTATTGACATATGTCAAAAATTGCGTCTTGCAGCTTAGTAGGTGAACAATAGATGGACACAAAGGTACAGGCAGGCTTAAATCAACTCAGAAAATGTTTCTGATGATGGACCATCTTAACTCATTGCTGAGTGTTACAAACTTCTTACTCTTTCTCTTGTCCTTTTTTTTTTAGTATTAATACTCTGTCACATTCACAACTTTAGAATGAGCAGCCGTAATTATTTGAAACATTTTTGACTACGGACGGGGATTTGCTTTAGATTGTTCATTTTCATTGTTCATTCTAAGCCATAAATATATATATGTGACTACATTAAAACTGCACCAGAGAGACAGGCGGACAGACAAGTAGATAGACAAGCAAATAGACAGATAAACAGAATATGATCAGCTCATGTTAAAAAATTTTCATTTTATGGAGACTCTCTCACCCTTTATTTAACATCAAACATAAATAATTAATGTTGCAAACGTTCTGACAAATTGAGTGTATAACAAAAAATGTTTCATTTAATGTAAATAAAAATGTGTATGAAACTAACTAGTTAGTTTCTAGTTTCTCACTCTTTCTCTCTCTCACCCTCTTTTCCTCACTGTAGCCAATCAATGACTCTTAATTTTTTGTTATCGCTTTATCTCTTTTGATGCTCTTTTCACTCAACAGCTTGTCTCATTTTCTACAAATTTCTTCATATATATTTAGTCGATCATTGTCTGAAGTCTTTGATAAACTTTTGTAAATATTAATTTGTCCCATCTTATATAGCGTGCATGTGTCTTTTGCTTTGCATTTCACCAATTCCTACATATCATCATCATCATCATCATCATCATCATAATCATCATCATCATAATCATAATCATCAACAACAACACATTTTTCCCACTAAATTCACATAAATATATATAAAAATTTATTATACTTTTCTTTCTTTTTGCTAGGTCTCTTTCTCTTATATCTCTTATGATCAAATAATAATAAAATTCTATAATTATTAACGTAAATTTGTGTTCGCTGCACAATTGTGTAATAGGAATGACAAAACAAAAACAATAAACCAAATTATTTATAATAATAATAATAATTATACTAATAATAAAAACAACAACAATAATTTGTATTTGTATTTGTAGACTGTTAATGTAACATAACGCAATGTAACGCAATGTAACGTAACTACCAGTTTACTCTGATTGAAAACAAGTAAAAAAAACAATAAAAAAAAAACAAAAAAACAACAGAAAACAAACATAAATAAACTAATTAAATGAGTGAATAAATAAATATGAATAAAAAATGTTTCAATTGAACAAAAACGTGTATTAAATATGCTACACTCATAAGCTCTATCCTAACTATATACGAACTATCCTAGGCCTGCCCTAGATCTATCTTAGCTCTATTCGATATCCGAGTTATTTTAGCTCTAAATTAGCTCTATACTAACTATCCTCTGGCCCAGATCTATTTAGCTCTATCCTTCTTCTATCCTAACTTTATTCTAACTTTAAATATCTTATATCTATTTTAGTTCTATTCTAAATTACTCCGTGGTCTATATCTAAGTTTTGTCTTACCTCTAACCCAACTGTATCTTTTACATTATTATTGTCATAGAAGATTGAGATAAGGACTTAAGACAACTCAGGCATCTTACTAAAGGTTATTCACATATGGAGACGCATGGATTGAAAATGCCATATAAATAATATTTCTAATAATTATATTTTATTATGATAAATGTGCACTTGACTTGAACAGATCTTCTCTGTTTCTAATTTAATTTAAAAAGCTCAGAGAGATAAAAAAAATTTCCGAAGAACAAAAATTATATTAACGGTTTAATGAATGATACGAATAATATTTCTATTATTGAAAGTTTAATAGATTTGATAAATTTTAAAGTAAAATTTCAAGCGATTCCAATTCTATGTCTCCTTTTTTTAAAAGTCTCTTTAACCAAAATTATCATAATCAAATTCATGATAATAAATGATAATAAAAAAAATATACATTTTAGTAAATTAATTGTTAGATGTATATGCGATATAATTTTCTGTAAGAAAGATTCGATCAATTTTTGATTTGACATTTTCGATAGATCAAATGATCAAAGTAAATTTAACAAATTCAATTAAATTCAGTGAAATTTTACATAACGGTGATAATTGATGATGATGATAAAGATATTGACCCAATCGCATTCATCTTTGCCATGCGATAATAATTTAAGATTTTTTTGGAAAATCTTCCCAAAAAAACAAAAGAAAGCAAGAAATAAATTCTTTAAAAGTTTCTTCTCAAAATCAACGAACACGTTTTGCGTTACATTGCCCTGTTATTCATCAGATTTCAATTTATGTTCTTGGTCATGTTAATATAAGACGGACAGCATGAACATCTAAATAAATATGATTACATAAATTACATGGGACCAATATGAAGATTAAGTATATTAATTACATCGATCTCATATTTCACTTTTTTTAAGCCTTTCTTTTGTCTTTTTTTTTCTTCTTTAAATTATATACATTTTCTTCTTATATATATCTATATATATGTATGTATGTATGTATGGATGGATGTATGTGTGTATATATATGGACTCAATCTCAATAAGTAAACTCATTTTAATCCTATAAATTGTTTGTTTTCAAATGCAAGATAGTACCGTTATTAATGCCTCTATGTATGCATATAACTCACCTTACTTGTATCCTTTTTTTTTAATCTCAATTATTTATTGTTGTTGTTTTTTTTGATTTTTTTTGTTTTTGTTTTTGTTGTTGTTGCTGTTGTTTCTTTTTAGTTACGTTTTATTTGTTAAATTTCTATGTTATGTTTTGTTCTTTGTTTTGTCGCTTTTGTTGCTTTTCGTTTTAGTTTTTATTATTATTTTGTTGCTTTGTTTTGTTTTTTTTTTCTTTTTGTTTTGTTTTATTTCGTTCTGTTCTTTTGTATAATAAATTTAGCCGTTTATATGCCGAACAAAGATGTTCTGGGTTGAATTGTGTTGACTCTCTTTACATTTTTTTTCTATTTGCCTTTTTTGTTTTTTCTTTTGCTTTTGTTTTATTATTTCTATGAACACGATGTAGTTTAACTTCGTTGATTATTTAAACTGAATAGAAAGACATCAACTAACAACAACAACAACAACAACAATAAGAACACATACAGATAACCAAACAAGGAAAGTAACACGCATACACACACACACACACAATGAAAAATAACAAATAACGCTATATAAACAAAAGTATAATGAAATTGTGAAAAAAAGGGGAAGAAGAAGAAAAAAAAACAAATACAAATAGAAAAAGAAACCTTTGTGTTTTTTTTTTTTTTTTTTCCTTTTTTTTTGGAACAACCAATCACAAGTCTTTAACATTTGCAATTGGTGAGAGTATTAACCAATAGAAAGTTAATGTTAAGCAAACATTGCAATCATTGGATGAAATTTTATCAACCTATAAGAGATTTGTATGAAATCTATCAGTCATTCATTGAAATCCCTTTTGTTTTTTTTTTTTGTTATTTGTTTACATTTGTTCTATTTCGTTTCACTCATAATCACATTGTCTGGCTCACTCTACCTTTCTCACTCTCTCTTTCTCTCTGACACACACAAGCACACACATATGCACACATATTGTAACTCTCTCTTTCTCTCTCTCTCTACCTTTCTCTCTTACACTTTTTTAGTTTATCTCTGTCTACCTCTCTCTCTCTCTCTTTCTCTCGCACACACTTTCTCACTCTTTCTAGCATTCCCCCCCCCCCCCGCCCCCGCCCCACCCACACTCACCTTTCTTAAGTAATCACGTCCTTTTATATGTTACCTTTTCATTCATTTTCATTTTCATTTCATTTTCACTTCTTTTTCATTCCTTTTATTTTACTTTATTTTCTTTTGTTTGACGCACAACATCTTTACATCTCTCTTATAATACAGATTACAGTACAATACCTGATACAATTTATATCAACGTAACCCACCCCACCCCAGACACTTAACCATCAAAAATAAAACCCAAAAAAAAAAAAACAAATAGAAAATAAAGAAAAAATCGTTATCTATGAAATTTTAACTTCTTCAAATATGGACATTTTTTCATAATTATATACAAATATATATAAACATATAAATGTATAATTTTTTGTATACCTTAACGATCCTACTCAAGCATTATGTTAATGAAAATTGAAAATTGAAAATTGAAAATTGAAAATTGAAAATTGATGTTGAATTGCAAATAACAAATAACAAATAAATTTGTTATAGAAATCATATTGAATGCATTGTATACATTAACTTAATAAACACCATATGAAATTTATACAAGATGCAAATTTATACAAGATTTCATCATAATTATCATGATTAATTAATGAAGCAATTTTCTTCAGTCCAATCATTATTATAATAAAATGTTTGTTACAAACAAAAACAAATCAAACAATTTATATTTGATTAAAATAGTAAAATAGAAAAATTTTGTGTATTCAACATGTAAAATCCATTCCATTTTAATATACATTACACATAATAAAAACGATTCTTGAATAGGAGAAGTAAAAAGATGGGAAAAGAAATGTGTAAAAGTAGTTAAAAATATTTTGAGGCATAAAAACGATTTCAATCATTTTTATATTAATTTTGATTGATTGATAGCATGATTAATGACTCCAATAGACTCCAATGCATCAAAATTTCACTTTATCCATACATTTTATGGATCAATTCCGAGCAAATAAATGTTTTAGGGGCAATGTGAAATGAAAATATTAAAATCAGCAAAGAAGCGGACAAAGTTCTGCCAAAACAAATATATTTGTTCAGAATTAAGGTGATGTTAATTACATATAAAATTGATGCACGGACAGACAGATAGACTAACACACACACACACACACACACACACACACGCACACACACAGAGATAGAGAGACAGAGAGAGAGAGAGAGAGAAGGATACGTACATATCTAATACAATTTCTAATTTGTTCTGATCTAATTTGATTATACTTTTTGAAATATAACAAACATAATCAAAAAATATCTAAAATGTCGCCATCACAATCACCATCACAAACCTCTCAGATGTTAGATATAATGATATGATACAGGAAGATGTTTATTCAAAACTATTGTTTTCTCTAATTAAATATTTCTTTATATACGTCCAAAGTTATTTGCCATCAGTTGAAACCGTTCTGCCGGCTAATTGTTGATTGTTGGTCGCCCAGCAGAATAAAATCATTAATGACAAATAGCAACATACACAAAAACAAAGTGATAGAACAGCCAATTATCAGCTACTCAAAAATTTCAAAATACTCAAAATCTGTATTGAATTTTTTATAACAATTACATTTTATATGATATGTAATATATATATACATACATACATACATAATATTATATTTAAATATGAATTAAGTGAACAATAACAACAGCCCCCATTTACTTCCATAATAATTTTCAGAGAACAAAAACATTAACATTAACGCATGGACAATTTACCATTTAAATATATTTGATTAAACTTAATGACAAATCATTTATAATGAATTCTGTATATTTCTGTTAAATTTGATATCGAATTACGTTGTGCATTTTGAATAATCACCATGCTTGGTTAGGCCACTTAGTAACGTAATTTATAGAGTTAGTTGAAAAGTTTCCGATGTATAACAAATGCAAAAATTAAATTATAAAATGTAATACAAATTTCTTTTCAAAGGACAAATCCTTTTGGAAATAGCCAAATATTAGACCATTTTCGATGTAATGTCTACTTTGAAATATAATTTGTTCACAATTTTCAAAATGTTTTATCCAAATTACAATGTTGCTTTAAATGATGAACAAATTCAGAAACATGATTGTTTAAACTTTTTTAAGACCCTTCATGTAGTCATAATTATTTTAGCCATGGCGCCAAAAAGGCTCTGTATTGTGTTGTAATAGATTTGTGAAGATGCAAAAAGTTGTTGAACATTACGAAACATTTATTTAAAATGATTTGACACGGCAGTACTACTGGAATTAACCAGTAGTATGGATAGCTTTCTTATAATCAACAAATTTATGTAAAATGTGATGCATCCACTTCATTAAAATGCTAGAACCGTCAACCGCTTCACTAACTTTTGATTTCCAATCATCCAACATCATTACAAGAATTTTAAGAAAAAATTGAAGATACCTCTTAACACTAATCGTTTTTTCTATTTCATTCTACTCTAGCCTATTTCAAATCTACTTATTCCAAAGTTATTGTTCTTATTAAATAGCATTTTGCTGTCATTCAATTTTGAAGAGATGAGATATATAACAACAATCCGAAAGTGGGCCACTGAAATGTCCTGATCTCATATTTATACTGCAAAAACTATTGCCATGATTTTGTTAAAAATTCTGTTGTTGTGTGGGAGAATGTGTAAATTGGATTGGTATAAATTTAAAGGCAGAAATATAATAAGTACTAGGCTTGACTTAGAAAAATGTTATCTGCTTTAACTAGAGATTTCCATTTCTGTTTAAACGGCATGAAAATAGATCAAATTTTTCCTTTCTTCTTTTAAGATTCTCCACTTTTTTCGAGTTTCACATTATCGAGAAAAGTTAATAACATAAAATGCAAAACAATTCTTTTGCTTGTTTTTCTCTTTTTTTCAAATATTTTTCTTATTTTATTTTCTTATTTTCTACATTTTTGGTTCACCAATTATTTAGAAAATCGAAAGCCCTTCGAACATCATCATTATCTAGCAGTTTAGCATTTTCAAGGTTGCTTTCATCTTCCTGAATTAATACTGTAAGACTATCATCATCATTATCAGAAACAATACTGGGTGAAGGAGAATTGATTAATAAAATGCCACTACCGCTATTTATATCATAGAATTCTTTTAATGTTGATTGGTAAGATGTTTTATACATAGATTTGTATAATTGATCCTTAACACTTAGATGATTATTAGGTGGCGATACAAATTCATCCAAATTATGTGAGGTAGTCAATATTAATGAATCTTCTTCCGTACCACGATTCTCACATGTTGTAGTGTTTTTAAGTTTGGCAAGGCTCGTCTTATTGTTGAAACCTAAATCGTCAATTATGGTAGTTTCGTACTTTTGTGAAACATCTGGAACTTTATATTTTATCGGAGTTTTGTTACACATAATGGATCGTTGCCCATCATCATTATCATATTTTTCAAATAGTTTAAAATTAATTTGCGAGTTAGTTAGATTACTGAATGGCTCTGTATTCTCTTCAAATTCTGCAATATATTTCTCAACATTATCATGATCAATTTGGCCATTATAAGTTTTTGATGGATATTCTTCATGCATATATGAATATACATTAAATCTATCATTGTCATTAAATAACTTGTAATTATTTTTTTTATAAAATTGCCGCTCCTTATCACGATCCGCAGTGTCAAGATCAGTTTCAGTAAGAGTATCACCTTTTTTTTATACATTATAAAATTTAAATAATATCATTAAGATAGAAGATATCTATTACAATTCACAACTTTACATAAAAATTATTGATTGTCCTCTTAATAATTGCCTTATACTGACCACTGGATCATGTTCAATAATATTAACAATAATAATTATCATGTACTACGGACAAATTACGTCACTCATCCAATTTGTACTAAATCACAAATAATTTAATATAAATTTAATCAATTAAATGATTCTTAAACATTTTAAATAGCAATTTACATCGAACAATTGCTTTTTTCATCCTTATTTGAACTGTTATCTCTATGAAAACTTTTTTATATTAAGAAAGCTTATACTAAAGAATTAGAAAAACGGACAGACATCAATTTAGAAAGATACGGAAATTTAGAAAGATACAGATATTTTGTCATCCTTACAAAATATCTGTAAAACTCTGAATGAAAATAAGTTTGTTCTTATTATGTACTTATATGTCCATTTTAAAGTTCACAAATCATAAGAGATGCGACTATAAAATTGAAATAATTAATTTATAGACATCATCATTAATAAGTAATCATTACATTTTACTAACGTATTTATATATTTTAGAGAGACATCAGATTTAATTAGAGCATCGCTGATTATAGCATTTTGACTTTGAAAATTCAGCGTATTCCATGTATAGCCGTACACAGATTTTATGTCTTCAATATCGTTTGCAATCCGCAAAGCAATTGGATTAATTTGTGCGAAATAATTATAAACATCATTTAAAGAAGTGTTGCCCGTTAAACGGCATCCAAACATACTAAAAGGAGGCATAAAATGTATAAAAAAGCAATTAAAATATTATTTATATGAAAAAGTTTGTAGAAATATTATGAATGATTGGTTACGAACATTTTACGATTTTCACCAAGCGAATATTTAAAAAAAAATGTGAATAAGACTTTTTGAATAACGTGAAAAGTTCATTATGTGGCATATGATTCAAAAATATAAAAAAAGTGGACTTGTCTGATATCAAACAACCTATATACAGATGTTGCACGCTAAAACAATATTACTTTGCGAAAAAGGGAAATTTTAAAATATTACAACACATAACGCTGCTCAGAATGAGGTAATTTCTAGCTTAATTACAAATTTGCATTTAACAGTTTTTAGGTTGTTACTCATTTTATATTGATTACTTCAAAGAAAGACTTGATTTATAATAACACTACATTTTATTATACCTACTACCCAGTAGTTGGAGGTGTATTTATTTTGTTATTATGTTTGTAACACTCAAAAGTAAGCATCAGTTAAAGTATATAAATAATCATGATCAGCATCAAATTCTCAATCGATTTAGATGCGTCCATCTGTCTGTCCGTCTTATTTCTATGTTCGGGTGTTAAGATTCTTCCGGTCCCAAGAAAGAAGATATATCGAGCTCAAACTTGGTGGGAGCATGGGAAGTTTTTGCTAACAAATTGGTATTAAAAATAGGCAAAATCGGCCATAGACCACGGACATAGTGTAACGCAAGCTGACAATATTACGGTTTTATTAAACAAAAATCTGTACTATTTCGATGATTATTTGGAAACTACATACAATAGAAAGCTGAAATTTTGTACAAATAGTAAAGCCATTGGTCTACAATATTTATCCAAAAATCAAGCGAATTGAATAATTACGCCTACGCGAAATTATACAATTTCATATTTTCACTTTTTTATATTTTAGATTTTCTATGTATTACTGAAAAACTGAAACATACTCTTAATTATAATATCAAGGTATATGTGGTGGGTATCCAAAACTCCGCCCCAGCCATATAAAATTTTCTCACTTGTTTTAAATCTGCCCGTATATATAAACTACATATGCAAAGAACAATGTAACACTACTAATTTATAACACTTTATATAAATGTATTTATAATTTATATTATATTATATATATATATATAATATATATTATATATTATATATATATATATATATAATATATATATAATATATATATATATATATATATTATATATATGTATATATGTATGTATATATAACAACCATGCTTTAGTGCCCAATGAAATATTTAAACGAATTTAATTATTTGACTCGATTTACTTGTTTCGACTTAATTGTTTAATAATTAATCTTAATTAGTGAATAATATCTCACCTTCCTGTATAAATTTATTTTTAATATACCTAAAACTCATAAAAAAAGAGAATCGGCTTTATTCACAAACACTTCAGCCCAGCCTAAATGATATGTAAACTATAAATACATTTATCTATACTAATTGTATGCGAAGTTATCAACAAAGATATATACGAAACGATGGTACAAGAACAACACACTCTGACCAGAAGAGATAGACAGAATATGAAGAGATCTATTAAATTGATTTAAATATATTCGATTTTATTAAGAAAATGTCATATTTCGTTACTAATTATATAATATAAATATATTTGTTAAATATTTTTTAAAATTATAACAGTATACACGCAAGCTAAAGTTTTTCATTGTTGTTTTTCATAATTTCATCATTTCAAATTGTATATTGATTATTTGTTAATTTCACATTAGTGATTATTGAATAAATTTGTAATTAGGCATCAACTGAAATAGTGCGTTATTGGGTGACTTTCGTACTTGTGTGTGGTTGGTTTTTGCGTTTGTTTATTAACTGGGTATACATCAGGAAAGGCTCTTCTTTCTTATTGTTTTTTTGGTTTATGTTTTTTTTTTTGTCTAATGAAAACTCCTAAACACCTGGATTTTCGTTATCATCTAATAACAGCAGTACTGTGAAATATTATTGAGATATATTTCCGAAGAAATTCAGAGTGAAGTACCAAAATATCAAATTACAAAATTACAAAATTTTAATAATAAGGTGCTTTCTCCTTTTTTTCATTTTTTTTTGTTTTTTTTTTTTAATTTCTTGTGTTAAGTTTCTGTGTGTTTCAAGAACATTTTAAGTTTTTATTATAACTCTAGTGAGAGCAGATTTAAAAAAAGAATTATGGATATTTAAATAAATTACATGTGTATATATAAATACAGGAATATATGTATGTAAAATATATATGCATGTATATATATATAGAAATTTTACTATAATTCGATATATATGTCTATATATATGTATATATACATTGATCTATATACATCCATATATATGCATATATATACATGCACTTTATACACATAAAATGTAAAAATGATTGCATCTATATTATGATTCATAATTTCTTCCAAAGCTGGTTAAGTGTTCAAGTTAACATGGTCAATTGATATTTGGTGCTTATTAAATAAAATATACAACAATAGTGCTAACACTTTCATAATTATCAAACACAATTATTATTATTATGTATACACAGTTGCGTGTCTCTCTATTATGATACATGATATCATATTCTGATATTATGAGACAACTGGATTGTCATAATTTTTTCAAATTAATATGATCTATTCTACTCGTATAGAATTCAATGATATTAATGTAATTAAAAATTAATTGTGAATTATAATATGAAATTTAGTCTAATAGTAATAGTAGAAACGTTTTGAACGGTCTAATTTTTATTGTATATTATAAGTTGTGAATCGTAATATGCATCATTTATAAATTTAACTAAATACGTGTCTATATATATATATATATATATATATATTATATATATATATATATATATATATATATATATAACATACATATATATGCATATGTAGTGTGTATGTATGTATATATAATATATGTATTATATACATATATATAATGCAGTCTAAATCAGAGTTGTATGCTATTGGATATTTGATTTAAAATTTTACATAGAATTATTGAGCTAAATATAAATAGATATTGATTTGCTGTTTGAATAATGAATGAAAGTATTTCTCAAAAAATGAAATATTTTATTAACATTTAAATGTTATGTTTTTTATTTCTTTTTTTAGTATGGAGAGTTGTTTGTGAGTGGGTAGTGATTAAGGTGTGTTGTGCTAGGCATATTGCGTGCAGCATATCAATTTTTAATGAAAATATATTTGCAATTGCCTTCACAATGGGGTTTAAAATATTTAATAATATTTATTCTCTTCAGTATAAGGTCTCCTTGATTGAACATAAAACTACAAGATATATAAACCGACAGATGGATAGACAGAGGCACACTGATTTAAATTAATTTTTCAGAATATATTTATTGACTCGACTGGTTATTATATTTTGCATGATCTAATGTATACGGTATAAAAATGATTAATTTGAATTTTAGACGGCAATTAACGGTATGGCAACTGTCGATGGAAGGCCGGCTCAGTATGGAATATCACTTAAGCAATTGCGTGAGCTTATGGAACATCGGGGCAAGGATGGCGTTCAAAAAATTAAAGAAATGGGTGGTACTGCCGAATTATGTAAAAGATTATACACCTCACCAAGCGATGGTAAGAAATTTTTCGTGAAGTTACAAATTAGAAGCATAAATTATTGTTTTGTTTTCTTCGTTTTTTTTTTCTTCGTTTTTTTTTTCTTCATTTTTTCTTTTTTGTTATTTCTAATAGGCCTTTGTGGTACAAATGCAGACATAGAACATAGACGTGAAATGTTTGGTTCAAATGTTATACCACCGAAACCACCAAAAACATTTCTGACATTGGTTTATGAAGCTTTGCAAGATGTTACGCTTATTATATTAGAAATTGCCGCTTTAGTGTCACTGGGACTATCATTTTATAAACCATCGGATGAAGATGCGCCGGTATTGGAAGAAGATGGCGATCATCATGGTTGGATTGAAGGCTTAGCTATACTAATTTCTGTTATTGTTGTTGTCCTTGTAACGGCATTTAATGATTATTCAAAAGAGCGTCAATTTCGTGGGCTGCAAAATCGAATCGAAGGTGAGCATAAATTTTCTGTAATACGTGGCGGTGAAGTGCTGGAAGTTTCTGTTGGTGATATTGTTGTCGGTGATATTGCTCAAGTCAAATATGGTGATCTTTTGCCAGCTGACGGCATTCTATTACAAAGCAATGACCTTAAGGTGGATGAGTCTTCTTTAACTGGTGAATCAGACCATGTTAAAAAAGGTATTGATGTTGATCCAATGGTTTTATCCGGTACTCATGTTATGGAAGGTAGTGGCAAGATTGTAGTCACTGCAGTTGGTATTAATTCTCAAGCTGGTATTATCTTCACGTTGTTGGGAGCTGCAGTAGATGAACATGAGAAAATGAAAAAAGAAAGTAAAAAGGCTAAAAAAAAGAAGAGTGTAACAGGTAAGTATAAATTATTAGTGTGAAGGTAAGAATGTAAATTAATTTATATGAAGTTATAATAAAGGCATTAAACTTAATAGAACAGAAATAATAACAAATTCGACTATAGGTAACTGTAGAATCCTAATTTAAATTAGGTTCGAGGTTGATTTTTGTTAAAAAGGTGTCTAATGTCAATTGATAATATAAATTGTATAATCGATCTATATTTGATCTAGTGTTTAGATTTCTCATTTCATGTCTAATACCAATTGGTCATATAAATTGTATACTCGATCTATATTCGATCTGTTATTTAGATTTTTCATTTCATTTCATTTATAGTTTAAATATTTACAAATTTAAATATTTATTTTTCACGCAACGACTTTTCAAGAGACAATATATTGAATCGGGTCATATATTCTCAGCAAAAAAA
Source organism: Melophagus ovinus (assembly GCA_023089585.1). Lineage (NCBI taxonomy): Eukaryota > Metazoa > Arthropoda > Insecta > Diptera > Hippoboscidae > Melophagus > Melophagus ovinus. The sequence continues at coordinate 7,175,030 of JAKKIB010000180.1, forward strand.
AGTTTATAAGTAAAAATAAAGAAAATCGTACTCTCTAACTAATACACAATACCATATGCCTCCTTCATATAACAGACAGATAGATATAAATGACTTCCAGGAATAACATTAAATTGATATATACAACACATATGGATGTCTATCAAATTCATTGTAAAAACAATTTTGATATAGGGTTTATACGGCATTATAAAATAATGTAAAAATCTATTAATGTTGACGCTCACGTTAAACTGTTATTTATTTTCGGAATTGTAGGGGAAGATGATCTCTCACCTGTCGGAAAATCGTACACAGATACTGTAAAATCAGATTCAGATGGTAATCATGCACAGCAAAAGCCTGCTGCAGTAGAAGCTTCTCATAAGAAAGAGAAATCTGTATTGCAGGCGAAGCTGACAAAGTTAGCAATACAAATAGGCTATGCCGGCTCTACGATAGCTGTTCTCACTGTCATAATTTTAATTATACAATTTTGCATTAAGACTTTTGTAATTGATGCAAAACCATGGAAGAATATATACGCAAATAATTTAGTGAAACATTTAATCATTGGTGTTACGGTATTAGTTGTTGCCGTACCCGAAGGCTTACCATTAGCTGTTACACTCTCATTAGCATATTCTGTTAAGAAAATGATGAAGGATAATAATTTGGTACGTCACTTAGATGCTTGTGAAACGATGGGGAATGCCACTGCCATTTGTTCAGACAAAACTGGTACTTTAACAACAAATCGTATGACTGTAGTACAATCTTATATATGTGAACAATTATGTAAAATGCTACCGACTCTAAAGGATATTCCAAGTCATGTAGGTCTTTTAATCACCCAAGGTATTAGTGTGAATTGTGCGTACACTTCAAATATAATGGTGAGTCCCTATTCAAAATTCTTAATTTTACTATGGGGCGAGTATTACGCGATATATATATATCTATTTGTTACAATTTATTAATTATAAATTATATTATGTGGGACCGATTAAAGTAAATGCATATTAAAGCAAGAAATGAAATTAAGGTTTATCTGAAACTTTATTTTGAATATCCAAGAAATTTACATTTAAAGGGGGTCGCCAACGAGAATATATAGTTTAATTTTATAACACATATGTAACCCTTTTGTCTAGTCTAATTTGCTTCTTTGCGATAAATAAAAGAGTTAATAAAATATATTTGATAGCCTGGTCCAAATCCCGGTGATTTGCCCGTACAAGTTGGTAATAAAACTGAGTGCGCTTTGTTGGGCTTTGTGCATAATTTAGGCATTAAATATCAAACGATCCGAGATGAAATACCTGAAAGTAAGTTTACGCGAGTTTATACATTTAATTCTGTACGTAAAAGCATGGGTACAGTTATACCACGCCCAAATGGTGGTTACCGCCTATATAGTAAAGGAGCATCAGAAATAATGTTAAAGAAATGTGCATTTATATATGGCCACGGTGGTGTTCTAGAGATTTTTACGCGAGACATGCAAGATCGTTTAATACGTGAAGTCATTGAACCAATGGCTTGTGATGGCCTTCGTACTATATGTATTGCTTATAGGGATTTCGTAACGACGAAAGCTGCTATAAATGAAGTTTATATTGATAATGAACCTAATTGGGATGATGAAGAGAGCATTATGACAAATTTAACGTGTCTATGCGTTGTTGGTATTGAAGATCCGGTACGGCCAGAGGTACCTGATGCTATTAGGCGATGTCAGAAAGCCGGTATAACAGTTCGCATGGTTACGGGTGATAATATTAATACTGCTCGGTCTATAGCTAGTAAATGTGGCATTCTTAAGCCTAATGAAGATTTTTTAATTTTAGAGGGTAAAGAATTTAATCGACGCATTCGAGATAGCAATGGTGATATTCAACAGCATTTAATTGATAAAGTCTGGCCTAAATTACGCGTTTTAGCTCGATCGTCTCCGACAGATAAATATACTTTAGTCAAAGGCATAATTGATAGTAATGTTAGCAATAATAAAGAAGTTGTCGCTGTGACAGGTGACGGTACTAATGATGGCCCAGCCCTAAAGAAAGCAGATGTTGGCTTTGCTATGGGTATTGCTGGAACTGATGTTGCCAAAGAAGCCTCTGACATTATACTAACAGATGACAATTTTAGTAGTATTGTCAAGGCGGTAATGTGGGGTCGTAATGTTTATGATAGCATTGCCAAATTTTTACAGTTTCAACTAACTGTAAACGTAGTTGCTGTTATTGTGGCCTTCATTGGAGCTTGTGCAGTTCAAGATTCTCCTTTAAAAGCAGTTCAAATGTTGTGGGTAAATCTTATTATGGATACATTGGCTTCTTTGGCGCTGGCTACTGAATTGCCAACACCAGATTTATTATTGCGTAAACCATATGGACGTACAAAGCCACTTATATCACGCACAATGATGAAAAATATATTGGGTCAAGCATTTTATCAACTAATTATTATATTTGGCCTGTTATTTATTGGTGATTGGTTGCTAGATATTGAATCTGGCCGTGGCCAAGAATTAGGAGCTGGTCCAACGCAACATTTTACAATAATTTTTAATACTTTCGTTATGATGACCCTTTTTAATGAAATAAACGCTCGTAAAATTCATGGACAACGTAACGTAGTAGAGGGTCTTTTTACGAATCCCATTTTTTATTCAATTTGGATATTTACCATGATTTCACAAGTTGTTATAATACAGTATGGAAAAATGGCATTTTCAACAAAAGCATTAACACTGGAGCAGTGGTTATGGTGCATCTTCTTTGGCATCGGTACATTGGTTTGGGGTCAAGTTGTAACATCAGTTCCAACAAGAAAGTTACCTAAAATTTTATCATGGGGCCGAGGTCACCCGGAAGAATATGCAGATGCTATGAACTTAGGCGAAGAGCGCTTTGATTCACTTGATTCAGATAAAAAGCCAAGAGCTGGTCAAATATTATGGATCCGTGGTCTTACACGTCTACAAACTCAAGTAAGTTACGAATTTCCATACATATATGAATAGTATGACTATGTATATATACGTATATATAAACTTGTTAAAATGCTTTCTACTATCATATTGTACTTAATTATATTTTAGAAAATCTATTGCATTTTAATTTTAATTACTATTATATACGCACCACCTAAGTTTATGGTGGTACGGTGCAACATAGCACATACCAAAGTTTTAGGAGAAAAGAAAAATAGTTTTTTATCTTTTCCAAAATTATCTATTAAATTATCTATTAAATGGCTGCAATTATGCCTATTTAATGGATAGATTCTAAAGTATTTATCTAAAATATCTTGGGTGGTGTGTATTCAAAAAATTTGGTCTCAACTCGACAATTTCTTCTCTGTTATTATTAATAACAAATATTATTATTCTTATTATTTCTATTATGATAAATACCTTGATTTATTTTTTCTTGAAATTGGTTAATTGGAATTGGAAGCTCTGTCAATATGTTTTCGGGGGTCTTTAGTATAAAACAATCTATATACTTGTATATACTTTTTCTTTGTACGATAATGTATTCAACTTCAAAATTTGGAAACAAAATCGCATTGTGATAATTAAGCAATATATATAGTGCTACTATTATATATAGAACTTCCATAGAGAAATCAGCAACTTGCAGTAAATTTCTTTGCAGATCTTTTAAACGCAAAGTTAAATCAAATTTTAAGAGATCTGAATGTTTTGTAGAAATTCTTCCGTGTTCACAATAATATGACACTATTCTTAGTAAACTTGCACTTGGACTTGTATGGTCAAGTTGAACTTGGGATGGACATTGCGAATCTTTGTCATCTGTATCGTACATTTTACGTTTTTTAAGACCGTTCTCATTTATTATTTTATTTATGAGTGTGGGCCACCCAATATTCCCGTTCTTACCAATTGCTTTTTTGCAACCATTACCTTATCCATTTGTCCATATGCCTATAATTTTTTTTAGATGTTGAATATCACCTAAGACGGCTGCCACTTTTTTTTTTTTAAACACATTGTCCTATTTTAGTGCATGCCGCCATCAACTTTTTCGACTTTCTTAAGAGACTATGTAAAACATTTGTTTACAAATTTATTAGAAAACTGACCATTCTTAAAAACTGATAATTTTTTTACTATTCGATTATTGTATTGAAATACTGTATTGCGAATTTACACTAAATATTTATCACCGTTTCTAATCACATTCTTTAACCCAGCATTTTATTCATTTGAACATGGAAGTGACTTTATAAAATAAGTCGTATTTGATGTTATTATTCATATATATTATTAATTATTACAAATAAATTAAATTAAATTAAATTAGATTAGATTAGATTATATGCTCTAAAATACATAGTAAGACTAATTAAGATAATTTTAATGACAATCTTTTCCAAAGGCATTTAATTTTTCATTATAAGTTAATTACATTTTATCATAAGTAATGCATTCTCTTCTTAAACTTTAACAATTGTACTTACTCTTTATAATTTAGTTATTATATATTTATGTATATATATGTATATATATTTATGCCAACTTGTACGGACAATTTAATTTAAAAGTAGTATAATTATACTTTATATTACATGTTATTATTAATTATTAAGTTAATACGTATTTTCTATGGCCGATAATTATTAAAAAGCAAAAGTTTTGTTTTATCTAGAAATAAAACGATTCTTATTATACCCACCATTCAAAAGATGGGAAACTATGTTCATTTTCTGTTCATATAAAAGCAACTTTGGAAATCTTAAATATATCAGCATCAAATTCTTAATCGATTTATTTAGTGATGTCAGTCTGTGAATTTAGTTTTAGTAAATATATCCCAGAGATTCTGAGATATTCTTAATTTAGAACTGATATTGTACTCGTTTCATAATAATATTAACAATGGATTGAGTCGCGAATATGAAAGAAGGTAATACACCAATCCAATCAATTAACCGTTTTATATGTTAAAATTAAAATAGCGCTGTTGATGGCTGTGGTGGTGGGTATTCAACATTTGGCCCAAGACAAATGTGATTGATAATTATCTTAACTTATGTTATGTTTGGTGAAATTGTTTTTAAAAGCAAAGAAACCCTATCGAGATTCAATTTTTTTTTATTTAAGTTGAATTTTAATAACATTCAAATATAAAATTATTACAAAAGTATGATGGCATCGTTTCACCTAATCTGTCACCTGCCACCAGTTGTCATATTTGCAATTCGCAATTTGCAATTTTACCTTTTCAATTTGAAATTGTAATAATTATGATTATTAATATTAATGATCCCCTTAAAAAAATAAATATATATATATATGTATAAAAGGAAACCGTAAATTGAAACTTTAGGAATTCATTGAAATCTTAAGAAATTTTGTAATGAACAAGAAAAAAAAACATGTAAAAATTTATTTATTTATTTAACTCCGAATACGAATGGAAGAAATGCTGTGAAGATAATTTTCCGATAATCCAGCCCAGATGTCAATGTGTAAGAGATATAATAAAGTCGAAGTATAGAAGATTTTTGTCATGCATGCTATTGTAATGCTAAAATTTCGTGCATTGATCATAAATTTGATGTAGAGACTTTGTATACTCAACTTCATGTAATTATACGCGTGGAGTGTAGGGTATACGAAGTATATGTATATGTGTACGTTAATGTAACACTTAAATTTATTATAATCCGAACGATTTAGAATTTCATCTTCTAAAATTGTGTTCCATCAGCCATCTGTTGTATTTTTCCCTGGTTTTTTTTCTATCTCTCTCTTTCTCTTTTCGTGTATACAATTTACAAACAAACAATTTTGAATGAGTTTGATACAGTTTTGGGAACAACTTTAATTAATTGAAAAATAATCTAATAAATGGATTGGGTTCGATTTCTTCATAAAGAAGCCAATTCCGAAATATAAATTGAGAGTTAAGAAGAAAGAAATATTCAAAATATTCTAAATCGACACCATTCAGAAGTTAGGAGTCAATCTTGCATGTATTGTTAATAATGTATAATGCTAGGCTTTTACAATAACCTGAAGGAAGTGTTCAGAGAAATCTCAATAACAGTTTAATTGCAATTACCCACTAATTCACTGTTTAATTAAAATTATTTCCTTTTCTCAATCGAATGAATAGATCAGATCATCATTTTTATAAAGCTCATAAATTAGACAATAAGAATATTAGTAACCCACTGCACACCCAACCGTACGTATAAGCCATTAAAGATTTTATCAGACTATATTAAATTTTTTAAAGCTTCTTCCAGGTATTACAAACATATTTGCAAAACATTTTTGGGTAAATTTTGAATATTGTACTCAACTTCTGAATGGTAGATATATGTAATAAAGAAAATCTAACAAAAATAATTCAACTTGTTGCTTACGGTTGATTTTGCCCTGTGTGATACCTCTTGTGCTATAAATCCTAAGAGGTCTAATCATTAATTAATTAATTAATTTACTTGATTTATATTATTAGTTAATGTATTTTATGTTCAGTTATAAGTATGATGCATGATTTACAAATTTTGTATAAATCTACTCGAACTCTCACCAATCACCATAAAAATAATTGTGAAATTTTCAATATAACATAAAATTAATACAGTTAACAAGTGATAATTACCCTATAAGTCGATCGAGGTCAAATATATGAATACCCTGCATCACGTCTTCCATATTTTCTATCAATTCAAAGGCAAAGCTATAAAAAATGTATACAAATCATTTATATGATGAATAGGATTCGTAACGCGCGTTTATTGTAACGTAATGATTCGCCTCTTATAAGATTCACCATTTCAAGGTTTTTTTTTTTGTTAATTCCCCCTTTCGAAAAATGCGCCATCTGAATATGGAAACGAATCAAACTATCCTAAGCTTTTCCAATGTAATTCGGCGTTATGTGTCATCCAACACTTATCTGCTTAATCAATCGAATGGCATAAAAAGTTTTAATAACTTGCTATTTAGGGCCTAACACTAATGAAAGAAAAAAGAAACAAGAAAAAAATAAAACAAAACATAACAAAATAATTAAAAATTAATTGTATTCCAATTCATACAATTCTTTTGTATTCATTATCCTTTTTGTCGTTCTACTATTGGTTTTTTTTCTGGATTTTTATGTTTGTTTTTTTGTTTATGTCTTTGTTTGTTTTTGTTTTTCGTTTTTTTCTTTTTGTGTTTTTTTTGTTCTTGTTTTTTTTTTTTTTTTGTTTTTTATACAAAGTTAGTATGAATGGCTTTGACACTTAAGCAGAACTCAGTTATATACATGTATATATGTGCCATTATGTAACAATTACACGCAAAATTAGAAAATAACTAAAAAGAAAAAGCACACAAACTAACAAAAAAAAAATGAGAATACCAGAATTTTATAAACGTTGGTTTAATTGTTCATCCGATGAAAACGGAATTTTGCCATTTCTTTTTATTTTTAATGATCTTGTTTTTCGTATGAATGTATTGTATATTACCATCGTTAACTATCTTTTTTTTTCCTTTTTCTTTTCCTTTTTTTTAATGTGATTTAATTATATCCATCCTACATCACGTTTGTTGCTCTAAAAAACTAAAAATTCTATTAACAATTAAATGTTTATCTCTGCCATAATAATTTGATAGTTATATTTACAAACATAATATGTCCATGTCCATATCCATATTCATATTTAATTTGTGAATTGTATACTTTGATATAACGTTTCAATTGATGAAGTTAGATGTATCCCATGGAAGACCATCACTTAACATTGTTCGGATCATTTTTAGTAATTAAATATTTTTATAATATTATTTGTATCGTTCAAACTCAAACTCTCATTCCTATACAGCTACGTTAATGACGTGATGTTGACGTATTTAATAGTCGGCCCTAATCGATTATCACATTTTTGCGTACATTTCTTTTTTTTTTCTTATATTGCTTTATTCAATACATCACATAAATTTGTACTCACCTCTTAATAATGTGAACTATGAATACATTAAATTTTGTTTCTTTGCTGTTTTTTGTGTTATTTTTGTTTTTTTTTTCTATGTTTTTTTTTTTTGTATCAAAATGCTCAAAACAACATCTTTCAATCTGTCTCTACAAAACTTTTGTCATTTTGTATATTAATCAAAAAATACCTCTTTATGTATCTGTCTGTCAGCCTATAAGTCTATTTATGTAATTACATTTTGGGTCTACTAAAAATTTCCTATAAATAGTTGAATGCCAGTAGATATTGAAAAAGAGAAAATAGAATGCCAGAAAGATAATAAACGGCGATTAAAGCACAGTGATAACTTTTAAGATTCTTCTACAAAACTGTCTGTCAGCTTTAACAGAAGGAAAATCGATTAACAAATAGTAATATTAAATGATGGACTATAGGATTTTAAGAGACTATAAAATTAATTTATGATAATAGTAAGATTTTTTACTCCAAAGCCTGATTAACTGTTTAATCCATTTTAAATTTATTTCGATTAATTTTGATTTTATTCAATTATAATTTTACAAGAAAGAAACAAATAAAAAAAACAAAAAAAACACAATGCAAAATGCCGAATGCAAAGTCGAACGCTGTTGTTCGTTTTCATTTTTTATTTATTTAGTTTTTGAAATTCCCGCTTAAATCACACTCATTTTACAAATGTTATATACATTACATTAAATATGTTACTTTTCTCTTTGATTATTATTAGTGCAATTATTACTATTATTATTATTTTGTTTACCTTTTAGCCTTTGCTTCTACTACTTATTATTATTTGATTCATTTTATTTCTTGTTATTGTTGTTGTTGCATAATATTAACTACGATTTGTTGTAGCTAATTTCTTGTGTTTCTTTTTTTTTTCATTGGTTTTTTTTTATTGTGTTTTTTTTTTTGAATTTCCTTTCGTTTGTTTGCTTGTTCGTTGCTTTAAATCACGTCTATTTCAGTTGCGCGTTATACGTGCATTTCGTTCAACATTAGAAGACTTAAATGAGAGGCGCTCCATACATAGTTTACGCAGTCCGCGTTGTGGTATAGCCCCATACAATACCAACCATCCACTGTCATGTAAAAATATCAATTCATTTAATGTGAACTATTATAGTAAGCCACAACAACAAAGCAGACGGCAGCAACAATTGCAGCACATACCAAGTGACATGAAGTATATCGATGAAGATCCAATCAATAGTAATACCAGTGCTGCGCGACAAATTACCAAACAGAATAATTTTACGAACGTCCCAACTCACTTTATAACAAACGATGATAAAAATTTCTCCAATGTGTTAAACGATATCAAGCAGCAACAGCAGCAACAGCAGCAAGAGCAATATCATCAATATCATCATACAGCGCCTGCTGAATTAGCACCAACAGCATCACTTAATATCATTTCATTACCCAAAGATATGGAAACAAGAGTTTGATTATTATATGTTGAAATTTAAATTTAAAAAAAAACACACACACACACACAATTAATCATACGTCATAACCAAAAACAAAACAAAAGAAAAAAAATCAACACGTTACCACACAAGAAAACAAAAGTTAAATCACAATTTAAACCATTTTTCTGCATTTTAGAAGGGAATAATTTATTCACATTAGCTTTTAGTATTTGTTTACACAAAACAACAATAATAATAATAATGTTAGCATAAAATTATTTAACCATTTCACTTGTATTGTGTAATTTATGACTAACATTAACATTTAGAAAAACTATTTTTAATCCATTATTCGTGCATAATTACTCGAACAACAACATCAAGAACAATAATAATAATAATAATAACAACAACAATGCCATATTTGAAATCGTCATATGAGAGAATTTAAAATAAGTAGCATAATAGAGATTATATTTATCGTCTCATCCCCTGCTAATCGCTTCTAGTATTATGTAAGAAAATGAAAAATGAGAAAACTGAAAATCCAAAAAACGTAGGAATTGAGAAAAGTAATTCGAATTGGAAGTATATGCGCCATATTATTTTGCATCTAGTACATTTACTGTTTGAAATATTCTCTATTCTATAATATTTCTTTTTTCAATGTCTCCCGAAATTTTATATATCTGATTATTGGAATTACATTTTATGATATTAAGATTTTCCTATACTCGAGTTCATTCGACTCAATTCCTCTACTTATTCAGTTTATTTTATTTGTTAGAAATGAAAGGTAAAATGAGACCTTTTATTATTATTTCTAGTAAAATATTTTTTATATTATATATTCCCCTAAAGGCATAGTCCATATAATTCTGCTAAGCTCACATAACGATATTATTCAATCATATATTTATAGATATGAATCATAAATGATGTTGTTGATGTTGTTGACATCATATTGCAAATCTTTTGACAATAATATTTGGTTTTTGGGGCATAACTTCTAGTCCATAATAATGTTGATACTAGTCGGCACGCTCCAAGTTTTACGATTTTGCTACGATTGATATATAGAAAGAACAAAAAATTGTGCAGATTTTAATTCAATCAATTATTCATTTGTCCATGTAAACTTTTTTGAACTTTATTATAGATTAGATAGAGTTCAGATTATGCTTTCGCAAAATATGTATGGTCATTTGATACAAATAAATCATCTATTTAAAATCTTCTAAAAAACACATTAATCTTAATATTAATATAATAATTGTAATTAAAACTAATTTAATTCATTAATTTGTAATTTAAATAAATTTAAAAAAATTGTTAATAACTAACTAGAAAATTAGAGTTCCATTTAATACATATTATAATAAAATAATATTCGAATTGTGTGAGGAGCGACTAATAGTAAAAATTTTTGAAAAATTTTATTTTGAAATGAAATTGAATGGTAAGTTATATATTCTATCACAGTAGACATTTTAGGGTATACTTCTTTTCACATAATGTTCCCAACAATCTAGAAAGAAGCATTATAGGTCTTACACAGTATTTATATTCTTAATCGGTATCCAATTCCGAATTAATTTCGACATATCTGTTTGTCTGTTCACCTGCGTGTCTGCGAGTTGCTCGTACTCTCCTGGTTACAAAATTTGAAATATCAAACTCAAATTTGCCAGAAATAATGGAAGGCAGGTTAGTAGTGAAAATGAGCTAAAGCATTGTAGTGACAAAAACTATTGGAAATTGTACAATGTCAAGTCTTTCTTTATGGTTTTCTTTAAGATTTTGTACGTAACTTTATCTGATACTTATAAACATATTGAATCCACTGCTGCCTGCTTTAGAAAGTATCAAAAAATAGGTCAAGCTAGACCAGGCAGCTATAATTATTGACGAAATTTCAAATGATAACTTATTTGCTGAATGGCAGATGTGATCTCTTCAAATTTTAAACATTGAAAAGATATGAAAATATACTTGCGATCTATGAAACCATAAGTTTAACAATGCCCATTATTGACTATTATTTAAACACTGGTACTAAAATATGTACTGATCGTACTTTTCTTTCTTTTAAATTAAGCTTATTCGATTTTTTATTGAAAATTTTATATATATTTACACAATTACTAAATCTACTGAAATTTGAGCCTCCTGGTAATTTTATAAAATTCATCCGTTGTATCTTGACTTGTCTGGCTTATAACGCATAAAAGAAGTTCGTTACATTTAATTGAACCAAAATCAAAATTACCCCAACGTTTTAATATTTCACGTGCATCAAAACTTTGCAATAATGTATCATCATTTTCATTGCCCATATAATTATTATTATACATAGAGTACACAGTACATCGCTTCCTGGTACTCATAATTGTTAAATGTAATTTAACATTACCACGTAAAAACTTATCTCTTGCAAGGGGACTTGCTTTAAAGAGGTTATAACAGCGATTAGCAAATTGTTGTAGCTCTGGTGCATGAATGGACGCATATAAAACTTTAGTAGCCGTTGGATCATCATTCATAATTTCCAAACCTTTAGCATGAACTATAAAGGGTGTTTTGAAATCATCTAAAAATTCTCTACGCAAATTAAATAAAGAAAAAGATGAAAAATTATCCAATAACATTTATAAGCTATAGGTTGTTGTCATTACAACATTTTTTTAATTCTTCTATATAACTAGCATAATGTTAAATACTCTACATCACATCAGCAATATACACTATCAGAATATGGGCCAAATCTGTAAGCCTTAGGTTTTTTTATGCACGATCTCACAAAACTTATTATTATATCCTACAATATCCATTAGTACAATTGTGGTAAGTTCAATGTTTTGTTTGTTAGGAACCACCTTATTAGGTGTAATGTATTATGAAACCCATACAATTCAAGTTTACATAAGTTAAAATACTGTTTGTAATTTACCTACAATGTTCCAAAATTGATGAAGCATTTTTCCGCTCTACATCATCCACTAAAGTGCACACGCCAAAAGTTATATGTAGACGGCAACTATTTTGAAATAATTTATCCTCAATGCCGGGTAATTCAGCTGATAAAATTTGTTCCTGTGTATATAACAAGTAAAAACTTTACAGTCGGTCGGGGCTGAATATAAAGCTCTGGATCAGATTTTATTTATGTTAAAATGCAATTTAGCGTTAATTTACATTAAAATGTATTGAAAATTGTATTTTTTTTCCATATAACGACTTTTTTATGAAAGGCGCGAGATGAAGCGTCGTCCGACGTGCAGACGGACGAGACAGGCTTAAATAAAATTAAGAGAATGATTCTGAATTTATCAGTATAATAAATGGTGTGTCTATCTTAACTCCTTTCGGATACTACAAACTTGTAATCCCTTGTACCACAAGTGGTGTAGAGTATAAAAAGCAAAACCAATAACTGAATTATTACATTTATACAAGGTTAAAAGCAAACAAACGAAAAAAGCGAAAGACAATGATATTTACTTACACGTAGTATATTAAATTTTTGTCGAATTTCACCAAAATTTAATGCTATGCCATAGAAATGTGTTGGCGCCATTCGCTTCCTTAATGAAGCTACCAGTAAATCGATTTTATTTTTGGCAGCAATTATATTGGATCTAGTTTTACCTTTAACGGTAATCATTGCACTAAAATTTGCGTTCGTATTTTTGATACGTGGTGGTACAATTATTTCCGTTTGCGTTTCATTTTCAATACGTTTCTTCGTCGTACCTTTTTGGCCTATAAGACCACCATAAAATGACGTTGCCACATGCATCACCAATTTATACATTGCATTGGGTATTTCTTCTATTTGATATTCATCATCATCTTTTGCTTCATTATAATCTTCATCATATAAATCAGATTCTAGATACGTTAATCGATCATTTCCTTGAGACAGTACTGCTGCTTTATCTATCTTTTGTTGTTGTTGTTCAACAGAATCATTACGAATAAAATTCACACGATAACAACGTTTGCTTCCTATGAATATTTTAGGTGGTGCTAGAATATCTTGACTCATTTTTTTTAGTTAACTCTTTTTTTATTATTATTATTCTGGCATTCATAAACAACTTCGATAAACCCTTCCAAAGCATACATCTACCCGTTTCCAAAAAATAGAACTTCTTATTGACATTAAGAAATCAGATCAGATGATAGCACTAATTTTATGATAATTTTACTGTAATCATATAAGGCATATTGAGTTAAGGAGGTGAAGAAGCATTGCTTACATAAAGTGTATAAAATAATGCACAATAAGTGTAAAAACTTCCTCCAAAAAGGAAAGAAAAGAAAAAATAAAAAAACTGAATAAATTTATTTTCTAAATGCTTTTGAATATTTCGTTGATTTGTCTTATGTAAATAGAGAACAAATATTTTTATCCGTAAAATAATGCTATCAGTTTCTAATGAATGCTTAATCTTACTAATAACTTTAAAGCGGTATGGCATGAAAGTGTTAATATAAGAAGCGTTCTGTTAATGTGAAATTAATCTAAGTAGGAAGTTGCAAAGATTGTGACGAAAAAATGATTCTGGCCATAAAAATGAAATTGTTAAGTCGTGGAAGAAAATAAATAAAGAATGTAAACTGTTGAGAAAACAGCGTAGGCAAGAGAAATTATTAAAGTCCTTGGAATGCGAGGACATGCTGAAGTCTGATTTAAAAAATGGAACAGGCATAGAAAATAACACCATTAATGCGAATACTAAAATATACGAAGATAATAAATCTACAATATCTATAGCAGTACCTGGCTCTATATTAGAGAATGCTCAATCGTTGGAATTACGTACATACGTGGCTGGACAAATCGCTAGAGCCGCTTGTATATTTCGTGTTAATGAGATTATTGTATTCGATGATTTGGGTTTAAACGCTAATGATAAAATGAAAATATTAAAAATTTTAATGAATGCAATGATAGCACGCAACAGGAGAGGAGTAGTGGCCAAATAACAAATGTACGTCATAGTTGCTTGCAAATGGCACGCATTTTACAATATTTAGAATGTCCGCAATATTTGAGGAAGTTTTTCTTTCCTATACATAAAGATTTGAAATATTCTGGTTTATTAAATCCATTGGATGCGCCACATCATTTAAGGCAACATAATGTATTCAGTTATCGTGAAGGTATCGTAACGGAGAAGCCAGCCAAAACAGGTCATTGTTACGTTAATGTCGGCCTATTAAATGATGTTCTAGTAGATAAATCGGTAAAGCCTGGTCTAAGGGTCACTGTCAAGCTACATCAACCGGAAGTTGGTATTAAAAAACGACGTGGTTGTGTAGTAAGTCCTGATGAGCCTAGACGTGAAACTGGTATTTATTGGGGCTACACTGTACGCATCGCTCATTCATTATCGGAAGTTTTTACTAAATGCCCATATTCGGATGGTTATGATGTCACTATAGGCACCTCAGATCGGGGCAAAAATGTTCACGATATACCTACCAAAAGTATCAGCTACAATCATATGCTTATAGTATTTGGCGGTTTGCATGGTTTAGAGGCAGCCTTAAATAATGATGATAAATTACATGTGGATGAACCTGAGCTATTATTCGATCATTATGTAAACGTTTTACCGCAACAGGGTTCACGTACAATACGTACGGAAGAAGCTTTATTAATAGCTTTGACAGCATTACAAAAAAAATCTCTGCAAAGGTGCCAGATGTTACAGCTGGTGAACATGTAAAATATAATTTAGCCCAAAGTATGGATACTGGCAGTGTAAATCGTACATTTAAACCCAAACAGATTGTTAGTAAGTCTACAGTAAAACGGTCTATAAAGCGTAAAGTAAAGAATGAATCTGATAGTGAAGCTGAGAAACTAATGGCGCCAGACCATAAATTAAAAGTAGATGACACACCTCAACAACAAGATAAACTTGATGAGTTGCAAGTTAATCAAAAAAAGCCCATAAAAAATCCATTTAAAACGCCAACAGTATCCAACGAACCTGTTATTCTAGATTTTGAAATTGTTCCACCCACCAATGTAGGTATAATATCATCAGTGAAGCGCAAACGGCAACAAATTCTCAACAAAACCTACGATTATTGTAACAATAATCATAACACTCAAATTAATGAGGATTTAAGTCGCTTCGATTGAGTACTTCTGTACAAATTTTAATATGTGTGCATATTAAAATGTGTTGAAAAGCCTCTTGTAGGCAGTCATTTCATAGGGTAATGATGGTGATGTAAACCAGGATAGAGGGTATTTTATAATTCTATATATGTGAAGTGCACATGCTTTTTAGTTTTTGTAAATTATGCCAGTTTTTTCTTTTTGGTCTATAAATATAATTTCGACCCATTTATATGAAAAAAGAAAAAAAATGTTATAACAATCTGGCAGCGATTTTTATATTCTACTTCACAGAATTTGGACAGTACATATATAAATAGATCTGATGTGCTACAATGTGGAAACATAACGACAAATAAAGTTTTACACGATATTCCTTTTTCTATATATTAGTGTTATAATTTTTGGTAGATTTGGTTTTTTCTTTTTTCTTTCTTTGTTTCTCAGGTATCTTCAACTTAGGGTTATTTATTTAATTACTATATAACAACAATTTAATTCGTTTCAAGAAATTATTTGTTGTTTTAGTCTTATGTCTTAAACAATTACCTACATACATGGCAACATAATTTTTCCATCTTTTTTTTCCTTTTTCTTGTCTTTGTTTTTTTTTTAATACTATTATTCACTTACAATAATATGTACAAAATGTTGAAAATATTTGCAAATTCTCTTAATAATTTTTGTTATATGATTTATACACATACTTATAAATAGATAGGAGGAGCACTTTTACATAATTTTGTATAAATATTAAGGTCATTGATCTACAATGCCTGTAAAAAAAAATTGTCTAAATCAACAATGCCTACATCGAAATTTGTATAAAGTTTAATTTTCATTTTTTTATTTTTTTATACGTTTACATTTTCTATCTATTAATGATAAACTGAAGCAGTCTCAGTATCAGTATTTGGTTGGTGGGTATCCAATATTTGGTCCCAGCCAAATGTATATTTCTTACTTGCTACTTATTTACGTATCTTTTTGGGCTTCCTTTTGCATTTCCATTTAAGCGTTTTAAGTATTCTATTTATGTATATACATACATATATGTAAATTACGTTATAATAGTAAGAAAAAAAACCATTAATACAGTTTGTTCTCTTCAAATTACATCTTTTACATATTTTACAATAAAAGCAGTTGTTATCTATCCATGTAAATTGATTATCAAAGTATAGAGCACAATTTTAAATTTATTTAAATGAAATTTGATAAGTTGGCATGGTTTAGTCTAAAGACGCCCAAAACTATTTACGGTTTAGATTAGAGTATTATGGCCGCGCTCCATACAACAATCTATTTTGCAAAAAGTTTTTATGTGAAAAAAGTAACAATTTTGAGTGTTTCTTTATAACTATGCGGTGTAGGGTATTTAATAATCGAACTCGACCGACTACAACGTATATTCGTGCCTATATTTATAATTATTCAATATTTTAATATTTTTTTACACCTTTACGCCTTGACGCCTTTACACCGACTTAAAATATTCCAATTTAGTTTTCCGTTATAGCTTATTCTTTGTCTGCCTGTCTGTATTTTTTAAAACCTTTACACCATTGATAGAGGTAAACCAATCGAGACATAACCATTTACGGTTATCTCCTCATTTATTCATTTGCTGTATTACCGAAGTATTTTGAACAGCTTTCATGACACAATCTGTGTCATGCATTTTGGCATTGATCAGGCGCGTACTGAGATAATGGTTTGGGAAAATTTATAGATTTAGGTTATTCAAAATTTTTCAAAAATTAATAATTTTGCATTTTTTAGACTTTTTTAATCACGTAAAGCGAATGTTTATAGGAATAGGGTTCTTAATTGTCCTACCTGATCGGCCAATTATACCGTTTTCACTTTATAATTATGCTTTAGTGTTACTCTTGCCTCTTCTAAATCATTTTTTATTTCTTCTCAATGATGTTGAAAAAAAAAATATAAAAGAGATTTTGAATATTCAGATAACTTTGTAGTTATATCTCTCTATAGTTTTTAAGTAATGATTTAAACAAGTGTGAAATTGAATTAAGTAATCACAGTAAGCAAAGTATTGTATGGTAGTTTATAGTCGGCCCTGACTAATTACAAAGTTCTTACTTTTTATAATTTATGGTTAGTTCTAGTCGACTTTTTAACCTATTTGATTTATTATCTATATGAACTGGCATACAAGTTGTAGAATGTTAACAATAGTTACAGATAGAAATATACGCAAGCGACCAGTCATGGCCATGATTGGTTCAGAGTTTAATGCTAACCAAGAATGTACATTCTTTGGCAATCAATTCTACTTTCTAGGTTTTTGTAAGATGTTATCATCAAAAAAGTATAAACGTCCAACTTCTGTATGGTCCATAGACAAATCAGAATAAAAAAGAAAAAAAAAATACAATATAAAGCAAAAAAAAATTTATAGATCACAGAGAAAGAAAAGTCCAAAGTAAAAATGTTGATCTTGGCGATTATATGTAGTAGGTGGCAACATTATCTGCCGATATTATTAACTATGGTATCACCGTGCCATGGAATCGCACATTTGGAAAGATATCTTCTTCCATTTCTAGATGCGTATCAGTGATGTGACTCGAACCTAATAATGATTCTGCATCCTCGTCGCAATGCCGCATCGGATAACTGAAGCCATCACCGAAACTGAAAAAAAACACACATATATGACACACACATATGACATACATACACATACACAAGAAGCAACAAAAATGAAAAGAAACAAGGAAATGAAATACGTTAGTGTTGTTATATTTGTTGTAATAAATTACAAAATATATATGCATATATTAATATATATATAATTTTAAAGGTTTTTCTTTTCTCATCCTCTTGTTCACTTGCACTTGCACACTGTGAAATCTTTTCAGACATAATGGGAAAGTTCCAAATTGCATATTTAATAGTATTAGTATGAAAAATAGAATTGGAATTGGATATAGAATAATAGTATAAAGATGAAGAGTAATATGATAGTAATGATGATATCATTGATTTCAAAATCAATTTTGATCAACTATGTTTCATATTTTGATGGAAGTGAACGCAAATTGCAAGAGAAATGAATTAAATTAGTATGAGACAAGTTAAGTTGTGTTAGGTTAAAAGTTTAGCATTAAGCGTGAGGTTCTTTTGTCTTCGGCCTCTGTCTGTTATACGCACCTTCCCTAGCTATAGCTGCTCAAAATTTGCTAACAACAATACATTCATTTCAGATTCTTTTGCCTTTTCTAATCGTTGAACACTCACATTGCCTCAAACTTACGCTTCCCGGAATGAAAACGTATATATAGATGGATAGTTAGAGATAGATAGAGCAAGAGTGGTAGAGAGATAGAGCGAGATGAAGATATCAACTCTAGAATTCTAAAATTCTACAGAGATCTTATTTTGATCGACAAATTCAATTAATTAATAACTTTTCTTAATTTTCTGTTGTTTTTATTTGCCATTGTTGTTGTAGTCTAAGAATCAGAAAACAACGAATATAAGCTAAAAAAAAAACAAGTACAAAAAGAAAACTGATGAGAGCATAAAATGTGGAGATATTTTTACAAAGACCAAAATAATGATTGTTGTTAATGACTAAAATGATTGTTAATGGGATGGATGGAGGGAAAATGATGACATGTTGGAAGAATTTTTTTTTTATCATCAAATCCATTTATATTGTTCTTTTTTTCTCGTTTACGACATTTGTTGTTGTTTTGCTGTTGCAATCGTAATGTCTATGGCAATGGCGATGGATGAAGAATCGAACTTTCAAGAAACTAACCAAAAAAAAAAAAAAAAAAAAAACAAACAAACAAGTATTTAAGTGTTTTTAGGTGTTCCTTTCATCTTATTGTTTCATTTCTTTTTTGTTTTATATTAAAAGAATAAATTTTTATGTCTTTCCTTTAGCCATAATAAAATAACAATTACTAAATACACACATAAACGTACTTAATGTATATGCAAGCGGTAACAGTAAGAAATATGCAAAAAAATATATATATATAAAAAATAGAAACAAAAAAAAAAACAAAGAAAATTTACTTCACCTTTTTCGGATCATGGATGCAAAATTCAAATTGGCAAAGAAACAAAATATATTTTAGGTTAATAGGAAAGTGTATGTAAAAATATATAAAATAATTATTAAAATAATAAAAAAATCAACAACAACAAAACAAAATGATTTGTAATTATAGTTTATAAAATATAAAAAATTAAAAAATATATCAACTGCACTTGCCGCTTTTACATAATCATAATAAGCTAAGCTAACGAAAATAAAACAAATGGTTAAAAAAAATAAAATAAAACAGAAGAAAACAAAGGAAATAAAATTATGCTTTGACATTTGCATTTTGCTATTTAGGAAATTTCTATCTTCATCATGAGCAGCATCATGATGATAATGTTGCCGCTGCTGTATTTGATAATGGCAAATGCAAATTCAAATTTAAATTTAAAGGCAATGGTGTTGTTGTCTGCTGTGTTAATGATTGTGGCATTTGTTCAAGTAAATTATTTTTCAATTGTTTTTGTGTGTTTGTTTGCATATCAATAAATACAGTGCCATTGGGTAATAATGAAGCGATCGTTGCCATTTTCTTTAGATTTGACGGTGATGTTGATGATAATGCTGATGATGCTACCGTTGGCAATGTTGGTGTTATTGTAATTGCTGTTGTTGTTGTTGATGTTGATGTTACTGTTACACCTTCAAGAATTTCGTTTGTATTTAACTTCTCAATGATTGACTGCTGTGTGTTGTACTGGTGGTATTGTTGTTGTTGTTGTTGTTGATGTCGGTGTTGTTCTTGTGGCACCATATTTTGGGAATTTATGTAACCCGTACTGCATTGCATTGGTATTTGTAATGATAATTGTGATGATGGTAATGATGGTGTTGATAAAATTCTATTAGTTTCAATTAATTGATGTATTGGTTGTACCTCCAAGCTACTGTAAACGCTGGCGCCAACGCAACTGTCAACATTACTTCCAACAACATTTTTCTTCATGCCCATCGAATTATAAATTGAATTATTGCGTTGCGGACGATACTGACCGCAATAATAGTCTTGAAGGTGCGATTGTGGCTTCTGTTGCGGTTGCGTTGCGGTTGCGGTTGAGGTTGTGATTGTGGTTGTGGTTGTTGCTGTCGTTGCACACTCATTGGATAATGTTGACCATCACCCTTACTATAAAAAGTTTACATACAAATTTAATTTTTGATTTTGGGTGGAAAACTTTTTGACGGTAAATATCTATACATATATATCTGTGTGTAGGATTAATGATATCAAGAAGAATGTAGTAGTAGAAAGTAGTGTAATCAAGAAGACTGATTCCAGATGATTTATTCTAAATTTTCTTTTTTGATTCTCATTCTCGGTCTCTCGCTCTCGCTCTCTCTTTCTTGCTTTCAATAGATATTTTTTCCCTTACTCAAGAAAAATGTACAAACTCAAATAGAGAAGTGAAATATTAATGTGCAAGAGAAAAATGCGGGATTTGAAAACTTATAGAAAAGCAATTTTGAATGATGTTTTCATGCATCATCCACCATTTAAGAAGATTACAAGGAGGCAACGTAGATCCTACATAATTATATATATTTTGGATTGATTTAAGACAAGTCTCTGCAAAAACTGAAGATATCGACTTCAAATCGCCAAAAAGACAAGACTACACATTTTCTTATAATATTCTATTTCCAATTATTTCCTGACTGTCTGATGTTTGGCCATATAAATTTATTGTCAAAGTACAGGCAGCAATTTTAGAGATATTTTAATGATGTTGAATTCATATGCATATTTTGATTTAAATACGATGATAAATGAATAGAAGTCGGATCGTACGATTTGTATTATCACTTTCTAAAATAATGTTCCATTTTAAACAATGGTCGTTATGTAGAAGCTGAAAGTTATAAAATTTATTTACAATTTCAGCTTTGTTTTTCGCTTTCT
Organism: Melophagus ovinus; assembly: GCA_023089585.1. Taxonomy (NCBI): domain Eukaryota; kingdom Metazoa; phylum Arthropoda; class Insecta; order Diptera; family Hippoboscidae; genus Melophagus; species Melophagus ovinus. The sequence continues at coordinate 7,196,542 of JAKKIB010000180.1, forward strand.
GTTAAATTAGTACACTGCAAGTTTGATGCACCAATATGTAGATCACATTCATATTTGGATTGAATAAGTACCTTGTTATACCCACCACCCAAAGGTAAGGGATGTAAAAATGTCTGTCCATCTCTCTGAATGGTAAATATTCTCCTGATTGCAAAAAAAAAAAACGAGTTATCAACTTCAAATTTGGCAGAAATTTTGGAAGTACATCTACATTGGATGATATTGAAAATGAGCTAAATAGGCCAAAGAACACGACCACAGGGCAAAGAAAACTGCGGACATCACTGCTTTTTTTAAAGCAAAATTTTATAGTTTTTCCCAAATAGTAAGGCTGTTATTCTACAATATCTTCTGAAATTATACAACTTCAAATTATCTGTCTATACAATAAATTTAACAAATGGAGTATTATCTAGGTGATGGGGATCCAAGTTTTTTCTTTACCCAAATATAATTTTCTTACTTTTTAAAAATATTTTTCATACTGATATGTTTTTATGCAAATAAAGGTTCAAATATGCCAAAGAGTTAATAGTTTTTGAATAATATACTAAAATAATTTCCGGGCATGGTAATCAGCCTTACATTATTTAGCCATAGATTGGATTATATTACTTTTTGTTTGCAATTTTACGACCAATATACTTCCTTTTAACAACAGAATATTTTGTTTATTTTGATTTTTAAATCTGAAATTGATTCTTGGATCTAGGGATTAGATGATTTCAGAGTTTTCTAATTTTCTTTAAAGAACTTAGAAGCTTTTTGATAAATTTTATAGTTTCAATAATATGTTTGATTGACGGGCGTGATGTAGAACCTCATTTACATAACTTAATAGAATTGTTATGTAAATGATTTATTACATCCTGCGTCATTTGAAAGTTTATTTGCATTCCAATATTAAGCTACTTACATTATTCCTTTACAATTCGCTCTATTTACCTGGAGTAGATAGGTAGAAACCATAATTTCCAATTATCACCGAAAACTTCTTGAAAATTTGCAAATTTACCCAAATTGAAGCCGTTCTTGTCCGGACCACCTATACGAAATATGGGGGCACGAAATGCTTCTATATATTTGAACAAAGTTGAAGAACAAGAAGAACAAATTTACCATATTAATATATCCCCTCTTTTCTTTTTTGTTATATATAAATAGAATATTCAATAAGCTCGGGGGGAAGTATAATTTTGAGTCAGTAAGTTATTTCACTTATTATTGAATAATCTAATACATACATATAATATATATATAATACTTTACCTAATGTGGTGCGATTCATTAACACCAAATAAATATGGTAACCAAAGAGGCTGACTAAACTGATGGCGAACATTAATGCAACGAAAAACAGGAATAATATATGAAAGCGGCCCATGCTGTCGTTCAGTTCACCCTGTTGAACGAATTCCAACTTTTTTTTTTTAATCATAAATATATATATATATAATGTAAACATGTATAAAAAAAAGGAAAATTAAGTAACAGAAAAGTATGAACAGAACCGTGTGAAATCAAGAAAAACGAGGAGTACGTAGAAATTTATAAGGATACATATAAAAAGAGTAAGAAAGGAAATGATATAATACAGAGAAAGAGAAAAGTGGAGATTAGAAAAAAAGAAAGGAAAAAACAGAGGCAAAGCATAAACAGAAGCATAGTATTGAATCGAACATTACATAAAACAGCATGTCCGTCCATACAACAAATACTCGTAAGATTAGTCCCTTTTAGCATATTGGATTTAATTTAATTTGCCATAGATGAGCTTTATTACAAATGTCCTAAATCAGCTAATTTATTATCGGCATTTTCGATTATATGAAATAAACTATCACATGACAACATGTCCATCTATAATTTTATTCAGTAATATTTAGAACTTTTAGTCCATGACAAAGGCTTAATGGTTTAGATCAGTTCTCTACTCAATAATCGGCGCCGGACCAATCTAGTATTTCTTTTGGGTTTGAATTAACAGAAAAAAAGAACAAGTAAAAAATTTACAATCGGTCATGGCCGTCTTACCCTACCCTGCTATGCCTGATATGATTAAGAAATCAAATAAAAAAATTACTAATTAACGCGGTAATTAGTAAAGCTGTAATTTTTAAGTAACTCGAAAAATATTTATAAGATTCATTATGTAGGTGGACGTTAAAAAGTGAACCGATCTAGACCGAATTCGGTATGCAGATTTGCTATATCACAACATATGGCAGTCCAGTTTTCATTAAAATATATTCCAAGTGGTATAATGAATTTTTTTGGAAGAGGCCTTATATAGGAAATTTGGTCCAGATGTTTTTTATGTCAAAATGTAATTATAGTTATGATTTATATACCCAGAGGTTGGAAGTATATTTATTTTGTCATTATGTTTGCAATGCCTAAAAAATGAAAGCGTCGGAGACCCCATATTCTTTATTAGCATCATAATCTGAATCAACTCACACATGTCTGTCTGTGTCTATGTGGTGGTTACCCAAGTCTTGGCCTCTGCCAAATATAATTTCCTCACTGGTTTCCATACAACAACTTCTTTTAAGAAAGGCGTTCTATAGGGTTTATCTCTGGGCCCATATCAAGCAACGTACCAAATTTAATTATAATAAATTTGCGACCTATAACGTGATAATAAATTTTCGTGGACAGATATCAAACGGTCAGAGGGGCTTAAATCGAATTAGGGAGTGATCTTGAATCGATCAATATAACAAACGGTGGATCTATCTCAATTCCTTCTTGGTGTTACAAATATTTACACTAACTTATAATACCCTGTACCAAAAGTCTAGGGTATAAAAAAGAATGGCGTACATGCGATATATATATACGTTGTTCAAAAAGTTTGCGGAAGAAAACTTTAGTCTTCTTTTTTTAAAATTTCAACTTTGTATATACATATATTAGCGCTTTGTACTTTCTTCATTCTTATTGGCCAAATTTATTGAACAACCAATATAAAAACATTATGTGTATATATATATATATATATATATATGCATCTATGTGCATATATGTACATAGGAAAAAGAATACTTACACGCCAAAATCGTATAAAATATTCTAATGATGTTAAGGCCACATATAAACAGTAAAGTAAAGCATAACCAAGAAATAATACGAAAAATTTATAATTATTAAAATTAACACAATTATTAACCCATGGGCAGTGATGGTCCATTTTTAAAACACATATACCGCACACGCTACAATGATGGGCACGATCCGGTTTTATAATTCGACATTTATCACAAAATCGTATTGAACCATTTAGTGTTCTACAAGAAAAACAAAATGAATCGTTACTTTAAATTCATTCACTAAATGTCATGAAAGCATATAAAAAAACCGTGACTCATAAAACACGGAAACACCTAAACAGACAAAATAATTCTGAAGGAGACCAGATTTAAATATATTTAACATCTATTTTAACATTTCTACAACTGTAAAGACCTTTTTATGAGCACAGCCAAAAGTATGGGGGAACACTCCATTGTGTTAAAGGGTTTCAAAGTCCCAAAAGGAAACCAAATGAAATACGTATATATTATTTGATCAGCATCAAATGTTAAATGGATCTAGATATACATGCTAAATTCGTCAAAGGACATATCTAAAGTACTACCGGGTAATACACCGGGTAAGGATAGTATACTTTAGATAAAAATTTGAAGTTTTTGTACTTGTTATTAATAAATTACAAAGTATATGAGATGCTGAAATTTTGCTTGGAAACTTAAGTCATGGTTTACAACATTTGTCTACAAATTGTACAAATTGCTTGCGTCCATCTAAAAATCGAAAAAAAACATCAAATTTGTAACTTTTTTCACTTATTATTTGTGTGTTATATAAATTGATCATTACACATTTCTACGTGGTGGTGGTGGTGGTGGTGGTGGTTAGTATATAAAATTTGAATTTTAGCTTTTGCGAATTTCATATTAAAAGAAATCTGTTAAATGATTATTACTGTACCGATTGCATACAGGATAATCTTTGGCAAAACTTTCCAGAATACGTTTTTGTTGCTCTTGATTTTCAGCTCTATATAAACGTTCAATATCAGCATCTGGAATACGCCACTTTAGAAGAAACAAAACAAAACAACAGAAAGCAAAATTTCTAAAATCTACAATTGTATTCTCTCTATTCTTCTAATATTTTATTTACCGTTTGAGGTACAGTACCCACTGGTGTAAATATTGTATTCCAATATGACCATAAAAATAAAAAAAATATTAAGTGATAAAATATTATAAATATAATCTTCTCGAAAATATTATCTATGGCAACTATGAATGGAGTACAAATAAACAGAAAGAAAGAGAAAGAAAATGAAAAAGAAAAAAATAAATTGAGTTTCATATGAATATGTTGAGTGGATTATGTCAAAAAGCACGTAAGGATGGCGAGCCTACACATGCAGATTAAAAATAGTTTCCCTTATTTCCATATGCCATACAACAGAAAAGTGGTGGCATTATGAAATAATTCACTTTATGCCAGGCCATCCAGATGCCAGGCCATCCAGATGCTTACTCATTTGAGATGATATAGTTTATATAGTCTATAAACAAAATGTGATCTTATAATGGTTCGCCATCCCTCTTCTGTTTTTTTTCTTCGTACTTTTTTTACATTTTTTTGTTTTTGCTTTTGTTCACATTTCACTTACATATACATAATTCCACTACATAAGCATAATAGGACCAAACAATAACTGAAGCTATAAATAATACCGGTATCCATTTAAGTACACGCATACAACCCATACAGGGTGTAGCATTTTTACGTTCATAGTTATTACTCATAAGGTTTTTTTGTTTAAGATGAATTTTTCGAAAAAATTTTCTATATCCAGTAGGTACGGTAATTTTCTTTCGCTATTTCTTAGCTCCTTATAATTTGGATGGATTAATGAATTATCAACTCATTTAATTTATATCCATTTTCATTTCATGATAATTTCAATAGATTTTTTACCAATCGCTTGAATCCTTTGATCAATTCTAATGATTGCTTGCGATTTCTCGTATATTTTATCATCGATGAACCTTCTTGTTACCTCTTTGTGGTGGTGGCATGTATTGTGATTACATTAAGATTATTATTGTACTATTATATTGCTTTTGATTTTATTTTTATTGGCTTTTCTGTTATTTTATTTTTGTACTTCTTGCAAATTATTTATAATTTTTTTTTTTGTTAATAATTTAACGAATATTTCTATTGTCCTTTTTTGCAAATTTCCTGTATTTCATCATGCAAGATAATCATTAATATTCTGCGTATGTCTTATTTTTATTATCCCTTGCTTTTTTTGTTCTGTTTTCGATAAAAAAATAAAAAAGCAATAATTGTAATAAAAAAATTTACATTAGTAAAGTTATCAACACTTATTTTGAAGTGATTTTCGGAGTTCAAGTTTGGAGAAAGTAAATCATACTTTGCAATTTTTTTGAAAATCGAAAGCAAACTTTAGATTGATTTTAGTGACGTACTTTTGTTCATAAAAAGAATAAAAATTAAAGAATGTAAATATGAAGAGATTGCAAATTTTACAACTAGAAAATTTGGCAGAGATTTTACGCTTTTTAAACAAAATTTATTTGAAAGGTACAAAACCTTAAGAACATTTTACTCTCTTTTTTTTTCATTACAATAATCTAATAATATTACTTTAAGAAGTAAATATATATCTTCTTTTTCTTTTTTTACCAACTTAAGGTCATGATCACAGATGAGACGTCGCGACAAGTTTACAGAAATTATTTAAAATATATTTTCTATTTCTTCTTTTTTTTCTATTTATGCTGCACTTGCATCACAGATTATACTACATGCTGCACTTGCATCACAGATTATACTACATGCGTCACTTGCACGGTATTTACTTATACTAGTGGTATACGGATGCATGGATACCCGTTGATAAAATCGGATACACACGAATAATATTGCGCTTATAGTATCAAGACAGAATGGATTGCAAAAAAGGAGAATCAATATTTTTTTAAAAGATGTTAATTAATACGAAAAGTAGATTAAAATTTATATAAAAAAGAAAAAAAAATTTATAGAAAACATTACATTTTAATAGTAAAAAATTACATTGATTTGCTTGATGTAAGCACAAATAATATGATATGTTTTTATCCATAAAATTAATGTTATCTGTTCTGAATTCTCCATGTTAATGAGAACTTAAATTAGTCATTGTTAAAAATGAAAATATATGAGAGTTGTGAAGGGTCTATCGCTTCTATCTATGTGTTTCATACCTTTTTATTATCATAAAGCAACTCTGTATAAACTGTTCATATTTTTATAAATGATAGCACGAATTTCATATACAACTTTAAACATTCACCACAAACAAATAACATTAATTTTACGTTATGTTATTTTTTTTAACCTCTCTTCATATAAGATTTAAAAAAAAAATTTTTTTACGTATATTTATTGTTGTAGTATTTTATACATTTTATTTCTATATTTAATGTTGCTTCTTTATCCAGAATGCTTTGCTTCGAAATGATTGATTTATAATTATTTGTTATAGTAAATTTTAACGATTATAAACGTTGTAAGTGAAATGTTTACTTAAAATATCAAAGTTACTGGTTACTGTGATGTCACCTTAATTTAAATATGTACACACTATTGGTTACATTATCCAGTATATATGTATTCGTCGATATATTTTTATATAATGTTTACAAAATGTAAGGCATAATCGTAAAGAGCTGTTAAAATTAAATAGCTGTACACAAATAACACTTTAATGTTAGCAAAACAAGGACAATTTGTTAGTGCATAGTTTCTGCTTTTGTTTTTGTTTTGTTTTTACTTATTCTAACCTACATAAAAAGCAACACAAATTTAATCTAAAACTAAAAGAAGCATTAAATTAATATATTAAAAAAAGCTCATATATAGATATAAATATATATGAATGTATGTATAGATGTGTGTGCGTATGTAATGCATAATGTTATGAATAATAAAACACCCTCTATGACTTCCGTCAAACTGTATATAAAATAGAGTAGAGTGAAATGGAGTGAAATGGAGTGAAATGGAGTGGAGTGGTGTAAAGTACATTGAAGTGAAAATCAATGAAAGTGAAATGGCTGGATAGACAGACTGCGGTTGTAATAAGAATAACAGCAAAAACATTTTATCGTATGCTTTTTTTCTGCTTTTTTTTTGCTTTTTATTTATTATTTTTAGCTGCACACACATTAAATTTCTCTTGCACATTCAGTAGTAGAAGTTAAAACGTCTTTATAAGAAGTGCTCGTTTTATATTGTGTTACAATAAAGAAAATAAAAGGCTAGAAGAGAAGAAATAATTAAAGTAGAAAAACTGAATAAATAAAAGAAAAAAAATTAAGAAAGCAGCGGATATTGCTTATTGGTAATACTTAATAATTATTTGCAATAATAATATTAATAATAGAAAAATATGGAAACCGAATGAACAGTTAGAATGAAACAAAACAAAATGAAAATTATTTAATAATAACTCGTTAAAGAAACCGATAAACAGTAGAAGTCATTTTGTTTGTTTTTTTTTTGGTTGGTTTTCTTTGCAATTAATGGGAAGAAGGAATCAAATCAAACGACAAGGAAAAAAAGCCAAAAACCAAAAACCGAAAATGGTAAATCAAAAGAAAACCCGTAAAAGGAATTAGCAGTACGAAGGCGAAATCCATGGCGTGGGCGTGGGCGAGGGCGAGTGTGAGTGTGAGTGTGAGTGCCAGTGTCAATACAAATGCAAGTTTAATTGGAATACAAGATAAGAGATAAGGTTTTTAAAAGTTAAATAAGAGCAAGAAAAAGAAGAAGAAGCAAAGGCAAACTAAGATGATTTATTGATAAAATTGATAAGAAAATGTAAATATCCTTAATCGAGATATAAGCAAACCAAAACAAAACGAAGCAAAACAAAGCAAAGCAAAGTTAAATAAGTTGCGACTTTAGAAAATCAATGATAATAAATTTGTAAAAAGGCCTACGCAGATATAAATATTATGGGCATAGGTAATGGTTGATGAAAAAGCATGTAAATATAGAATTTTCAATCGCTCCCCAAAAAGAGAACGCCGTTACTTTCAGAGACAATAATTTAGTGTGCGTGAGAGATGTGAGAGAGAGAGAGAGAAAAGAGAATTATGAAAAGTTCTTGTCGTTTCTTGAGATAGGGCAGAGATGGAGATAGATAGATGGTGAAAGAATGGAAGTGGCACGGAAACCTAAATAAAAAGAAAAAAACGAAACAAAAAATTTAATAACAAAAAAAAAAAAAAACAAAAAGAAAAAGAAAGAAAAATCGGCAAAAGATTTTTCATTTTCCAATAACTTATTTATTTCTTCATATCATTTCATTTCATTGCATTAAATTTAAATTCAATTAAAGCAAAAAGAAAAAAAATTGGAAAAAAACTGTTGTTTGTTAATTTTGTTAAATTTATAATTTTTTATTCATTTCTCTAGCTATTTAGTAATTTTTATTATTTTATTGTTATTGGTGCTGTTGTTCTTGCTGCCTCTACTACTTTTACTTTTTTTACTTCGTTTCTTTTTGTGATATTTTTTCGTTTGTTCGAGGCATTTTAGAAAAGTTAATTATTTTAACAAATAATGTTGTGTGTGTGTGTGTGTGTGTGTGTGTGACAGTGTATAAAAAAATCTATATATTCCATAATTAAATACAATCTAAAGCAAATAAGCAACACGATCAATATTTTAAGTAAAACAAGATTCTAAATGTTGTTTTTCTTTTTATCAATCGAACCATTAAATATATAAAAAAATTTATGTGAACGTGTTTTTTGAAGCTTTTTTTTTTCTCTATCTGTCTGCTTGTCTGTCCATCTGTCTGTCTCTAGTAATGGTATAATAATGAGGAATGAACTTTTGTTAAAAAACATTGAAAATTCTTGCAAGCCGCTTGATATTGAAAAGTAAGCGAAAATCGATCAAATAGAATTCAAATAGAAACGGCACTAAATTCATACGATACGATCACATTTGCCAGAAATTACAAGACTCAATTAAAACATAAAAATTTTCTTTAGATTTCATAAGTTTTTTTTTTATATATTTTCTTCAAGGCTCAGTTCGTCAAGGCATAAAAAATCAAATGTAGAAATAACCAGAATGAAATCTAAATCTACTCAGGCGTGTTTTTTGAATCGTTTGTAGCATTTTTAAAGTTAAGTTTTTCAAAATATGCAAAATGCTTATAAAATACGCCAAAAAATATAAAAGAAAAAACAACAACTTTAAAAATTTATTTAAAAGTTTAATTTAATTGAGTTAAAATTATCTCAGTTCTAATCATTTAACATAAAAAATAATTATGTCCAATTTTGAACTCGATCCAAGTGTTTTTAGTTGAATGAATCCCTTTCCATGCTAATGAACTTTTCAAAGACATTCGAATATGAGAATTTTCTACTTTCATTTTTTTACTTCCTTCTAACTCATTTATTGAATATATTTTTAATCGCTTGTAGAAATGTAGAATAATTAAGAGTCGGCCTCGGTTTCATAAAAAAAAAAATATTAATTAACTTGTTTAATCGACTGGTTTTTATTAATTTTGGTTTAGTCGATCGTTTTACTCTTTCTTCAATTTCAAAAAGAATTTTGTTTCGTATTAATTTTTTTAACTTTTTGTTTCTTTTTTAGTAATTTTTTGAATTTTTTTGAGAAAAAAAATTTTTTCCTATAGAAATTTATTAGAGAATTTTCATAATCATATATTTTTTAAAGCCATAATCCAGATAGATATTGGCTTTATATTCATTTTGTCCATTACATTTGTAACATCCAAAAGGAAGCGTCGAACTTCTTACAAACTAAATATATATTTTGTTTGTCTGTCCTTCTGTCTCTGGAAGCTACCAGTCCCGAGAAGCACTCGCACTAGCGCAACTGGCAGTGGCTCATGAAAACGTCGTTGATAGTGCCGACCTTCAGAGGCGATCATGAGTCACGAGATCATATCAAACATTTAATTTAGAACCTTGAAATCACTAATTTTGATATGCCTATCGAGGTAATACTGGAGTTGCCGTCATGGGTGTTGTGATGCCTCCATCGCGGACGATGCTTAGTATAAAGCACTAATTGAATGTCCATTTATCCGTTTATTGTTAACATTCTTTTGGTCATAAAAATTAAGTTATTAAGCTGAAATTTGGTAGAAGCGTTCACATTGAAAGTCCTTGGGTAAATTTGATCAAGAGACACGCCCTTAGTGTAATGTATATTGAGAGCATTTCTGTTCTCTAAAGCAAAATTTTCTGATTTCCTTGGCGTGTTGATGACCGTCGTTCTACAACATTTAGGTAAAAAATCGTTCGAATCGACCACGCCTACATTACCAAATTACCAGTTTTTATTATCCTAAAGTTTTCTCTTGCTTTTACAAAAATTAGAACACTTTGCCTCCAGCCAAATATTACTTTCTTAGTTGTTTTGGTTTCTTGATTTTTGGTTTTTTTTTTATAAAATTATTATTATTGCTTTTTTTGGTCTAATGCTATATTTTTTTTTATAGATTCTACGTGAATATTGTTTTGTCGAAGTTTTCTCTTTATCCTCTCTCTCTCTCTCTCTCTCTCTCTCTCTGTCTCAGCCACTCTCAGTCCTTTTTTGTTTTTTATTTTATGAAAAATTCGGGAAAGGGGTGGAGAATGCGAAGAAAAAGATTTGTATTTATTTATTATTCATATTGTGCATGTATTTATAAAATTAAATATTTGCATATGCTAAATGTAAACAAGCAGCAACAAAAAGAAGATCCATATGTTTTGTTAATAATATCGCTATAAAAATGAAACGAGATTCAAACAAAAAACAAATATAAAAAAAAAACAAAAAATTAATAAAAAAATAATAAAACAAGAGAGAACAAATGCAAAAACCACTTTCATAAACAAACAAACAAAACAAAAGAAAAAAACGGAAAAAAAACAGAAAATAAACTGAAATGCAATAAAAGTTTTGCTTTCTATGCCGTTTAATTAATTTACGATCAAAATCAAATGTATCTAAAATTTAAAAATGTTTACCATTCTTCTTCTACTTCACTCACATGATCATCATCATTATCATCATTGTTATCATCATTATCATCATCAGTATCATTGTCTTATTCTTTTTGTTTATCTTCTTGTTCGCCGTTATTTAAAGAGAATTTTTGGGCGATAAAAAAAAGTGATGATAAATTGTGGAGTATGAAATAAATTTAAGCAAAACAAAAACAAGAAAAATAAAGTGTTTGAAAAAGAGGGAATAACAAGAAGGAGAGAAAAAGATGAGAAGACAAATTAAAACACACACAAAAAACAAAGAGGCACATCACGAACAAACAAACAAACACAACACACACACACACAACACACACACACACACACACACACACACACACACACACACACACACACACACACACAAACGCACCGAATAAAAATTGTAGAAAATAAATAAAAAAAGAAGAAGAAGACAAACAAATTATTGCCGATCAATTGTTGACATTTGGAATTGCTGCATTAGGACATTTCATGGAAAAAATATTTCACCAAAAAGGTCAAAACAAAAAAATAAAAAAAAAGAAATAAATAAGAAAGAAATGGGCAAGAAGAGTGACCATAGCAACAAAAAAAATAATAATAATAACAATAAAAGAGCAACAAGCGAGACATTGCATCTTAATCACCAGTTTGATCAATCAAGAGAACGGAAAACACAAAACAAAACAAAATAAAACATAACAAAATAAAAAAAAAGAAAATCCAAAGCATAAATAAATTGAAAGCAAAATAAAAGGAAAAATTTGTAGAGATGTTGAATTTCAGTTGAGATAAAACGTTAAATACTTTGTTGTTATTGTTGTTATTGTAGTAAATTTAAAAAAAAAGCATGCTTTAAGTTAATTGTTTTATGCCGCTTTTCACATTTCAATTAGAAATAGAAGAGTTAAGTAGAGAAATTCCAGATAAATTTTCATATTTCGAAAATTTAGTATTAGAATTTGAATTCGACTTTAAATTTTTATTAGAATAAACGTATAAAGATGAAGTGCTTGTAATCTTACTTACCTTAGTTTAATTTTGTTTGTGTTTTTCTCTTTTTTTAAAATTAAACTTAATTTTTTTTTCAATTAATTTTTTAATATTTTTTCAAAATTTTCCAATATACTTTATTTCAATTTTGATTTCGTTTTTAATTTTATTTTATTGCATTTTATTTTTAATATTATTTGTTTGGTTTCACTTCCATTGAAAACTTTGGATCACATACTTATTTGGTCCGAGTGTTCGTATTCGCTTTCAATTCTGAATCAATTTAGATATATAAGTTCATTTGTCCGTTTACATGATAAAATGGTAATTGAATGCAAATATATCAAAGAAGAATTTGAAATATTTTGCTTAAAAATTATGAAAACCCTTGCTATCTAAATTAGTAATAAATATTGGGCCAAATCGGTCTATTCACCGATACGTTTTTTTTCTTTGCATTTTTTTTTTTTCAAGAAAAAAATATTCATAGTTTTTATTGTTGTTTTTGGTTTTTTTTTATCATTGCTGGACGCAAATTATAAACTGGCCTTTCTTTAGTGAAATTGTCAAATCTTAAACAAAATTGGCCACATCTATTCAAAATTAGAAGACCTCTAATGCTAATTCTTTATTAATTATTATTATTATACTTTTTTTTTGGTTTTGATTCGTTTGTGTCCAAAAGTCAAAATCAGTTCATCAGTAGGTGCCAAAAAATATCACGTTTCAATCAGAAATAATCCTCCAAATCCATTGAACATTTTTATACCCTAAAACACTCATAATATCAGATATTATTTGCGTGTGGGGATGTTTGTAAGACCCAGAAATAATCGATCAATACCAAATCACTTTCTTTCTAATACGCTTACGATTTAAACATGTCCATACGTCCGTCTGTTATCTTTCCAAGCGTAATTATATAATTATTTCAGTGAAATTTGGTATGTGGGCGTGTCTTGGCTCAAATATGTCCTCAAATAATTATGGATAAGATCAGACTCTTATTACGATCACATGCTATCCAGTGGATTATTTTATGTGGAAAAGCTAATAATTCTGGGGATTTGTGTATAAAAATGTCAACCCCGATCGACATATTTATTTTTTTTGTTTGTTTGTTGTTGTTATAATCTTTAGTTAGTATTCATAATGTGCTCTATAAAATGAATCAAGCGCTTTAAAATATAAGGTAGTGTTTGAGTGTGTGGCGGGTATGCAAAGTTAAGCTTAAGCTACATAAGAATTTTCCTTCATTTTTAATTCATTTAATTTTTTTTTAATTCTTTTTTATTTTCATTTTTCTATTTGTTTTTGTTTTTGTTTATTGATTGCAATTAAAGTGATTCAATACAATATTCTTGAACTAATTTGTTTGCATTCAAATGTAACGCTTTTATTTGAAATTTCAAGTATTCACGATGATAAAACCAATATCATTCTAAATTCAAATATAAATAAAATCAAAAACAAAGAAAAAACGGAAAAAGGTGAGAAATAAAAAAAAAACACCTGGACAGACGGAAAGACAATCTAAAAGGATTATTATAATAAATAATAATAAATAAAATACAAGCAATAATAACAATAACATTTAATTATATTCCTATAAGCGATTTTTTTTTCATATTTATACGCGTACATTTATATATATAAATTAAAATTTGTTAATGACATTTGGCTGCTGCTTAAAACTTCATTTTTCATAATTCGCATTTAGATGAATGCATTATTTGAACTGAAATAAAGTAACAAAAAAATAAAAAAAAAAAAAAAACTAAAAGCAAAACAAAAATAAAAACCGGAACAACAACAATAATAATAATAATAATAATAATAATAATAATAATAATAATAATAATAATAATAATAATAATAATAATAATAATAATAATAATAATAAAAGCAAAACAACAAAAAAAGGAAAAGAAAAGTAAGAAAAAGTAAGGAAAAGCAAAGTCAAAAAAAGGAACGAGCTTAAATAAAAAAGCAGAAGAAGCGAGTTAAAAAAGCAATTTTTTAAATTTGCATATTAAAATAGAATCCCCCGTTCCTTAAAACTCGCATTAAACACTGTGACATATCGTTCTGTGCGGCATTAATTCATCATCAGGTTTACATTTTGAAGGTGAGTTCGATACAAAAGTACAACAAAAAAAAATTAACAAAACAAAATTAAAAAGCAAGTAAGTACTTTATTGTCAGTCGGTGGCGACTTTTAAATACTCTACACTATTATGCCTAATATCATTGAAATGCCAAAATAAATGAAATGCAAGACAGAGAAATTAAAAGAAAAAAATTGTAATTTTTTAATTTAATTTAAAAGGTTTCTCATGTGAAGGGTGATTCAAAAAATTGGATCGATCTAGATTAAATTTGATATGCACATGTTTTTCTGTATCAAAATACCACGCGAATTTTGCGAAATTTTATTAAAATATATTCCAAATTGTAGCTTTTGTCCTTTAAATGAATTTTTTTTTCGATGCAAAAGGCTTTATGTGTGCCAAATTTGGTCTAGATAAGTAGACCAAATTTGGTACACATACTTTTTTAATGTTAAAATAAACGAATGTGCCGATTTTCCTAAAAATATATTTACACTTTTTTTTTGTTATAATTTGATATTTTTTTTATTAATGAATTTTTGTTCGAAAAAGGCTTTATATGGAAAGTCATCGTAAATATGGTTCGATAGGGTTCGTGTTTGGGTTAAAAATATATTTAAGTAACAAATTTCATTAAAATATCTCAAAAATTGCGATGTGTAGTTTAAAGTTAAAAGATAAAGAAATAGGCAGACGGAGGAAGGGACATGCTTAAATCAATTCAAAAAGTGATTCTCAATAGATCGATTTAATAAAGGAACACACTTCTAATACTCTGTTGTCACAGTACAGTTAGTGTTTTACATGCATACCTGCCTGGAAGGCTCAAATGCATGGTATAAACATACTTATGATCGCTAGCGTTGGTAGACACGTCACAAAGATTTACATATGCGGTAAAATTTTATGTATGAAGGAAAAGAGTTTTATATGAACATTTTACCATATTATGAAAATCGATATGCGTCAAATGTAAAATGTAAAAAAAATTTATGAAATTTGGACACGTATTGTTGTTTAACGTTCGATATTAAATTTGGAACTCAAATCAGATCATTAAGTCAATAGTTAATTGATTTAACGAGCTATATATAACGAGCTATATATAACGAGCTATATATAACGAGCTATATATAACGAGCTATATATAACGAGCTGTATGTAAAATATTATTACCGTTATATATCTGCAATAATTGTAATACTTAATTTCCTATAACTAATTTACCTTGTGACTTGTTAAGTACTTAAGGGCTTAAGGGCTTAAGGGCTGAGTATATTTTTTTTTGTAATTCATATTTTTATATTAATATATGTACATATATTATGTAGCCATTATCCAAACTCTGAAAGTATACTCAATATATCCACTACCTAGAGTTTTGGGGGTATACTCATTTTGTCATTGTGCTTGTAATGCCTAAAAGAAAATGTCGGAGAATGTCACAAAGTTTATATACTCTTGATCAGCATTAAATTCTGAAGCGATTTAGACATGCCTGGCTGTCTGCCTGTCCCTCTGTCCCTCTGTCCGTCTGCCACTTTGTTTGTGTTGGGTAAACATTCTTCTGATCGCAAATTCAAATTTGGCAGAAACATTGAAATTTCATGAAACATTGAAAGTTGGTATTAAAATGTAGGCCTAAATCGGTCAGAAAGCATGCTTACAGGGTGACGTACACAGGGAACAATTCAGTTTTTTTAATTAAAAATTTATAATTTGTCGTTCATAATTTGTAAAGTGAAACTGCAACTGAAACTGAATGCTGAAAGTTTATATAAATATTTTAGGGACCTTTCAAAAAAATTTATATACGCCTGCCATGCCACAAATTAAACTAATTTAACTTATCTGTCTGTCTGTAAAATATCAACATCAGAGATCATATAACTCATATATTCTTGATTAATATCAAATTCCGAATCGATCTAATTATGCCTCTACATTTCTCTATCTGATCATTTGTGTGTTAAGGTTTCCTTTTTCTTGTGTTTGTATTGCTTGTTTGTAAAAGTTACAAAATTGAACTCAGACACGCAGAAAAATTATCATATCGATTAAAGTACACGCCCACAAAACAAAATATTTTAAATAGAGAACTTGAAATAGAGCAGTAACGGAAAATTTTCAGTTTTCTATTTCTTCTAAATTGTTAAAGATAATTAATTGAAATTTATGTTAGTTATGTTTTTATTTCTAACTAATAATGTGGATGGTGCGTATTTAAAATTAGACCTCAGCTGAAAATATAATTTTCTTATTGGTTTTTTTCATTGTTTCATTTTATTATTTGTTTTCAAGGTTCTAATCGTACACTTTCTACGCAAATGAATGAAAGTAAATGCAAAAGTTTTGTGTGTGTGTTTATTATTTATCATATAACTTGCATATGTATATACATATATCATTTTTGCAAAAATTAATTTTTTTTATTATTATTTTTTTTTTACAAATTATTACAAATTATTATGTTTTTTTCGTCTTTTCAAAAAGTATTTCCAGTTAGATCAATCGATAATGTTGCTTAAAATTTTGCTTTTTTTTTCTCTTGTTACTTTCTTTCTTTTAGTAATAGCAAGTAAGTATGGTATAGTCGATAGTGGCCGCCTTTTAAATACCCTACACCGATATTTTGACTAATATGATAAAAAAAGTTAAATAAAAGGATTACAAGTAAACGAAGTAAAGAGCTGTAATTTTTAAATACTTGAAAATTATTTGAAAGGGGGTTCAAAAAATGGACTGATCTGAAAAAAAATTCATTTGTTATGTCAAAATATACGGCAATGCCAATTTTCATCAAAATATATTCAAAATTGTAACTTTTTTTTATACAACGAATTTCTTTTCGATAAAGGCTTTTTATGAGGAACGATCTTATAAATGGACCGACTCCAATTATTATCAATAAGTTTTGTTTTTGGTTCAAAATTCACCAATGTACCGATTTTTAATAAACTATCTCGAAAATTGTAATCAGTAAGTTGATAATAGATGAACAAAGGAACAGACATGCTTAAATCAATGCAGAAAATGATTCTAAGTGGACGGATACTAATAAAAGTGTGGGTAAAACAACTCAACTACTTCTGGGTGTTACAAACATCTGCAATAACTTATATTACCCTAAATTGTACTAAAAGTGGGCAAATAGACAGACAGACAGACAGACAAAAGTAGATAGAATAGACAAACCAGATGGATATAAATTTTTTAAATTTCTTTGCAATAATACAGATATTTTTGGATCCTAAATTTTGCAACACTAATCTGTTTATATCGAATGAACAAAACCGTTTTAAAAATATTTTATATCCGATTATATTTCGCCTACTCTTTCTCTCTCTCTATCTATCTCTGTTTCTCTTTTTATACACCCCGGAAATGATACAAGATTTGATACAAGAAAAGTCGAGTGAAGCGAACCGATTCATGCAAAAAAAAAAAAAAATTTAAAAATGTAAGACGGACAATTTTTGTTCAATTTTTTTTTGTTTTTTTATTGTTATTTCAAAAAATTTTGAAAAAAATCGTGAAAATATATTTGTATAATATAATTTCTATTCTAATTTGATTTTGGGCAAATTTATCTCTCATTAGATATTACGTTAATGTTAATTTGCGTCATGCCCCAGACATTTTATAGTTTTACAGCTTTTAGGAAAAAATTCAAGTAAACAGTAAAAAAAACAGAAACGCCGGAACGCTTTTATTCCCGTTAATTTGTTATGCGATATCAAAAGAAAGAATAAAAACAGACATACAACAATAATAACAACAGCAACAGCAACAGCAACAGCAGTAGCAACAACAACAATAAGTCTAAATAACAAATAAATAATAAACTTTTTTCTCAAGTATAATCATAATAAACGTTTCGTAATTGTTGTTGTTATTATTATTGTTTTTGTTATTGTTACTATTATTGTTATTGTTTTCATTTTTGCTTTTGTTTCTTTGGCTGTTTTTAAGTGTGCTTTAAATAATTTATAAATTCTGAAATTTATTCCAAACATCTCATTTGTGTTTATTATTTAGTGTTTAGCATAAATCTTGTGTTTTGTATGAGCAGAGAAGGAAGACGTGAAATAAAGCGCTAGAGGCGAAGTAGGTTAATCTACTATTTGTATTATTCACTTTTTTTTTTCATTTATTTATGCGTATGTACATGTGTGTAGTGTACACGTAATAATTGCCCTTCAGACACAACTAAAATTCTAAATGATTGCTATGAAAGTCTTACCTCAATTCGAATGCCTCAGATTGATGGCAAACAATATGATCACAAAAGTTTGTTGCCCACGATAAATTAAACAACAATACATTTATGGTCGAATAATTTAATTTATATCTGCCATGTACAAACAAGCAATATGAGAAATTTGATACTGATACTTATTTAAAATGCCTCATATTTCTCTGGGCATCGGAACTGCCCAGCTTAAAAGAAAATAGCTTAAAATAATCTCTAAACTATATTATTATGTTGGCATTACATCGGTTTATGGCCAGGAGAGTTTTTATTGAAATGGCACTAATACCCTTTAAAGCCCCGAGCTATATTTAATACGTCAAAAAATTGCAAAAAAATTATAACTCATTGAATTCTTATTTTCCATCGTTTTTCGATTGATGTTTTTTCATTTTTGGAAAACCTTACGAAAATTATATTTCTACATTCAAAACATGTCCTACAAGGTTGGATGCAATACTGAAATTTTGCCATTAACATTTTTCAAAAAGGGAAAATTAACAAAATTTCGTCTTCATGCGTTATTAAAATTTTTCATAATTTTCATTTCCTCAGATTTTTATTCATTACTTTTAGGTTACATGAGAAATAATACCAAAATTTTAGACGTATAATCCAAATACAAATCCAAATCCAATATCTTCTATTCAAAATTGAAATTGAAGGGAAATTTCAATGATAAGCAAATGCCATGAAGCCTGGATTTCTCATACTATTTCGTTGAGTTTTAGTAGCTTTTTATACCCTACATCACATTATTGAGTGGGTATTATACATTGAGATAGACCCACCTTATGTTATTATTCCCATCGATATCCTGATTCAATTAAAACGTGTCTGCTCATCTGTCCGTCTATTTATCAGTCTATTTTCAAGCTACAGTCCGTAATTTTTGAGATATTTTATTGAAATGCAATACTTAGGTTGATTTTGATCCCGCAAAAAATTGTATTGTAAATGGTTAGAATCGAACCATCTTTTATGACTATGTATCATATAACACATTTTCCCCAAAAGAGCCCTTTTATGAAAAAGAGTTACAACTTTAAATATTTTTTAATGAAAATTCATCTTGCTCTTATATTTGGACATAAAAAATGTGTGTACTAAGTTTGGTCTAAATTTGTATATTTTTTAAACTCCCTCCAATATTATGAACCTTTCAAAAATTTTCAAAAATTATAACTTATTTAAGTTATGCTAAGTTACAATTTATTTATTTGACTTGTTCATCACATAAGCAAAGTGATGTGAGGTATTTAAAAGTTGTTCCCAACCAACTACAATTTTATTACTAATTCAATTTGAATTGTTTTAGTAACTTTGTCCATTTAGATAGCACTGAAAAAGCAGTAACTCGATATTGTGACATTTTGTATGATTTTTCATTATCATTCCATATATTTTTTTGTTTTGCGTGTACGGAAATTATTTTTACGAATTTTAATAAAAATTTTTAATTTTATTGGCATTTGGACGCGACGAAGAACTAAATAAATAAATATTTATTTTTTTAAAATAATTATATACAAAAAGCTGATTGTTGAATTGTTATTTTGTAATATTGAAGAAGCGAGAAGCGAGAAGCGAGAAGCGACACGAAAAGAATAATGTCTAATGAAGGTGATTTTGTTATGGGCAATTGCAACCCCATCGAACTAAATAATAGCAATGAAAAATCTGTGTTATTGAATCTTAAGTAAGTCTTCTTTTATAATTCTTCCTTACAACTTATAGCTTTCATTTCTCCTCACATATTTCGTACAAATCTTGTATGAAATCTCGCGATATTTCCATTGCGCTTTCATTAAGAGGAAAATTTATTAGTTTTAAACGGCTTAATCTGAAGTCTTAAACGATCCTATCTCACATGTATTCGAATTATCTTTCTATGACAGAAATATCTGTATCTGTTGACTTGAAAACCGTCGCCTAATATATCCCATTATTAGAAGCTTTTTCAGGCTAGCAAATCATTTTGAATTAGTTATGGATTTTATTATAGAAATCACCAGTACCACAATTTCATGTAGTAATTTTTAATAAAGTTCAATAAGTTCGAGTTTGGATAATGTTTTTTTTTCGTTCTTTCTTTTTTTTTTGCAATTTCGTTTTGTGCTTTTGCTGAGTATGAATCTATGTTTGAGTAGACTTTATGGATTGTGATATGATACTTGTCATTTAAAATTAATACCAAAAGAATGTTATAAAAAAAAAACGCTAATAAATAACAGTCCTGGATTGCCATGTGGTTTTATATGGGGCCCAACCAACTGTTTTATAATAAAATATCAAAGTGGAAAAGTGATTTTTTCTCACCAATCCAGAGTTTAAGTGTTAAAACGTTTGTTTGCGTTATTTTAAGGGAATGTTTTAATGAACGCACAAATTCAGCTGGATTAACATTAAATACCAAATTGATTTAGCCATGTCTGTCCGGTAAGGAGACATCTATTCCAAATACCAAACTGAACGCAAACAAAAATTTCATAGAAATGCTTAAAGTTTGAGTTTAATGTATGAAAGTTTAATGCTAAAAGTTGGTGTTGAAAATGGGTAAAATTGTTTAAGGAGGACGACGATAATCCAGACTAAACTGAGCATAGTTCTGGTTTTGTTTGAGCAGAAGTGATAGATTCGTACACACTTCTGCTTACATTATAGCCACGCCCATAAAACGCAATGTGGCATTTGGATGGTGAATTGATTTGCGAATGGTGAATATTTGATTCCAGCTGTTTACAATTCATCCATATCAAGTGTAATTTGTATACATACACATACATACATACATACATACATACATATATACATACATACATACATATATACATACATACATACATATATACATACATACATACATACATACATACATACATACATATATACATACATACATACATATATACATACATACATACATGCATACATATGTATATATATGTATGTGTTTATTGTTAATTATCATGTTCATCTTTGTGGCCTTTTTAATATTAATGTTCATGTTTTTTGCCAATTGCGTTTGGTAATTTGAATCAGGTTAATGTAAATGAACTGAAAAGATTTTGAGTAACAACAATATTAATAATAGTAATAATAAAAATAATAATAATAATAACACAATGAGAAAAGTAACAAAAAAAAAAGGTAAAATGAAAGTACTTTTTTGACGACTACACTTTCTTGAATAAATTCTGAATAATTTTGATGCAACTTGATCTTGAAATTTCTATAGAACTTTACTCATTTTTATTTTTATTTGTTTCAATTTTCACATTTATGTATATAAAACGTTTCAATTTAGATAGCACTGAAAAAGCAGTAACTCGATATTGTGACATTTTGTATGATTTTTCATTATCATTCCATATATTTTTTTGTTTTGCGTGTACGGAAATTATTTTTACGAATTTTAATAAAAATTTTTAATTTTATTGGCATTTGGACGCGACGAAGGACTAAATAAATAAATATTTATTTTTTTAAAATAATTATATACAAAAAGCTGATCGTTGAATTGTTATTTTGTAATATTGAAGAAGCGAGAAGCGAGAAGCGAGAAGCGACACGAAAAGAATAATGTCTAATGAAGGTGATTTTGTTATGGGCAATTGCAACCCCATCGAACTAAATAATAGCAATGAAAAATCTGTGTTATTGAATCTTAAGTAAGTCTTCTTTTATAATTATTCCTTACAACTTATAGCTTTCATTTCTCCTCACATATTTCGTACAAATCTTGTATGAAATCTCGCGATATTTCCATTGCGCTTTCATCAAGAGGAAAATTTATTAGTTTTAAACGGCTTAATTTGAAGTCTTAGTCGACCGTTCTTACTTATCTTAAATAAAATTCAGGGACTTCGAATTTTAAATTGTTTTTTTTTTGAAGTTTAGCTTTTATGCGAAAATACTTTAATCAAACAAATAATTTCAATCGTTAATGCAAATCGAAAGTAATTTAATTGAATTGGTGAATTTGGTTGAAGTTAGCCAAAGTCGTTTTCAAATTTCAAAATATGCTTTCAAAAATATCAATCTCTTTTTTTTATATCAATATTGAAAAGTTTAGATTAAAATGTAGCCTCGAGTTTATCCAATTTTATGACAACTTTGTCAGATCAAGTGAACAACTTGACTTAACGGATAACTAACTTTCCCTCTTTATGAAAAATATAGGTTTCTGTAATGTTGCATTAAAAGGAAAAGGCAATAAGGTCTCACAAAAGTCTTATCTTTAGCATTCAGGGCACAAATGGTATAATTTAATTGAATTTATTTAGAAATTGTTTAATTGAAATTTTATAGTTATTTAAGATCGAGAAATTTATTTTAACAATTTGACACATTTCAACTTATGGAAAATGAAAGATAGATGATGGAAGCATATGACTGTTTGTCATTAATAAATTTTGTTTTTTTATTTTTACATTTTGAAAATTTTTTTCATACCATTTCGTTTTTTTTTTTTTGATATTTACCCAAACGTTAAAATTATCATCTGAAATTTTAGAGTGTAATAATTAAAAAAGCAAAATCAACATGAAAAACCTTGTTGAAAATCTTTTGTTGTTGATACTTGAAAAGTTTTCTATATAAAATATTGACATTTTTCGTTTTATATATGAATAAATAATGACAACAACAAGCGTAAAAATTACAACAACAAGCAATAATAATCAAAATAAACAATTGTTAATTGTGTAGAAATATAGATTTCACTAAAAGTGCATTCCAACAGTCAAAACGTCACTCCAACAGTCAATTTATTTGTTCATTGACTGAGAGACTGACTCAACGTGTTACGTAAACGCATAAAAAACAGCATTGTTATTTTTTTTTTTTTTGTTTTTCTTGGCCTTTTTTATTTGCATTTTTTTTTTTTATTTGATACTATTTACATACATATTTTTATGCCTTGTACCACTTTATGGCTGCAGGATGTTATCAGTTTACACAGTTTGAAACACTCAGAAAACTTTGACATAGATGATAACTTTTGTTATATTGATTGACTCAGACACGGTTTCTGAATCGATTTAAGCATATTTATCCATCTGTCTGTCTATAATTAAGCTACAATTGGGAATTTTTGAGATATTATAATAAAATTTGATATGAAGGTGTGTTTTGGTTTAGAGACGAACCGTATTCAAAATTGTTAACATGGAAATATTTTTAAAATGATCAAAAAAAAAAAAGTCATAAAAGTAAAGTGGTTATCATACTAAATACATTTTAGCGCAAATTTGCCCCGAACGGTCCATTTTTACGACATCTCTCCATAATCTGTCGAAACAAAATCGATGAAAATTCATTGTTTGGATAAAAGTTACAATTTTGTATATATTTTAATGAAAATTCGCACTGCGTGATATTTTGAGACTGAATCCATTTTTTTTGAATCTCCCCCACAAAAACAACCTTTCGAATAATTTACATATTACAAATTTCCTTTTTAAATTTTTTGGACTTTTCAATCATTTTAAGCACCATGGTGTAGGATTTTTAAAAGTCGGCTCCAATCGATTATAAAGTTTTTAGTTGTTTTAAATTTTTAAATAACAAGCCTATATGAATCGAGCCTATATATTAATTGTTGTTGCTCCTGCCTTTGCCGTAACAATTACCTTAAAAAATTTTTTTTTTACTAATATTCATTTTACTTATTAGATTATTGATCACTTTTCGCATTTTTTGTTTTGCCTTTTTTTTATTTTATTTTTTTTTTGTTTTTGTGAATTTACTAAATTTATAAGTAGAGCGAACGTAGCATATGTCGATCTCTCTTAGCATGAGCATCGATCTAAGTACAGAATGATGCCAAATAGAAATATTTCATTTGAGTGAGATAAATATTAAGTAATATCTTTAAAACTTTTAAACATAAATTCTCATAATTATAGAATAAGTATAAAATGCACCAATTAATTTGAAACTTTTCAATAATCATGAATAATCATAAAGTACTCTTAGTACTTGGCTCTGAAATATATTTTATAAAATTTTTTTCCCAAATAACTTTTAAAAGAGATTCTTCTTTTCAGCAAAAAGAATGATGACACACAAACAAACAAACAAACAAACAAACAAACACCCACACACACACACACACACACACGCACATTGAATTACATAAAATATTCATATGTCACGTGTTTTCTTTATATTTTACATTACTTCCTCTTCTACTTCTACTTTTCTGTGTATTATTATTTTTTAATTTTTTTTTAAATATTTTCATGTAATTTCGCATGTCTTGCATAGGACCGAAGACGATTTGATCAATATGTCAATAGATGGTAAGCAACGTATTCAGGTGCCAAATGCCCTTAGAGAAGTTTTATTAGAATTTTCGATAGCTTATCTATTGGAGCAGCCGGGTGATGTTATCGATTTCGCTGTGCACTATTTCACCAAACAACAAGAATCACGCCGCATTAAAATAACACAAGAAGAACAAGCAGAATCCGAAGTTCCACCAAATGAGAGTAGAGAGGATGATGAAGAGGAAGGTATGTTAAAAATATCGTTTACAGGAAACATTTTTTGTAAAAACAACAAAAACAAAAGGAAAAACAAGAAAACAAAAAATTTTGAATTTTTATTGTTTATAAAAATAAACAATAAAACTATCACCAAAAAGTTGAGGGTATATTCATTTGGTCATAATGCTTGGAGCGATATAGAAGGCAGCATTAGAGACTCTAAAATTTATTATATATTTTTGATTTTTGATCAAATTTTGAAACGATTTAGACACGATTGTCTATTTGTCTGTCCATCTGTCCATCTGTCCGCCTGTCCGTTTGTTGTTAACATTCTACTGGCCATTAAAAATTGAGACATTGACTTCAAATTCGACAGCATCATTGGAAATTATTGTACGTAATTTAAGTGGGCGAAATCGGTCAAATGACACACTCATAGTAGAACCTAAAGTGTGAACGGCCTTTTTTTTTTAAAACAAAACAAAAGTTTCACCGTTCTTTGTTAATTACACGCAAACGCTATTGTTTTACAATGCCTGTAGAAAAATAATGCAAATCAGCCACGCCTACGCGAAATTATATAATATCATATTTTCACTTTTCCTTATGTTCACATTATTCTCTCTTTATTACTCAAAAACTTAAATAGTCTTAATACGATAAGGTCTTAGTGTTTTAGTGTTTGGCCACAACCAAAATTATAATTTGTTATTTTTCTTTTTCTGTTTTGAAAAGTCCAATTTTCATAATTTCAATTTCAAGTTACTTCTAAATATTTACATAGACATCTATCTGCCACTTACTTTTACAAGGTATTAGAGGCATTATACTTTTTATACTGACCATCCAGATGTTAGAAGTATACAAATTTTTTTATTACTTTTGTAACGCCTAAAAGCACGCTTCGCAGACCTTATTATAAATATTCTTAATTTGCCTGTCTTTCTTTTGTCTGTTGCTTTGTTCGTGTGTGGTAAACATTCTTCTGGTGGCAAAAAGCTCTAGATATCGTTTTGTAATTGGAAGTTCATGTACATTGGTTGGAATTGAAAATGGGTCAAATCGGTCAAAGGATACGTTTCACTATGTCTGCAAAAAACTTGTATAAATCGGCCACGCCTACCAGAAATTATACAAGTTCAACTTATTTGTCTGTCTGCAAAACATCAAATAGTGTTAGTGTCAGTGAGTATCTAAGATTTGGTCCCAGTCGAATAAAATTTTCTCTGTGGTTCACAAATATATTTACATGGTATTGGGGCTAGAGGTGGTTTGAAGAGAAGAAGGAAGATAGCGTGTGGGATGAGGAGGGGTTGATGTTTACGGTGGTAATGAGATATAACGGATTGTCCAATCCGTTTAATTTATTTGTAGTAACATGACCAGAAGAGTGTAAAAATTTTTTATTTGTCGTCGTCATCATCATCAAAGAAAAGAATTCATAGATAAAATGCAACAAAATGCATTTTATAATTCATTTATACACGCTTGAGATAATTATTGCTCATCAAATTATTTATTATTGTTGTTGTGGTTGTTCTTGTTGTTGCACTTCTGCTTCCCCTTCTTCTTCTTCTTCTTGTTGCTGCTGCTGCTGCTGCTGCTGTGTTGTTGTTGTTGTTGTTGTTTGTTGCTAGTATTTTATTTGTTCTTTCGTTTTTTTCGTCGTTGTACCATCATTTTTTATTCTTCTTTTGCTGCAAAAGTTGTGAAAAATAAAAAAAAATATGTAAACGCAAAGAAAGAAGAAAAAAAAGCAAGAAAATGCAAATCAATTTTGAAATGGTTATAATTACACATTTTATCCAACGATAGGCACAAAGTGGTCTAATGGGTGGGCGGAGGGATGGTTGGATGGTCTAATGTGTGGGTGGTCGGGTGGTTGGGTGGTCTAATGAGTAGGCGGGCGATCGTTGTGTGGTCTCATGGATGGGTGGGTTTGTGGTCGGGCTGTTGGGCGGTCTAATGGGTGGGTGGATGGTCGGGTTGCTGTGTGGTCAGCTTGTTGGATGGTCTAATGGGAGGGTGGATGAATGGTCGGGTTGTTGGATGGTCTAATGGGAGAGTGGGTGGTCGGGTTGTTGGGTGGTTTAATGGGTGGGTGGGTGCCCCGGTTGTTGGATGGTCTAAGGGGTGGGTCGGTGGGTTGTCGGATGGTCTAATGGAAGGGTGGGTGGTTGGTCGGGTTGTTGGATGGTCTAATAGGTGGGTAGATGGTCGGGTTGTTGAGTGGTTTAATGGGTGGGTAGATGGTCGGGTTGTTGGATGGTCTAATGGGTAGGTGGATGGTCGGGTTGTTGAGTGGTTTAATGAGTGGGTGGGTGGCCGGGTTTATTGTTGTTTTTCTGTTTTGTTCTTGCATTTACTTTTATTTGAAGTTCTTAGATATACGCATAAGTTGAACAATCAAATGTACACACGCACATAAACAAACATGTATGTATGTATGTATTTATATGAGTATATATATATATATATATATTTGTGTGTGTGTGCGCGCGCGTGTGGGTGTATGTTTAAACGATAAAATGTCATATTATAATTTAAAGTGATTCTTCTTCACAAGCTCTTTTCTCCCTCTTACTTCTTCAATTACACCTCATTCCGCCTTAAGTGTTGTTGTTGTTGTTGTTGTCCTTTCCTCGTAGTATGCATAGATATATAAATTATATGATGATACTAAAATTTTGGTGTGAGGGAAACGTTTATTACAAACATTTATAGAGCTTTTTAGTTTGATGCAGTTTCCTTGTTACAACAAAAATAGTTCTATGGCTTAGTAAAGTTTATCCCCCACTGCGTTAAATGGATTTATCAATATTCTTTTTGTCACAATTTTCCATGTAATAGAAAATAATCAATTTCGTTTTGTAAGTAATTGCAAGAATATTTAATATTATGATGGCTGAATGGCTGAATGGATGGGTGGATGGATGGATGGACGTACTAACTGGATATGACATTTGCAATACAACATACACCTTTTTTATCCATTTTGATTTTTGAGATATACACATTACAAAATTATTAAGTTGGTTAGAAATTTAAGATAAATACGAGTATATTCGTTATAGTCGTGGGTGAAATCGATTATTAAATACCCTACACCAACCAAAGAAATATTTAAAATTGTTCGTTTTCTTAGATAAAAACTTTTTGCAATATGGACCGCTATGTGGAACGTGGCCGAATAATAATACTTTGATCTAACCTATAACTATTTGTCTTTGGGCTATACCGCGCCTACATAGAAAAAAATGAAAATTTACATGGGCAGATAATTGGCAGACGGACAGACATACTTAAATCGTACCAAAAAATTATTCTGAATCGATTGGTTTAGAAAAATATGGGTCTATCACAACAACTTCTTGGCTATTACAAACAACTGTACTACAAGTGTAGGAGGGAGGGTGTAGGGTATAAATATTTCAATATTTAGAATTCAATAGACTTCAATAGAATATTTTTATCTAAATTTATTTAAAATAGAACCAGTTGTCCCACGTATTACTACGCGTCGTAAATCAGTATTTGCCGAAGCATATGATCCAGAAGCCGATGCTGACGATGATGAGGGTGCCACTGCCGTTTTTCCTAAATCAGATGAGCAACGTACTCGTTTAATAGAATCTGTAAAAAATGTCTTATTATTCCGTTCACTGGAAAAGGAACAGGTATAAAAAGAAAAAAACCCAAAAAGGAAAAAAGCAAACAAAAAATTCATATATATTGAATATGGTTAAGGCTGGAAAAATTTTCGCGATCACTACACACACACACATACACACACAAACTTCATATAATGCCTTTTTTAAAAAAAAATCGTTAGTACAGAAAAGTTCACAATTTCGAATTTATTTTAATGCATTTTGGCATTTTTGTACAAAAAAAGTAAACATCACAAATTCGGCTCACTTTTATAACATCTGCTTAGGGTCTAAAGAGCCCATTTTTTGAAGACGCGTTTGTTAGGTGTTAGAAAAAATAGTAATAATATTGGATTTATATTAATGAAAATTTTATTATGTTTTGCCATAAAAAAGTACGCATCGCATTTTTGGTCTAAGTATGCCTATTTTTATTAGATCCCCCTTCCCTCTCATTTTCATTTAATGAACATTTGAATTGCTTTTAAAACTTTGCAATATTTTTATTTTGTTGATTTGTAATTTATGTAAATGCCGTTTTAATCACACTAAAAAAAATGTTGTTAGCAAGAGTCGATAATCTTAACTACAAAATTCTTACAAAACTTTTTTCCTTTATGATTTATACATTTACTTATTTCGCTGGGTTCTTTTACTGGTTTTTCTATGATTTTAATCTGATTTTTTCCATTCGTCTTGTCTTGTTGACATTTTAGATGAATCAAGTATTAGATGCCATGTTCGAGCGTCGTGTTGAACCCGGTGAATGTATTATACGTCAGGGTGATGACGGTGATAATTTTTATGTAATTGAATCGTAAGTATACCATAAGTTATGATGGTGCATGCTCACTTTTTTGAAAGTCCACTCTTTGTTTTTTTTTTTTTTCAAAAGTATCGAAAAAATCTAATCCGCTTAGTTTTGCTCTCAGTAGAAAGTTTTTTTTTAAAGAATATGTTCAATTCATAAATAATAGAAATAAAGTAAAAAAGTTTAATAAAAGTAAAATCATAACCATTTAGAGTTAATTGCCCAGGCCACCAAGAGCTCTGGTCAGGTGTATATTCTTACAAAATTATCAGTAAATTTTTATATTAATTTTCTTTTGTTTTTGTGTGATTTTTTCTATTTTTAGTGGTATTTATAAAGTAATCGTTAATGATAAACAAATACATACATACAATAATAATGGTATATTCGGTGAATTGGCTTTACTTTACAATATGCCACGGTAAGTAAATTAAGTGTTAACGTCTAAAAAAATATACAAAAATAATATAAAAAATAAAACTAAAAAAAGTTCAAATAATAACTAATAATTAATTGATTGATTAATTAATTGATTGATTGATTGATTGATTTTCAGGGCAGCCACCATTCAAGCTGAAACAGATGGCCTATTATGGGCAATGGACCGTCAAACTTTCCGTCGTATTTTATTGAAGTCTGCCTTCAAAAAGCGAAAAATGTACGAGTCCTTATTGAATAGTGTACCAATGTTGAAAACATTGCAAGTATGTGTGCATTATACATATATATATATATATATAAAATGATTTATATAATTGTTAATGGTTCCATTACCTTTTCATTTGATGCATTTACCTACATTCACCTCTTTGCTGTTTTATTTGTATTTTTAGAATTATGAACGTATGAATTTGGCAGACGCTTTGGTTACAAAACGCTTTGAAGCTGGTGAAAGAATTATTAAGCAAGGTAATGGCAAAATAATGGATTACAATTCGATCACCAAAACTGTCAACTATTAAACAGAACGCCTTAATAGAACTCATAGACTCAGCGATATTCAAAAATTTTCTAAAATGAATTGAAAAAAGAAAACAAAAAAAAAACAAAAATGACAAGAAAAGTGATACCTCTATAGTTCGAATGTTACATATATAACCCAACATTTGATGGGCCTTCCCTTGTTACTCATTTGTTTGAAAATTTCCATAACCCGTTGTACTTGATGATTTCAATTAACAATCATGAAAATCTACTAAAAATCACAAACATTATTAAAAATCAAGAAAATTCATTTGAAATCATAAAAATCCAGTTAAAATCATAAAAATCTACAAACGATCACGAAAATTATTCAAAATCATGAAAATTTATTTGAAATCACAAAATTAATGAAAATCATGAAAATCCAGTTAAAAGCATAAAAATCCAAATTAAATCATGAAAATCCATATCAAATCATAAAAATCCACTAAAAGTCCCAAAAATTACTAAAAATCATGAAAATCCATATCAAATCATAAAAAAAGCAATTTAAAATAACTGTATCGAATAATCATCATTGATGACAGTTTCTAATAACGGTATAATAAAAATTATAATGGAAGTGATGGAAATGATGATAAAGACAATGGCGATGAGACAAACGAGTAAAATATTTGACATAATTGAATTGTTATTGTAACTTCTCACACACGCGTTATGTGATTTATAATTTACGATTTATGATTTATGAATGAATTTATGTTTTTTTTTTTTTATTAATTTTTATGTAACGACAGGTGATGTAGCTGATGGCATGTATTTCATTGAAGATGGTACAGTCATTATTAAAATGGATCAAGATGGTTCAGAAATAGAAATTTCACGTTTAGGCAAAGGCGAGTATTTTGGTGAATTGGCATTAGTAACACATCGTCCACGTGCCGCATCAGTTTATGCTGATACTGAAGTTAAAGTAGCATGTAAGTATTCTTCTTCTATTCTTCTCGCATACAAAATGTTGTTTTTTTCGATTTCGATTCTTTTTCCGTTTTTTTTTTTTTTGGTTTTTCTTTGGTTTTGGTTTTTTTTCGTTCTCTTCTTAAATTATATTCATTTTTGTACATTTATAATGAATTTAAAAGAAAAGTAAACCATAGAAATTAAAGAAGGGAAGAAAAGAAATAATTGCATTTGAAAATAATAAATTTAGTGTTTTGAATTGTGTTTGTATTTGTTTTTTGTTTTCTCTTTTCTCTTTTTTAAGAGCAAAAAAAATGCATTTAAATTGTGTTCTTTTTGTTTTTGTTTATTTTCTTATTGAATAGAGAGTTTTATTCTGCTTCTATTTTATTGCTTCCGTTTTTGCTTTCCTTTATTTCATGAATTCTAACGCTTTTTAACTTTAATCGCTCGCAATTCCTATTTATTTTCTTTTCTGCATTCTTTTACTGCTTTTTGTTATTTAGTGGGGTTTATTTTTTTTTATTGCAATCGATTTTGCTGCTATCCAAAGAATTTTTTTTATAGATATTAAATTATCCATTTTTTCGTTTTTTTAAATTATTTTATTAATTTATTTTTCTTCAAATGTAAAATTTTCTGCTTGGTCTCTTTGCTACTGTTTCTCGTTGACCTCTTATTATTTCTTCATCATCTGTAAGTGAATTTTTAAAATGGAAATTTTTTAAAAATTATATCTTGCACACCATTTATATTCATATATGTATTTTATATGAATATATGTAACACATTGGCCCCCAATGTTTGATTGTTTAAGAATCGCTGTTGTTTAACATTTCTCTCGAAAACTTTTTCTCTACCTAAATATTGAAGTTTTTCACATAAAGAAAAAGAATGATATGTTGCTTAAAAGTCAAATGAACTTACAACGGAACCGCCACCGTTTATCTTTCCTCCCCCTGCACACCTTCTATAACAATTCTATTAAAAATCATTATAGAATTGAATAATTTTAACTTTAGTGAAGCAAGTATTATAATCTTAATTTTCAATGAACATTTTTCCAATAATTAAATAAATACATATTTTTGTAGATGTGGCAATTACAAAAAAAAAGTTATTTTCCTTTTTTAAATTCTCTACTGAAAATTTTTTAAACTTTTGCCGCCTCGCATTTCATTTTTTAAATATACTTTAAAGTTCAGGAATAATGAGAGTGAACTTACAAAACATTTCCGTTGCTGTTCGTTTTGCATACTTATTATTCTTATGCATTGCTTGCATCTAATGTAATCTAATCTATTCTCATCTGAACTGATCTGAAGTGATCTGAACTGACTTGAAATGATCTGAACTGATCTGAAGTGATCTTAATTGATCTGAAATGATCTGAACTGATCTAATCTCATCTAAACTGATCTGAAGTGATCTTAATTGATCTGAAATGATCTGAACTGATCTAATCTCATCTAAACTGATCTGAAATGATCTGAAGTGATCTGAATTGATCTAATCTCATCTAAACTGATCTGAAGTGACCTGAACTGATCTCATCTCATCTGAAGTGATCTGAATTGATCTAGTTTTATCTAAACTGATCTGAAGTGATCTAAACTGATCTCATCTCATCTGAACTGATCTGATCTGATCTGATACTTTTCTATTCGATTCTCACTTTAAAATTTTCACTTTCTACTTTCTTTCAACATTCTTAATTGATCTCCTCGACTATTTGCTTCAGTCTACTCTCATCACATTCAATGTTTCTGAATTGTTTTTTCTTCAAATCATTTTCTTTTTTTGCTTTGTTTTTCTTTGCCTTTTTGTTTCGTTTTTTTTTTTTTACTTATGTATAAATATTTCTCCATTAACTCATATTTCCTTTTCTCTTTGGCTTTGATCTATTTTCTCATTCATTCATTTCATGTTTATATTTATTTATTTGTCTGCTGATTTTTATTTGGTTCTTGTTTTTGTAAACAATCCAATAAATCAATCGATTCAACCAATCAATCATTCAATTAATCAAACAAACCCAAACCAACCACAACAATCTAAATTAATTATTTAAAAAAAAAAACAAACAAACAAAACAAAGTAAAAAAAACAACAACAAAAAAACAAGCAACGTTTTTGTATGAATTTCGTTTTTTCTTCTTGTTTTTTTTTTCTTTTTTCTCTCCAAAATAAATGTCATAATAAAAACGTTGACAACAACTGCATTATTCCTTCATCAACTGTTAAATTTTATATGATACAAAATAAACAATAATTAATTAATAAATAACAAACACGATAAAACGACTACTACAAACACAACCACAATAATCAATCAATCAATCAATCAACATAAAACATCAAACAAACGAATAAACAAACAAAAAAAATGAATAAATTAAAAAAAAACTAAAATAATTTACAAAAAATTAAAATTAATTACACTAATTAATTAATATTTTTAAAAAAAAATTTAATAATTTTAAAAACGACAACAAACAACAACAAACAAATAAATAAATGAAACTTCTAAACCGCAAAAATTTTCATTTCTCTTTGCACTTCAATTTCATGACTTTATGGGCGCTGCGCGTATCTCACATATACATGTATACATTCCTATGTTTCGTGATCCCTCAACAAAACAAAAAAAACAAAAAAAACAAACGAAAAACAAAAAAAAAACTACAAAAAAATGTGCTCAAATGTTGGCAAAAAAAAAACGTTCCTTTTTATCTGGCTAAATAATTTAAAAATGTAACGTTGGCGCGCTCCTTAATTAACTTATCATTTATTTATTAATGAATTCATTATTATTATTTTAATTATCCATCATTTTATTTATTTCTTACAAAAATTCTTGCAAAAATTCTTAAATACTAACTTTGTCCTTATCTCTGTCTTTGCTTCTGTCTTTGCCTTTACCTTTATCTTTGCCCTTGCCTTGTGTGATGTGTGTGTTTATTTATAACAAAAACAAAAAAAAAAAAATGCATGAAACATATTTTTCATTTGTATTTGGCATGGCATCGTATTTTGGCATCAAAATAATATTAAAATTCATTCATGCATCTCGAATTCATATCGAAATTCTTTTTCATCATCTATCACATGAATCTATTTTTGTATCCATCTATTTATATGTTTGTATGTTTGTATGTTTGTTTGTTATCCATTCAATGAATCCTGTATTGTTCATCTTTGTTCATACATTTTACAAATAAAAATTATCCGGCGACATTTGTATTTTTAATTTTTTTTTCCCTTGCCTTTTTTTTTAACATTCTATCTCTGAATTTTCCTCTCTTTATTATTTCTTATATCATATTGATATGTGTTTGGGTATGTGTTGGTATGGGTGGGTGTGTGTATGTATATTGTAAATTTTCTAATATAGTTTTGGATACCGTTTGCTTTGAACGTTTATTGGGCAAATGTCTGCAATTGCTTGAACGTTCTATCACCGATTATCAATATTTGGATGATGATTTACGCTCATATTACAATAGTTTGAAGGAATTAGATGATTTAAAATATTAAAATATAGAAATTACAGCAATGTATAATAATGACAACAACAACAACAACAACAACAACAAAAACAACAAGTAGAACAATCACAATCACAATCATTAAAAAGCACCAACAAACAAACGAATAAACTACAAATGCAACAATTATAACAACAAGAACACAACAACAACAACAACAATAAAATAATAATAATAATAATAATAATAATAAATAATAATAATAATAATAATAATAATATAATAATAAATAACAACAACAACAACAACAACAAATCAAAATTCAAAATCACAATCACAATGTTATAATAATTATCGATGAAATTTTGTACGACAAAAGAAAAAACCAAACTTTTCCTTGGTTTTTTCTTTTGTTTTGTTTTCGTTTTTTTTACTTTCTTGCTGCTTTCTCTCATCGAAACTTTTCTATCATTTTGCCTTTTTGCTTGTTTTTGTTAGAGGTAAACATTTAAAATTTTCATTTTTTGTTTACTTTTTGTTTCTGTTTTTGCGTTGTTCCATTTTTAGTTGTTCTCATAATTTTTATTTTTATTTCTTATTTTCCCGCTTTTTGTTTGAATTTTTGCTTGTTTTGAAATTATCTGTTTTAATCATGTGCTTTAATTTTTGTTTAAAATAAAAATTTATTTCATATATTCATCCATCTATTAATTCATCCATACATCGATCCATGCATTCATCGATCTATTTATCCATCCATCCATTCGTCGATCCATGCATTGATCCGTGCATCCATCGATTCATCCATTCATCGATCCATCCATCGATCCATCCATCAATTCATCCATCAATTCATCCATCGATTCATCCATTAATCCATCCATCGATCCATCCAACGATCCATCCATCGATGCATCTTAAACAATTCAAAATCAAAATCAAACAAAAGTTTTGGAGACCGAAGCATTTGAACGTATACTGGGATTTCTTAAGGATATATTGAAGACGCGCATGGGAGTTTATGAAAGTCAATTAGCTCAAATGGCCCGACAAACTTTGTAACTTTTTATTGTTGTTGTTGTTGTTGTGATTTTTGCGTTACTGTTTTCTTCTTTGTATAATTGTCACAACAAAAGAAAGAAGAGATTATCTGGGAAACGAAAAAGGATAACCGAAATTCACAAATTTTCTCTTTCAATTATCCTTTTTCTTTTCTTCTTTCTTCTCGTTCTTTCTTCATAAATTCTCGTTTTTGTGGATACTTTGTAATTAAATACATGCTGCATATATACAAAAAAAAAAAAAACAAAAAAAAAAACAAAAAAGGAAAAAAAGAAAGGAAAAACAAAAGCAATGTGTTTCTTATGCCATTCATTTATGATTGATTAATGATTGACCACGATTTATGTTTAGAAATATATTTTTTCCATTTTGGCTTCTCCATCATTTTATGATGAGCTCATATGCTCAAAAAGAGTTAATAAATTAGAGACGCACTTAAATCCTTTATAGAATGTTTTATAGTTGTGAAAAGCCTTGAAAAGTTCAAAACTTAGCTAAGCGATTAAAATAGATTCGTTATTGGACATAACGTTACGAGAAAAGATCTATTAAAGAAATCGCCAGAATTTGTATTGAATGTACCTCTCCTCAGGTAATGATTTGTAATGTATGAAGTCTTATTGAGAAATGTTCCATAAAGTTTGAAGAGCAATTCGCCTTTTTATTATGTGGTTAAAATCGTAGATCTATAGTCCATCGGAGAAAAAGTACATTACAATTTAAAAATTACATTTGTTATGTCATATTGACTTGATCGCTGTTTGAACAAACATGTTTGAATCTCTACGATATCTATGATAATGAGTATTAAAATAAGGGACGCCACGTGATTTGATCGCATAACTCTTAAGCTTGCAGCCAACACCAATTCATACAAGTCGACGCCTAACAAACGCGCGAATTTAAATGCAAATGTAAAACAATAAGATTTAGACTTAAAAGAGGGAAAAATATAGAAAAATGTTTAATAAGAAATTGTAGCAACAGCTTCGACATTTATAACAACATATATAAAAATTTATAAATCTTATTTTAAGAGAATAGACTTGCATTTGTCTAATTGATGGATTGAACGTGAAAAAAACCGAAAATTTCAATTTTAAAAATATAAATTTATTATTGGATTATTGGCCTATCAAGTTTGATAGATTTTCATCCAGTGTAAGGATGTTGAAATTTTAAGACACAATCAAATTCCAAATTAATTGAAATTCATTAAAATTTTTATGAACTATTACAACAAATAGACTGGGCTTGTGTCGTCATTGAGTCGTCCCTTTTTCAGATCCTTAATTTGTTAGATTTATATTTATATTATAGACTTTTATTCTGTTCGGTTCGGTTCTTTTCTGTTCGATTCTCTTCGGTTCTGTTCTGCTCTGTTCGGTCCTTTCTGTTCTATTCAATTTGGTTCGGTTGGTTTCTGTTCGGTTCTACTGGGTTCTATTCTGTTCATTCGTAATCATCCAGTAGTTTTTTGTATAGTTTTGTGTGGTTTTCTTATATTTTAGATATTAAGTAATTACTGTGATCGTTTTTGATAAATTTATACATTTATTGCATCAGCAATATTTTCTGTTTTTCTTTTCATCATTTATTTCAACTTATTTTTTAATTATTCTTTCCTGCTTGCTTTCTTATATTTTGGCTTCTTCTCATTTCATCGGCAAGCAAATCTCGCCGAACGAATTTCAATCATTTCATGCTGAAGCTTCTAAACTTCATCACTCTAAATTTCATTCTCTCTCTTCCTCTCTCTCTATTTCTCTCTGCCACTCTCAGTAACTCTTTCTAGATTTTGCAGTTTTAATTAGCCGGCTAGAAAAACGACCACATGAAATTTCACAAAATTAGCACTTTTCTCTATTTCCTCTTACTCTCTCTTCTACTCTCTCTATGCCACTCACACTAATTTACCGTCTATTAATTTGTGTTATTTTGCATTTAAGGCCTGAAATGCTGGCATGAAGTTGTTTAATGTAAAATGTCCTTTAAGTTTTCAACTATTTTTTTTGGTTTTTTTTTAAATTTCCTCTTTCTGTCTTTCTTTTGCTTTTGCACTGCGTTTTTTTTTGTTCTGTTTACTTTTACTTTTATATTAAATTATGTAAAATAACTTTATTAGAAGAACAATTACAACAACAACAACCACAATCAGAACAGCAACATAAAACTCAAAAAGAAATAATTGATGGGAAAAATTCTTATCAATTATTTACACCAACACAACAAATAACAACAATAGCAATAAAAACTATAATAATAGTAAAAACAACACCAAAACAATAATAATTATTTTTAATAAATTTAATTTCCAAAAGAAAATTTGTATAAATTTAATACCAAAAAAGGTTTTGTGAATTTTTTGTAAAAGCGATATCAAAAAAAAAATAATAAAAAACAAAACGAAAAAAAACGCACGAAAATAAAAACTTCTTATTGATCAATAATTTTTCTCTTCCTTTTTTTTCATATATATTATTTTTTATATATATTTCTACTTTTTGTACTCCTCTTCTTCTACTTGTGTCATGGTTATTTTGTTATTGTTCATTTGCTAACAAATAAACCAACAAAAAATTGGAATTTTTTTTTTTTTGGTAACAAAAATTTGAAAAATCAAACCAAACCAAAACGAAAAAAAAACGATTATGAATCCAAAAAATTTTTTCTTTTGATAAACAAACAATAACAACAACACAACAACAATAAATAAATACAACAATATCAACAATAAAACAACAACAATATTTTTTCCATTGTTTTGTTTTGTTTGTTTGTGTTTTTTTTTTTTGTAAATTTAAACTCTTTTTTTTTTGTAATGCACAAAACTGCAAAAACAATTGAAACAATAAAAAAAAACAACGGGAAAAAAATTCATTTAGTCCTAGAGGTTGAGGCATTTGAACGTTTATTGGGGCCATGCATGGAAATTATGAAGCGCAATATTGATGATTATGAGACGCAGCTGATTAAAATATTTGGCAGCAAAAGTAATATCACGGATACACGATAAAATGTCTGCTGTAATAATAATAATAACAACAACAACAGCAACAACAATAATAATAAATAATAATAATAATAATAATAAGAATAACAACAACAAAAACAATAGAAAAAGTAACAACAATAATAATATAAATAAGAAATGAAACAACAAACAAATAACAACAAGAGTATCAAGCGACAGAGACAGTAGCAGTAGCAGCAGCAGCAGCAGTAGCAGCGACAGCAACAATAACAATCAATAACGGCAACAATATTTCAAACAATCAATATGAATATCGAAACACACAAACCACACACACACACACACACACACACACAACAGACACACGAAGAACTCTAAGTACGTACATATCTCTATACACATACACATACATATATACAAACATACATAAAAATTTTGCATTACTTGTGCATGTAACATAAATTTAACGTTTCAAATCAAATCTATAATAATAACAATAACAATAACAATAATAGCAAAAATAACAACAATTGACTAAAATCAAAATTGAAAAAAAAAATTACATTGAAAACAACAAGCAAAGAATATAAAGAACAAGTCAAACAAGAAAGAAAACGAAAAAAAACACTAAAATTAAACAAATCAACAAAACAGAAATAAAGACAAGAGAGAAACGTAAAATAATTCATTTAAAAATAATAAAAATAATAATAATAATTTAAAAACAATATATATAAATATATATTTAAAAAATCTGATTCTCAAATTTATGATGAATCACATGAATTGAGATGATGGCAAAAACAAACAAACACACACACACACACAAACACAAACACAAACACACAGGCATATGATTTTTACACATACATATATCTTATTAGTATTTTATTAACCGATGTGTACACATTGCTAAAATAACAATAACAATAACAATAACAATAATAATAATAATAATAATAATAATTGTAAATGTAAAAAAATCGTCAAATCGTTAAAAAGAAATGTAAAAAAAACAAAATGTATTAACAGTGTAATTAGTCTTAATGTCTCACAAATACAATGGCACAGATTACACAGACAGACATATCAACAAAAAAACGCACACAGAGAGACATGTAAGCGTGTGTAAAAATACAGATCAAGCCGCCATCACAATATGAACAAGAACAACAAAACGAAAACACATAAGAAATTCTAATCTAAAATTTCGATTTATATTATTTATATTTTTTTGCCACTTCTTCTCTGTACTCTTGTTACCCTTGTTGCTCTTGTTTTTCGTTTTTTGTATTTTCTTTTCTTCTTTTGCATCCATCATCTAAAGATTTAGCGTTGCAATAATTTTGTGGGAAAGTTAAATGCCCGAGAAGCAATGAAACGCCAAGAAATATCAATTAATAATCAGTATTCAATTTTCATTTCATATAGATTTGATATAGATATATATCGAAATTTGGATTTACTGTCAGTCATCTAGTCGTAAATATTAAAATGTGGCAATCAAATTTGTTAGAAATTTTGAACATTCTTTTAAACAGACTGATAATGCACTAGAAATGATAGAGAATAATTCGCAAATGGCCACGCCCATAATACAATATAACTTGAGAATAATTTTACGTTTTTTCTTAGTTCATTTTTAAGCTAAAGTTATTAAGGCAAAGTCG
The DNA here is from genome assembly GCA_023089585.1 of Melophagus ovinus. Taxonomy (NCBI): domain Eukaryota; kingdom Metazoa; phylum Arthropoda; class Insecta; order Diptera; family Hippoboscidae; genus Melophagus; species Melophagus ovinus. The sequence goes on from JAKKIB010000180.1 coordinate 7,237,036, forward strand.
CATGCCGTACAAGATCTGTATTAAAAATTAAACAAATCGACCGCGCCCACATTGATGGAATTATCAAACTCGTTCTTCTTCAAATTCTTACTCCTTTTTTTTATCATCATTTCAAGGTTGTTTTGTTATTATTTTTTTTTTTTTGTTATTAATTACTAATTACTTATTCAATTCATTGGACAAGTTTCAATGCTCAAATCTGTCTGCCCAAGACTCTTTCCCTTCAAAAGTGTGAAACGTTATAATTGATCAAGATGGACTTCTAAATTCATCCGGTAAACGACTTTGCTTAATGCGATTCAAAAAAGTCTATCACATTAAAAATATTGTACATTTTAAATCATTTGAAAAGTTCTTCATACGTTTGGTTGTTCAAAAAATGGACAGTTTTGGATACGAATTTGCTGCAATAATTTTTGTCTGGCAAAATACAAAAACCTATCAATTTTCATTAAATTATATTGAAAATTGAAATTTTCTTTTCCAAAACAAGACGTTGCATGAAGAATAATCATAAATATGATCCGATTTTAAACATTTTTCAAGAGGGTCTACTTATAGCCCAAGAAAAACAAATTTATAACAAATTTCATTAAAAGATGGCAAAAAAATGGCGCGACGGACTGATCTAACTGAGATGGATAGACAAACTGATATCGATTCAGATTGGAATTTTAAGTTAATCGGTATAATAAAAGTCTGGATCTATTTTAACTCCTTCCTTCTTTCCTTCTTTCCTTCTTTCCATTCTTCCTGAGTTGTTACAAACGTTACGACACAACAGCGCTTCTGTTTTACGTTTCATTTTTATTTCTTTTTGTCTCTTTTTCTTTTTCCTTTGTCTTGCCTTTTGTCCTTTGATTTTGTTAATAATATAGAAAAAAAAATATTGATTGTTATTGTTTTTGTTTATTGCTTTTATTGTTACAAAATTTTATATGCAATAATTTTAAGATGAAGAAAAAAGTGCGCAAAAAATTGATGCTTTTTTTTGATTTATAATCAAACATTGTTTTGTAATTGTTTTAAGTAATTTATAAAGTATATGCAAATGTAAACAACAACAAAAAAGGGAATAAATAAATAATAAATAAAAGAACAACAACAACAAACAAATAATAATAATAATAATAATAGCAGCAACAACTTTACATGCAAAAAAAAATGTAAAAACTAATTGAAATAATTGAAAAACAAGATAACACACACGCGCACATACACACGCGTACATACACACACATACACGCACACACAACTATACACAAACACAGGCACTTAGAAATAATAATTAATATTAATAAACAGTAAAATTCTAAATTGAAATTGAACAAAATATTTTGAAGCATTTTAAACGTTTTGTTCTTTTTCATTTCTTATCCTTTTCTTTTGTTTTATAATTAATAATGAAGAAAAAAAAAGAGCACACACATTCACACACAGCACGCAGCACACAGCACACGCACACAGCATACAAATTTCAAGTAATTGCTGCAAAAATTCTCATTGAAATAATTTTTTTTTCAATAATTTGCTTCTTCTTTTTTCTATTTTTTTTTTTTTTGTTTTTGATTTAGATTTTGTTGCTCTATTTATCTAATTTTATTTTTATAATGTAATTTATTTTTTAAAATCTATTTGTCTTCTTTTTCATTTTTTTATTTAAATAATTATTGCTAATTGATTTTTGTAAGTATTCTCTTAAATAAAAATCAATGTTTTGCCTTTGTTTCAATAAAAAAAGTATGCGAAAATATAAAATTACAATTTGAAAAATTTCTTGTTAAATAAATTGTATAATTTTAACTAGTAAAAATTATTGCAAGAATTTCCTTTTTTTATTTGATTTGTCATTTTAATTTTAAGTTGAATTTTAATTTTATTTTGTGCGTTTCCAACGTATTTCTCTTAATTTATTTCAATTTATATTTAATATTTAAAATGAACTAAAAACAACAAAAAAAAACAAATAGCTCTTAATAATCATCTATGCCAGAAGTGGTATAACATTGTTTACTATTATAAGTTGTTGATCAGAATCATTTTGCTTCTAAATCGATTTAATCCTATTTGTCTATCCGTCCGTTTGTCTGCCTATCCGTTCGCCACTCGCTCTCTCTCTCTCTCTCTCGCTTTCTCTATCTGTCTATCGGTCTAACGGTCCACCCAACTATCTCTCTATCTCTGTATCTGCCTGTCTGTCTGTCTATATATTGAAATAATTGTACTAACAAAATTACAATTCGCCATTTTGTGTGACGTTTTGTGCGATTGGCGTTTTTATGGGTCAATTGAAGCAAAATTTTTGTAGGCGATTTCCTTAAAAGTTATCATCTTAGAAAAATTTGTAAAAAAAAAAATTGTACACTTTAGTATTTTAATTGTATAAAATTTACTCTCAAACTGTTAGTACAATTTTTTTTTTGTTTTACATTTTCTTCGTCATAACGAACTTTTTCAAAATCATCCAAAAATGTATATTTCAGAATTGGTTTTGATTTTTTTTTTACTTTTACTTTTTACACTGATTATATTTAGATGTAAGATATTTAAGATACGATTGAGTTCGATCAGTTGCTTTTTATTTGAAAAAAAAGAAAAAAACAAACGCTTTTTTTTTAAGTAACAATTAAATTTAATTACATTTTGATATATTTTGTTATAACTATTTATAAATATTTTTACTTTATCAATTATTAATTTTTTTAAATCTTTTATAGTTAATTTTATTCTGTTTTACCAAAAAAAACAATTCCAAATATGTTTTTAACATTTTTCATAAATTTATTTATTTATTTAAAATATTTATTTTAGTTTGTAAAGAAATTTTTGTTTTTTAATGTATTCCGTTTTTTTTTTTGGTTTCTTGTTATCCAATCAATGAAAATTTTGCTCCTTTTTGTACCCTACACTATACGTGGTACAGTATATTAAAAGTTTATCCAGTTGAGTTTAACACCCAAAAAGAGTTGAGATAGACCCATCGTCTTAACATCACTTCCTGATTCGATTTAAACCTGTTTGCTCGTTTGTTCATGTAAATTTGTTATCAAGCTACAGGTCGCAATTTTTGAAGCAATTTAATCAAATTTGCTGAGTAGCCATTTTTTTTTGGCTCAGAAGCGAAATGTATTGCAAATTGTTAGAATCGAACCATTTTTATGACCATGGCCCATAAAAGTCCTTTCTTTAAAAAAAAAAGTTGTTATATGGAAAAAAAACTACAATTTTAAATATATTTTATTGTAAATTGGCGCTAAATTATAATTTAACATAGCAAACACGTGTAACAAATTAGATCCAGATCGGTCCATTTCTACCACTACTTCCCATATAATGCCTCCTTCGTAAAAAGTTATTTTATGAAGAAAAGTTTCAATTTTAAATATACTTTAACGAATATTGGCACTGCCTTGAATTTTGATATAAAGAGTATCTATACCAAATTTGATCCGGATCGGTCCCGATCTTTCAAAGTCCTCTCATATAACGAACTTTTGGTGTAGTTAAAAAATTTTTATTTCAATATTTTCATTTTAGTTTCCTTGTAATTCTATGATTTGTTTGTTAATTAAGCAAAGTGGTATAGGATATTTAAGAGCCGGCTCTAACCGATTGTCAACTTGTTACTTATTTTTTCATTTATTTTTATTATGGTTTTTTTTATTATTTATTATTGATTAATGCATTTTTAAAAACACTTAATCCAAGCCAGCGATCAAAAATGAATCCTAATCCTTCAATCAGCACTTTCTCTCCCTCTCTCTATCTATCTTTCTCACTTTAGCACTTTATCACTTTTCTACTCAATTACTTCAATCTTTATCTATCGTTCTTTGTCTAACGTTTATCGTCTAAAGTCGAATGTCTTCAACTTAATTCAGACTATTTTTCCATTTTTACAAGAGCCGACATTTTAAAAATGAAATAATCACAACCACAACCAAAAAAACAAAAACAATAACAAAACAAAAAAAAAAGAAAAGAAAACAATAAAAGAAAAACAAATTACGTTTAATAAGACAAGGAGATATGAGAAAATAGAAAAAACGTTTGTTTTTTTAGTGTTTTAAGAACTAAAAACTGAATTAAAATAGAAAATTATTAAAAATCATAATAAAATAAAACCAATAAAAAAAATTAATGTATGCCCCGTTGCTTGTTGTTAGAACATACTTATATTTTCGTCTATTCTAAGTTTTTACAAATCTCTTTTTATAAGTTTTCTTTTGCTAAACTAATGAGCTTGCCATAAATATAAATTAATAAATAATTAAATAAATATAAAGAATAAACATCAGTAAAATCAATCATTTTGTTGTATAAAAAAAAGAAGAAAATGAATGGAAGAAGAAGAAGCATTCAATAAAGAAATTTTGAAAAAACAATAAAAAAAGAAAGAAAGAAAGAAAATAGTAAAATTAAAATATTAACATACAAACACACACACACACACACACACAAATCTATATATATATATATACACACATACTCGCACATACATATATATGCAGACACGCTTAAGAAGTTAAAAATTAAAACCGAAGGAAATGTAAAAAAGAAAAAAATTCAACAAAAACAACATAAGTAAATAAAAGTATAAGTTCATATAAAAAGAAGGCGAGCATGAGAAAAAAAAAAGAAGAACAATTAGTCAAAACTAATTTGGAAAATTCAAAGTAAAACTGATAATAATTAATTGTTGTGTTGTACGCGTAACATTTTTTTCAATTCATTAGTAACTATAATAAAAATAAGATGAAAATCAAGTAAAAACATTATTGTCGGTCGTGATCGACATTTAAATATCCTACACCATCATATTAAGCAAACTTAATGCGTTTCAAGTTAAGTCAAGAACTGTAGAAAATTGAAAATTTTTAAAAAGATTTAGTGTTGAAGAGGGACGCTGGAGATGGGTTGATAGGGAGGGTGAAAGGGAGTCGGACCGTCATATTTGGACAATATTTTGTATATACATTCAGTACATGAAAATAGAACATGCCAGGTTCCATTAAAATGTATTCCAAATTTCTGAGTAGTCGCAAAAATGATTCAATCATTAACATTTCCAATAATGTCCGCCTTTCAACCAAAGCAAATTTTTGGAAATACTTTCCATTGAAAAATTATAATCCGTTAGCTGGGATAATAAACTTTAAAAGTCATGCCTCACATCCACGAACAGATATGCTTAAAATCGATTCGGAAAATGCATCTGTGTCGATCGGTATAACAAACAGGCTATGTCAACTCTTTTTGGTTGTTACTGCAAGAGTTTGCACACTTATAATACCATGGTATCACAAATACGGTGTAGGGTATAATAACCAGGGCAAAGAATATTTATGAATGTCAAAATGAAAAAATATGCGAGAATGGCTAAATGAATCAAATGAATTACATTATTATCCACAAAGAATACAAAATTGTGAAATATACAAAAAAACAATAAAGAAAAATCCCAAAAATTTATAAAACCCACATAAAATAAATCAATAAAAATTTACCAAAAATAGTGGAATGTTTTTTTTTTCATTTTCACTGTTCTAATTGATGTAGAATTGATAATAGTCGAAAAAATGTTGGCATTGATTTCAAATACGTTAACTGCTGTCGATAAAGGAATTTTTTGCTAATGCTGCCTGACCAATATCATAAGCAGTCATCACTACGCTTCGCATTGTATTGGAAACAAGAAAAAAATAATTAACAATTTGTTTTCATTCGCCTCTCTTGATGATAATGTTGTATTTAATTTTTATTTATATTTATTCGTTCATGATTATAATTATATTATTAATATTCAAAGTGTATATATTGATTCCGCATATTACAACATATATACGAAAAAGAAGAGCAATGAAAATGTATGATGATGATGCTTTTTTTTGTGTGATAGATGTCGCCACTTCAAAAACTGTTTTGTTATTATCGCTGCTGTTGTTCTTGTTGTTGTTGCATATTGGCATTGATAAATTGATCATAGCTATCGTTGCGTCCATGTGATTCTTTTAGTGTTTTTATTATTTCTTTAACAAAAATGAAAGGGTAAACAACAGGGCATTCTAAAAATGTCATTTTCAATTTCATTTTCCTTTTCCTTTCTCTTTCTCACACTTTTCAGAAAAATAATAATAATAGGATTGCTGTTTGTTTTTGTTAAAATATAAATTTTTAAATTGTTATTACTACCGATGTGCCTTTGATGTTCCTTTTTACCGCTCGTATTTTTTTTTTTTTTTTGCATATTTTAACTAACGAAAATGTAGAAAAAAGAAGATATACGAAGACAGAAGAATGAAAAAAAGAGGGAAATCTAACTATATAAATCATCATCTCCATTATCCACGGGAGGATTTACAGGTACATTTGTACCAGAACCTTGTGTTGAGCCCGAACCACCAGGAAATCTAATATAAAATAATAACATTAATAATAAGTCAGAAAGAAAAATTTATGAAAAAAGAAAAATCGTATTGACAAAATTCGACAACGCACCTAAAGTTTTGACCAAAACCTCGCGATTGTTGCAGGGTTTGTGCGAACATTTCATATTTTCTTATATCATTATCTGAGACGGAACGACGGGCATATCTCATTGCTTCCTCAAAATGAGCCCGTGTTATTTCCGGTACGGGATCATCTTCATCCATCTGTAATAAACATTGAAAAGGAAATTTTGTAATTTTCATTTTTCCTTTATCCTTATCTTTTTAAGGCTAGATTCCCTTATATTACACACTACACTCTATATAACAAGGTAAATTATATTTTGTACATAGTACGTAAACAATTTATAAAAAATTGCTCCGCTTCGTTGTATTTTACTTACGTCCATGGCGGCATTTTGTTTTTCAGTACGTTCCTTTTCACGACGTATTTCTGCCTCAATGGCCTGACGTATGGCCAATTTGCAGGCGCGCTGACAGATTTCCGTGAGATCGGCACCAGAAAAACCTTGAGTCACCTTTGCTATATAACCCAAATCTACATCTTTAGCTAACGGTGATTTACGTAGATTTGCTTTTAATATAGCCTCACGGGACTTATCATCTGGTAATGGTATGTAAATAAGTTGATCTAAACGACCGGGCCGTAAAATAGCCGGATCAATGATATCGGGGCGGTTAGTTGCACCAATAATGAACACATTCTTTTTCGCACCCATACCATCCATTTCAGTTAGAATTTGATTTATAACGCGATCGGCAGCACCGCCAGCATCGCCCACATTACCGCCTCGTGCCTTTGCAATCGAATCTAATTCATCGAAAAATAATACACATGGTGCTGCCGAACGGGCTTTATCAAATATATCGCGCACATTAGCTTCAGATTCACCAAACCACATGGTCAATAGTTCGGGACCTTTTACAGATATGAAATTCGCTTGACACTCATTAGCAATGGCCTTAGCTAACAAAGTTTTACCACAACCGGGCGGACCATAAAATAACACGCCCCGGCTCGGTTGCATGCCAAATTTAAGAAATTTATCTGGATGTTCGACTGGATATTGAACCAATTCTTGTAATTCTTTTTTAACATTCTCTAAACCACCAATATCAGACCAGGTGGTGTTTGGTACTTCAACCACCGTTTCACGCAGTGCCGATGGACTTGATTTTGTCATAGCATAACGGAAATTCTCCATGGTAACCGCCAATGAGGCCAGTACTTCAGCATCAATTTTATCATCTTCCAAATCGATGAGATCCATTTTCTCGCGTATTTGTTGTAAAGCAGCTTCCGAACATAATGATGCTAAATCGGCACCAACGTGACCATGCGTTTCCGCTGCAATTTGCTCCAAATCAACATCATCCGCCAACTTCATATTTTTTGTATGTATACGTAAAACTTCTAGACGGCCAGTGGCATCTGGTATACCAATATCTATCTCACGATCAAAACGGCCAAAACGTCTTAAAGCTGGGTCTATTGAATTAGGACGATTAGTAGCAGCCATTACAATTAAATGAGAGCTTTTCTTCATGCCATCCATTAACGTTAACAATTGTGAAACTATACGGCGTTCCACCTCACCATGAGTCTTATCACGTTTCGGAGCAATTGCATCAATTTCATCAATGAAAATGATGGCTGGTGAATTCTTTTCCGCCTCTTCAAAAGCTTTACGTAAATTCGATTCAGATTCACCAGCTAATTTAGACATAATTTCTGGACCGTTAATTAAAAAGAAGAAGGCCCCCGTTTCATTTGCAACTGCACGTGCAATTAACGTTTTACCTGTACCAGGTGGACCATACATAAGTATACCGCGCGGCGGTTTAACGCCAATCGCTTTAAATAACGATGGATGACGTAACGGTAATTCCACCATCTCTTTAATTTGTGCCAGTTGTTTCCGACAACCACCGATATCATCATAACCGACAGCGTTTAAAGATTCTTCCTCCTCTTCACGCTTGATGGGATCACCATCACAAAAGATAACAGTATCTGGCGCTACAATACAAAATGGTTCCGGTTCTGTTAATACCACTTTAAATTCAATGGGACGCATTGCGGCACGAACAATAAAATTATCGCCCATATGTATAGGGCGATATGCCTCCAAAAAGTATGGCTTCAAATAGATCTCAAATAAATTACCGGTTACACCTTCTGTGGTATCATCAATTGGTAAAATGCGTACACGTTTGCCATATTTTACATCTGGACATGGATGTATTGACACCACATCCGATAAATGGACACACAAATTATTACGTACAACACGATTCATACGGATTTTCTCATTAGCACAACTATCATCGGATAATACAATGCAGACGGTCTCCTTACGACGTTTACCTTTCAAAATAACGGTATCACCGCGAAATAACTGTAGTTCATCCATTTTTGTCTAAAACGCACAAATAAAAATAAAAATTGGAATTTAGAAAATATTGAGTTAAACGTTTAATTGGAAGAGGTGAATAAATTAATCTATCAATACCTGCGATAATGAGACCACAGAATTGTCATCGTTGGTGGCTTCCTCAACGATTAAACGATTGGGGCGATCTTTTCGCTTAAGAATGGCAGTTGCCAAATCCTCACTAGAAAATATTATGAGAAAGAAGCAAAAATAATAATTGATAAACAAATGTAGTGATTTTATAACGCTATAAAAGAAAAATAAATAAATAACAAAACCAAAAAAAAAGGAAGAAGAAAAAACTAAGATTTCCCCAACCGCTTTTCTTGTTCCAAATCTTGTTCATAATTTGTTTTACTGCGATTTTTCTTCGGCTTATTTAGCGATGTTGGTGATTTTTTGGAAACATCCTGCTGCTCTTGACGATATTTGTGTATATAATTGGATACATCGTGACCAACATCTGTTATATCATCATCGTACCATTCATCTTCATCGGAATCCATTGGATGCCGTACAGGATACGGTTTTAAATGACGCCTCCCACTATCACTGCCATTACTCTCACTGGCCATAATAATGGCTTGTAGTTTGTCTTCTGCTTTTTCTTTTTGTAATTCTAGACTTTAAAAAAAAAAAAGTCGGCCCTTATCGTATAAAATTGACCTGCATCCAGGCCTGACACACTTTCAAATAATTTCGCAAAATCAAAGAAAAAATTTTCCGCGTTTTGGCCAAATCGTTTACTCTTTCTTTCTTATTTCTTTATTTTTTATAAAAAAAAAAAAAACGAAATAATAATAATGAGAATGGTAATTATCTAAAATTTCAACAGAAATTTTTCTTATTCAAAGTTACGTTTCGTGGAAAAGCTAAATGACTATAGAGACAAAGTGAGCATTTCATAGTTATTTTCCATACGTTGATTTTTTTCTAGCTTCTTTTTGACAATAAAATCAAAGTAAAGTAAATTTATCTGATTATTTCCAATTTGAAATTTCATTTAAGTAAAAAAAAAAGAAATGAAAAAGGATTCTTATAACAACAACAAACGGGATGAATCGTACTTAATTTCATTATTACTTTTTTTTATACATTCATCATCATACAGTCATCTTTCATATTGTAATAAGAGAATAAGAGTTTTCATGCATTGGAGAAAGAAGGGAAATAAAGTTTTCATTTAATGCGCCCGTCATTACTTAAAACAATAGATAAAACGTGCAAAAAAATTAAATAAAATAAATTGCATCAATTAGATGACCAAGCAAAAAAACAAAAATCTTGAAAAGAATCCCCATTATGCCTTTATTTTTACATGCATTGGCATGTGTACATGCGCATATACATATATATTCGTATATATATAATATATATATATATATATATATATATATATAATTATATATACTTGAACTTATGTATGCACAGACGTGCGAGTTATAGTCGGCTTTCTTTTTGCTTAATCATTTTTCATCCATACTGTCGTCAGTCACCAATGGCACGCACACTTATTCACTTGCTAAACGCCATTAAACCGCCACAAAACTTCATAATCTTAACTTCACTTACCTCTTTGAATCAGCCATTTAATAAACTTGAAAGTTGAAGATATCTTTTCTTTCAGACTTTTAATGCTTAATTAAATGAATGCAATAATACAACACGAAAATAACAAAACGAAAACGATTTGCTTTTATACTTCTTATTTTAGAATTAATTTTAACAAAGCCTTATACGTAATTTATATTATTTTAAATACTTTATTTTCTACACCGCACGACAAATTTGGTGACCTTTTTATTTCTAATTCTTAGTAAATTCTACTGACTCGCAAGAACAGTGCAGGCAACGTTCACCTTACAACACGTATTAAGAAATGCAAATAACATACACACATACATATCCATATGTATATACAGTAACTTAAAACTGCCACAATTATATGCAAAAGTACTGCCAAGTTTTCTTATTTCAATTTTCGCAAATGTGTTTTGTTTTTTTTCTATTTTCATGAACAAAGCAATTTACTTGAAAGTGTAATGCTAAAAAAGCTAAATCCATTTCGTTTGTTTTATTTGTTTAGTTTATTTTTGTCGAATAAATATATAATATTAATTTAGGTTTTAATGTACTGTTATCGTTCATAGATGGCTCTTTAGCAGAGCAAAATATGCTTACAATAGTACTGTAAGGTGCTGTCAAATTAACATGAAATTTCTATGTTTGCCGTAAGGTTGGCTGCATTGTCATTCTTTAATAGCTGCACAATATAACCATTAGATGTCGCTTACATCTTGAGGAAAATAGAGCACAATAGTTCTTTTTAGTTTTTTTTTTTGCAAAATATTATGCAATATGGTGTAAGGCGATACTGCCATAAAAAATTTGTAGGGATTAAATATTTTTATTTGCTACGTTTTTGCTGTCTGCTCTCTACGTTTAGTTTTGATGTCACATTGCTTGAATTTGCTTTTATCATTCAAAGTTATCTACAAGCACACATATATAAATCATTGGATGCAAAAGAAGAAAAAAATTAGAAGAAAAATTTACAAAGAAAATTTCCTTTCTCTTACTTTGTGATACACAAATGCACACACATACGCATTCTTATGCAAATGCATGCAGATGTATCCACTTTGAAAATATCACGTGTTCTAATACGTTGTCACTATAACTTTCTTGTTCTTTTTTTTTTTTTCTACAACATTTGTATTTGATTTTAATAAGAAAGTAAAAAAAAAATTAAAAAAATAAAAACTGTTAAACAGTTAATTGCACTTAAGTTTTATTATAGCTTGCAATAATACAGTTAGCCACATTGCAAAGTATACAATTTAATTATCTTGTAATTAATTTCAAATATATGTCAATTGAATATATTCCGATAATTAATGAATTCAAAGAATTAAATAAACTTTTAATGAGTACAAAGTAATTGAGATCGTGTAAAAATTACATGTTAAGTATTTCATAATGGAGATGGGCCATCATAATTAGATAGTTAGATTTACTTAAATTATAAATTGATTAATTATTTTATCATAAACGATGAAAATATATTTAACTAAAGAAATGAAAGCAGTTTTATATATTTTATTCATATTATCCATTTTTATCCTTTTTATCCATATTATCCATTAATATTTGTTTGATATCAATATCGATACCGAAATCAATTGTGAAGGCAAATTGAATTTTGATCATGATCTTTTGTTGTTGATGTTGTAATAATATTTCATTGCTTTTAAGATGTCGCTTGAAAATTTTTGGTAAATCTTTTTGCGCTAATTTATGTGGTATTGAATTATCAAGTATTGTACACTTTTGCCATGTCCTATTTCTAAATGAAATCGAAAGTGTCATATTTATTTAATTGAAGTGCTTCACATTTTTCTCTTGCAACAACTCGCATTTTGATTTTCCATCATCATTTCCATCATTGAACTATCACAGCTTAGTTCACCGCTTATTCATCGCTTATTTACGGCATATCGTTATTAGTGAAATTTCGCTGAAAAGTCGCCTCAATATCAAATGTCATTTGAAATGTCATTTGAGATGTCATTTTTCAAAGTATCAGGCCATTTTAACTAATCGGATTAATGTTGCTTGTTGGATGGTTAATAAACATCATGCATCATGAAATACGGTTGACACTTTTTATATAACCTAATACATATATATATATATATATATATATATCATTTATACATATATGTTCATGTAAATGAGTATTTGTCTAAAGATGTTTCATGCAGTAAACCTTGATATTATTTTGATATTGTTGATTATTTATTTATTTTTTTTTTGGGCTTTTTTTGGCTTTTTTTTTGGTTTGATTGTTATAAATTTTATTGTATTGTATTATGAATTGTCTTCATCTATTTTATTTGGTGTTATTGTTAATTTTATTGTTATATGATTTGAATATATTTTGCAATAATTTCCGAAAATTTTTCTTTGAATTTCATTCCAATTCAATTCAATTCAATACAATTCAGTTCGATTCAATGCGATACAAATCTATATAAAAATCAGCATTTGTGATTATTTTTATTTATTATAATTATTATTTTTTATTATTATTATTTATTATTATTGTTGTAGTTTTATTGTGATAATTTGAATATGACAGCGTAACTAAAACTGAAATCGTATAATGAAGTTGATATGGATAAATGTATATACATTTAAATTTATATATATATATATATATATGTAGTATTTGTATGTGTGAATATATGTATATGGAAAAATTCGAATTAAAAAATTGTACCGTGTTGCATCATTTCTGTTACAAAGTATAATAAATTTGTGCAATTGTTTGTAACGTTCATATTTTCGTTTTGATCGATCATTTTTTTTGTTTTTTTTACTTTTTTTTTTTTTCTTTTTTAGTTTAAACTTTTCATTGTAATTTGTAAAAATTTCATGGAAAAAATTTGAAAAAGTAAAAAAATATGGTCGATCTTATTCAAAATTTGTCAAAGAGATTTTATATATCAAAATATGACTTTGTAATGATTTCCATGTAAATTTCATCGAATGTAATGTAAATATTTTCGATATAACGAATTTCTTTAAGGTTGAAATCGTTATATGTGTAAACCTTTTTACATGGACAGACAGACGCGATTAAATCGTATCAGAAAGTGATTTGCTTTTTTTCTTGATTCGATTGATACAAAAAATTATTAAATGGTTTGCATCTCATGCCAATTTCAGATGATTTTTAGATAATTTTGCATAATAAAATTATCTTAAACAGTTGAACCAAAATGAAAAGTTGTTTTAGTGAAGATCGTGACAACAAAAATGAGAAATCAATCAAATGAAAAATTGCCATTAAGAAAAAATATTAATAAAATTAACTAATTAATGATACGGAAACTTTGCTGGATTTTTATCTTTAAATCTGAAATAAATTATAGAAAAAGAGAAATGAATTGATATAGACAGAAACAGAATAAAACGGAGACTGAGAGGGAAATTGAGAATGAGAAGGAGATTGTGACGATGACTGAAAGGGTCATTGAGAGGGTAACTGACAGGATGACTGAGAGGGAGGCAGAAAGTGAGACTGAGAGCCAGATTGTGAGGAAGACTGAGATGAAGAGTGAGATGGAGACTGAGAGGGTGAATGAGACGAATACTGTGAGGGAGACTGAGATGGAGATGGAGACGGAGACGGTGACGGAGACGGAGACGGAGACGGAGGCAAGTAAAATGTAGTTCTATGATATTCCAAAAATTTTTCATCCATTATATTAACACATAAACACACACAGTTATGTGAAAATGTACATATATGCGTGTGTGTGTGGCAGTGTGTATGTATATGTGTCTGAATGTGTGCGACAATGTGACTGAAATAAGAAAAGTAACAGAACTGTAAGATTTTCACAAATCCATGTTCCCATAACATTATAAAGTACGTTAATGGAAGTAAGATTAATCAAAGAGACATATATGTTGGCCAAGTTAGGTAGACAGTTTCAGCAATGTTAAAGGTTGCAACGATGTTCATTCAGAACAGTAAAGAAAAATATGTTAATTATTGATTAAGAAATGCATTGCAATGTTGGTATGGCCTTTAGCAGATTCGATCGATTTGATCAATTTAATCGAATTGATCTATTTGATTATTTTCAAATAGATCAATTCAATATTAATCCATCCATTTGCAAGAATTTTTATCAAATTTGCTAAAATTTGAAGCGAATATCTCTGAACCTCTGCTTTCACAGATGGATAGAAATCGATTCAGGTATTTGAAGTTTATCGAGCCTTTAAAACGTACACATTCAATTTCATGTATGTTGGGTATATATTTTGACATTTTTAAGAACGAACACTGATACAAAAACAATAAATGGTAGCAATGATAAAAATAGACTTCATCTGAATGATGGACCGTCTGTAGAATAAAATAAAATTCGCAATTTTATTTTATTCTACAGATTTATGAATCACTTTAAGGAAAATGATGAAAGTGGTAGGCATTTAAAAGTTGGCCTCAATCTATTTTCTTTTTGCGGTCGTCGAGTTTATTGTCAATTGAATTAATTTTGTTGACTGTTGTTGGTGTTAAGAGAAATTCCATTAAAAATGTTAATGTACTTGCGGTTTCTTTTTCGCCCTTTTTATATCTATCTTTCTCTCTCTATTTATCACTCTATCTTTCTCTACTGTTGTCTGTCCATGTACATTTATATCTATGCATCTCTTTTACATGATTAACTTTTGCCGATGAAAATCGCTAAATTGAAATTCAAATTCAAATTTAAATTCAAAATTAAAATTACAATTAACTTAACGATGTCAATGTTTTTAAACTGTATGTATGTGTATGCATGTATGGTTAAGTGTGCATATGTGTGTGTGTGTGTGTGTGTGTGTGTATGGGTGTGGTTCAATAATTTCATAAATTGTTTAAGCCTACATCAATTATTTTATAGTTTGCGATTTATTTTGTGCATGTTTTTGTGTTTGTATGTAACAATTTGAGCTGAGTTTAAGATGGACCTGTCGCTTTATTTGAATCGATCGACTCAAAATTATTTACTGAATGAATTTTTCAATTTGTATTCTCTTCGGTCTGTGCGTCCGTCTGCATGATATCTATCCATGGAAAGCTCTTTTATAGATTTACTTTTTTTAATGAAATTTTCTAAATGATCATGAAATTTTTTTATGAATGTCTAATCTAAAGATGATTTAAAAACTTATTACAATAATGACAGATTTTCTAAGAAATGTGTTCAGAAGAAATTATGAATTTCATGCTTATTTTAGAATGAAAGTGTACTCTGGACATGTTGTTGCATCGATTTGGTATACTTTTTTTATTAACACATTTCTTTGAGTTTCCTAAGGTTTAAAATTGCAAGAATTTTCAAGTCGTACAAACTTTCAGTTTTGTGTTCAGAAATACAAACCTACAGATGGATAAATGAACAGATGGAAAAATGAACAGATGGACAAATGGACAATGGTTAGATGGACAAATGTACAGACGGAAAAACGGACGGAGGGACAGATGGACAGATCTAAACTGAATTAAAATTTGATTATAAGTTGATTAAAAGTTTCCTTGAAACGATGTTACAAATATGACGATAAAATGTGTATACTCTGAATTGCAATGAATTGTTGGTTAATAATAAAACAATAATTATCATTAATTATTAATAAATAGTTATGATGTATTTATTTTATTTAATGATAATAATTTTATGATAATAATTTTTACTTTTTTTTCTTTTGTTTCTTTCTTTCATTTTTGTGTGTGGATGCGAAAGCCATTAAGCTGTTGCAAGCAATTTGCTATATTTCTGGTATATTTACTTTTTCTTTTGGTGCATTTTATTTTTTTCACATTTTTTTTTTCTTTTTTGGTTTTACTTTTTTGGGTTTTTCAAAATTGGATGCAAAATTTTATAAACGTTGATATTATTTCAATAATTTTTTCTAGTTTTTTTCTTTTCTTTTATTTTCCTTTTTGAATATTTTTTTTACTTATATTTATTTAGTTGTTATTTAAAAAAATCATAATAAAGTAAAAACTAAAAAAAAAAAAAAAAAGAAGGAAAAGAAATTGATAAATTTGGTTTTGTTGTTGCTGCTGCAAAATAAAATATTTTAATGGAAATTTTGTTTTGGTTTTCTTTTTTGTTTTTGAATTTTTGTTTTCTCTTCTTCTTCTTCTTTTTTTTTTTTGTTTGGGTGGCTTTTCCTAAGTTTTAATTTTAATTTTGGAAATTTTTTAATTTAGTTTTTTCCTTTAAAAATGATTATTTCATTTCTTCAATTGTTCAATCAATTGTTCTAGTAATTGTTGTTGTCTGTTGTTGTTGCTTTTTTTTTTTTTTTTTTTGTTAGTGTTTTGCCATTTGAAACGATAAATAATATTTTCAATGAGAAAGATGAGTAAACTGAAAATGATTAAAGTGAAATAAAAGCAATAAATCCATTCAAAATCGTTCATCGTAAAATGATGCTTTATCTCATTGGTTAATTGTTTTTGCTTTGTTGCCATCATGGCATGATATTTATCTAAATAATTATTATTTGTATCCATATAATTTGTATTTAACCAATAATTGATTAAACCATTTGCCCGTATATCTAATAATAAACGATTCAATGGTTTACGATAAATGGAATCGATCGGTAATGAGAAAGTTAATGGTATGCGTCCCGGTAAACATGCCTCATTCGAATAGAGAAATAAATTATGAGAATAGAAACGTTGTTGCGGCTGTAAATATGTTTGCCATAATAAATTATTTGTAGCATAAACATAACTTGTATTTAAATGATCACGATGCCATTGATAATCAAACCATGTTGTTATAAATGGTTGTATTATTTTCGGGAATGATTGATATTCATAATAGAAATGATAATCTTGTTCGGCCATCATTAATTTGAAATTTGTTTGCTGGGCAACATCTTCAAATGTTTTAGGTTGTTTTACCCTCAATGGATGTGTTAACATTGAATTGAGATAGGCATTTAATATAACATTCAAATATAGACCAGTCGTATTTAATAAGATATATAATAATTTCATAATACGACCATTCGTATTCATTTTCTCTGGATAACTATTATTTAATATGCCACGTAATGCTGTATCATTTATAATGAAATCATTCCAATCTATTGATTTATACATTTGATATTTTCGTATATTAATTAATATGGTAAAAATATATGAAGCGCATATATTTATAAGTAATATATAAAAGAATAGCCAGACAATTGATAGATTACCCGATATTGGTATCATTAAACAGACGCGTACTAAAACATATGAATTTGAGTAATAAGGTAATAATGTGGTATTTAAGCATGGTATTAAGGCACCAGTTATATCGATTGTATTATTCCATGTTAACATT
Source organism: Melophagus ovinus (assembly GCA_023089585.1). Taxonomy (NCBI): domain Eukaryota; kingdom Metazoa; phylum Arthropoda; class Insecta; order Diptera; family Hippoboscidae; genus Melophagus; species Melophagus ovinus. The sequence goes on from JAKKIB010000180.1 coordinate 7,254,832, forward strand.
TCCATATCACCATAAAACATGCCAATATCATTTAATCGATTATCATTCGTATTATATTTGGTATTATATCGTTTGGCCATATATGATGGCAATTTTAAGGTGGCATTTAAACGTTCGGCAAATAAATTTAATAAATGTCCAACATAACCAGTTAAAATGATACTTTTTATATTAGATGATTTCATGAAGGGATTCTTAATGATTTGACGTGAGGTAACTTGATCGGGTAATGTTATTAAATTGTAACCATATAAATTTCTCATACGATCAGGAAAATAATCATCTGGTAATTGATGTTGCCATCATTTTACAATTAATTGTTATACTGGAAATGGTTCGTATGTATAATAAAATGAATTTTTTACAAAATCTTTACAAAATATTACTAAAATATTTAAAATGTTTGCCTTAAATGTCAATTGAAATATATCTTGTAAAATTTCCATATAATTCTCATTTAACTCTGAATCGATTAATAATATTAATTTGCAATTATCTTTCATATAAATAAGACGTTTAAATATGGCATGAAGATTATCAAAAATATTATGCAAAGTTTTCATACAAATAACAATCAAAAATTTTCTATTATAATAATTTTTTAATATATAATTATTATAATTATCATTAACATTATCATTATCATTATCATTATCATTATCATTATTATCATTATTATTATTATTATTATTATTAATAGTATCATTATTATTATGAGAATTTTGTATATTTACATGAAGTGTTGGTAGAATTTTCAATTTTGATTTTGAAGATTTTTCCGAATTTCTATGCCATAAATTATAAAAATTTTTCAAATCTATACAATCGTTTTGTGTCGATTTGTATGTGGTATGAAACCAAAGTAACGTATTAAAATCATTATTATCAATAATAGTTTGAAGAAATTCATCAAGTAGTTGTGTGGATATTTTGGGCTCCACCTCTAGAAATAATGATGCCATATCTGTTGATAAAGCTGCCACCGATGCCGATGACTGAGTAACATTAATATTTTTCAAATTTATTATTATTATTATTATTACTATTATTATTGTTGTTGTTGGTGTTAGTGTTGGTGTTGGTGTTGGTGTTGGTGTTGGTGTTGGTGTTGGTGTTGTCAGAATTGTTGATGAATACGAGCACATTACAATTACTATCAATAACTAGCTGTTGGTGTTGTCTTAGGCTTTTTTTCTTTAAATTTTTTTTTGTTAAATTTCCAAAAAAAAAAACGCTTTTTTTTGATTATTTCTACTAGTTGGCGATTTGCTTCTTAGAATTTTGTAATAGCAACTGTTTCTACATTGAACAAACTCTTTTGGTTTTATACCCAAACAAAACAGAAGTTTTTTTTTTCCATTATTATTATTATTATTATTATTATTTTATCTTTGCTTTTGCTTTTGTTCATCAATTTTTTTTGTTTTTTATTTTATGGCTAACAAATTGTTTAATATTTATGTTTAAACATAAGATTATAAAATATAAAATGTGAAAAGTAAACATAAATTTGTGAGAAAATTATATTTGGCTGATGCCAAATTTTAAGTACTCATCATCCAGCACTTAACACTCATACTAAAGTTATTTGATATTTTACAGATAGACAGATAAGTTGAAGAAAGTATAATTTCTGGTAGGCGCGGCCAATTGTATAATTTTTATATATAGACATTTTAGAATTATGGCCTTAATATCAGCTTCTTTTTTGTTTCACTTTTTAAATTATGAACGAAAAATTGGAATTTTTTATTTAAAAAAATGTTCTCAGTTAACGTTGCATTGCGTTGGGCGTGTTCTTTTATCGATTTGACTCATTTTCAATCCCAACGAATCCACATGAATTTCCATTGTTTCTACCAAATATGAAGTTGCTAACTCTAAAGAACAAGAGAACGCGTAACACTTAAGAACAGAAGGACAGAAGGACAGACGGAAAGACATGTTTAAATTGATTTAGAATATCATGCTGATCCATCCAATATATATATATATATATATTCTCCCGATGCTTCCTTCTAGGCGTTGCAAACATAATAACAAAGCGAGTATACCTTCAACCTTTGTGTGGTGGTCATAAAAATATGGCGACTGGCATCGATGATCTTACAAAATTATCTTGCTGTAATGGCCTATTATAATCAGGTCATATTATTTGTTAATAGGATCTAACAAGCTATAGATCATGTAAAAAAAACTTTTATAAAAAGTACACAAATTTCGAAATTAACACAAATCAATTCAAGTCAAGTCAAATCAAATCAAATCAAATTAAATTAAATTCGTTAGAGGTAAATTTTCAGTATGGCCAGTTAAGATTGCAATAGAATGGCCATTTATATGCTCTAAACAATGCTTTCATACATTATATTGATATTTTGTGTGCTTGGCCAAGCCATTTTATTCGATTTCAATAGATCGGATCCTAAATTTTTATACTTTCAAGTTCATTCAAATTGATAGCATTCGGGGTATCAATGTATTAAATTTCGATTCCATTTGCTATTACTCATTCATTGTATTTTCTGGTGGGACAAATTTTTTTATGATATTTACATTTTTCAATTTTATTGCTTTGCCACTCAACAGTATTATTTTTATATCTTATAGGCCACTACTTTGCTACAGGGTTATTATAAGTTTGTGTCGATGTTTCTAACATTCGAAAAAAGTTGAAATAGATACCTGCTTTTTAATATACCGATCGAATTCAGACAGGCTTTCTAAGAATGTCTGGGAGTCCGTGTGTTTGTTATCAAGCAAGTGGGTGCAATTTTTGGAGGTACCTTAACAAAATTTATTACAAAGATACGTTTTAGCTTTGAGACGAAGTCTATTTAAAATATTTAAAATCGGATCATTTTTATAACTATTTCCTGTGCCATGCCTTTTTCCGAAACGGAAACGTTGTATAAGAAAAAGCTTACAATTTTGAAAATAGGTTAATGAAAATTGGCACATTTTTATATATAGATATGAAAAATATATTTATCAAATTTGGTCCAGAACGGTCCTTTATTTAGACCCCACCCCCACCCATATAACAGACTTTAAAATCACTCGAATTTTACGATTTTATAAAGTTTATTTTACTTGTAAGATCATTAGGCAAAGCGATATAGGGCATTTAAGAGTCGATACCGGTTGAATACAATAATTTTCTTAATTGTTTTATATAATTTTTAATTTTAATTTTGACAACAGCAATAAAACGTTATACAATCATTTTCATTTACTATAACATTTTTTTCATCTTTCTCTCTTCTCTTTTGTATTTTTTCACTGGTTCTATATAATTTTATTCTTGGTTGAAAAAAAAACAAAATATAAAGAAAAACCGCAGAGAAAAAGTTTAATATTTAGATGAAAATTTCTTAAGTATTTTCAGTATAACTGATAGACACAATTCAATGATGAATGCCATAGAACTAATGAAGAGGCCGCCCAATAAAAAGAACCATGCATAATATAAATCATTAACTTTTAAGGCGACATGTAATGCAGCCTCACTTGTATCCTTCAATGAGATTTTATGTGTACGCACCATATCGTGAAATGTATCAGCTAACCAAGCTACCATTAAACCATTCGCATGTACAAAATGTATGAAAAGATCAATGCCCTCTTTATATGGTGAATTCTCTTGTAATGGCATTGCCATTAACATACCATTTAAAATAGTTAATTTCTCGGGGCGACAAAATACTTTATGAATGAAGGAGTGCTGCTGCCGTTGCAATATATTCCAAAGGTTAACTGTCACCGTATAGCTATGCGTTGTATTAAGCTGTTTACGTAATTCTTGTACACGGGCCGTATCTGTAGTTAATATCATGCAATCTTTCAATTTAGCTTCCAATTCGGTTGTTAGAATGGATTGTAAAATGGGCATATCACCAACATCGAATAATAATTTAGCTGATGAGTGTCTTATATCATCGAATGTTTCAATTTGTGATTGATAACTGGGCGTGGTTATCATAGTTTTTAAATGTGCCGAATATAATGTATTTGTAAAAAGACCCAATAAAAATATGCCACCATATAAAATTTTTAATGAGCTATATGGTAATTTTGGTAATACAATTGAAGTGCCCAACATTCCCGGGAGAACTTTATCATTTAGAAAAAAATTAAACCAAATTGTATAGCCACGTAATAGAATTAAAAATATACTTTCCAATATACAAAAGAATAATGTTGAACCAAATACTAAAATATAGATATCGGGTGTTAATGCATAAGCGAATACCTCAGATAATGGTACTAATTGAGAGCATGGCACCATTATCGACCATTTACTTACTTCAATGGGATAAGATAAACCCTGAAATTTGGCATTATTAAAGACAAAATCTAAGCTCATGCCAATATCTAAGATGCCACTATGTGTATAATTTTCAACTTTCAATGAATGTATCACTTCACCCGGTTGAACATGAAATGGAAATTTCAAAGTGGCATTATATTTCTCAGCAAATAATGTTAATAATTTACCAACAAAGCCACTTATTTGCAGAGGTTTATTATCTCTACGATATATCATAGAGCGTGGCTCAATTTGATCGGGTAATGTATATAAAGTTTTACCCAACATATTACGCCAATGTGATGGATAATAACCATTATTGGCCATATGTTTATTCGCCATATTATTAACCATATTACTAGCCATATCATAATCTACATCATTAATTATGATAGGCATTTTAAGTGAATGTATGGACCAATGAAACCATGGAAATGGTTGTAATTGATGATAAATATGATTTTTTAGCCAATTTTTTGATATAAAATTCACTAATAAATTGATAATTTTATGATCTTCACAATAATCCATTAATGAATGCAAAAATTTTCGACGCTCTTTTATATAAAATGCCATCACAAATATACGTACAGGTCTTATATGATTGATACTAGCGGCAACAGCATCAAATAATCTCATCTCATATTCATTTACAGCAATTACAATTGCAAATATTTCACTATTTATATCCCATTTAATATAAATCTCTTGGGACTCTTCCAATATTAATGTTGGTACAATAATTTGTGCTAGAAAATCGATACGCGGATCATTTGGTAATAATTTACGATTCTGCATTATAAATAATGTATGAAATTCACGTTCAGCATTCACTTGTCGCACGAATTCCTTAAAATATCCAATATCTTCCACAATATGTGATTCCATAAATATTGTTGTATTTAAACATTTTATAATTCTCAATTGCATAAATATTATAATAATAACATTAATTAAATGGGCCATTTTTTAAAACATTTATGTTAGTTGGATTAATTTCTTTTTGCTTTTTTTGCTTTTTTTCTTTTTCAATGATTTATATTTTCAACGATTTATAGAAAGAAGTCAAAATGGCCAAATTACCAATTAAATTATTTTTACAGTTCATTGAGCTATTCTGGCATATCCTTTTTTATTATCCTGATTATTACTATTACGTTTATTATTTGTTTCCTTTAGATATTGCAGCACTTATAATAAAAAATGTATTATAAATTTATGAATTTCAATCACTAATCACCATTCAACATTCGATCGATTTAGAATTCAAGACTATCTGTATATTTATATGTTCATTTATGCGTTTATCTGTCTCATTGTCTATGCATTTTCAATTTTTCCTTGTCCTTTCCTTTTGTTATCAAACTACAGAGCGCAATTTTTTGGAATACTTTTAAACAGGCACTAACGAAATGTATCTTATTGAAAGGGCTTCCCTCAACTAAGGTTTTTTTTTTTTTTTTTTTTTGTAGAGATATAAGAAATCGAAGCAATTTATAGTTTTGAATGGATTTTCAAGGCAAATCAATTCTCTTTCCTTATTTGCCTTAATAAATAAATTTAACAAATTTTGTTTCAGATCGTTCCAGTTTTTTGTTATCTCCATGTTTATAACGAAATTTTTAAAATTATTTCTTATGTATTATATTTATGTTATTTTTTTTTTTTTTTTGTAATACATTGACTTGACTTTGTAATGACCTTAAGAAAAAAAGTATATTTGAGAGTCGATCTTGGCCGTCAAAAAATTTTTACTTAATTTTATTTAATGTATCAAAATATTTACATTGACATTACAACACATTAATCACAGTCATTCTACATTAGATTGTGTCATTTATAAGAATAAGAATAAGAAGAAGAATACGACTAAAGGAATTAAGTAAGAAAATTATATTTGATTAGCGACCACCCAGACATTAGTTGGTACTTTATTTATTGATAATTTATGATACAGCCAGATAAATTAAGGCTGCATAGGCATGGTTGATTTACACGATTTTTATACAGACGTCGTTGAATTGCGCCTTTAATATTTGTACAAAATTTCAGCAATTTATGTGCTTCAGTTTTTAAGTTATAAGCGAAAAATCATAAATTTTTTCTAAAGAAGAAGAAAAACAAAAAAAAAAGAAAACCGCAGATGTTGAACTTATCGTTTGATCTAGCGAGAATTGAAAGAACTACAAAGAACTTCCAATGTTTCTATCAAATTCGAATTTGATAACTCTTTTTTAGGGACCAAGAAATTGCTTGACACATACGAATAGAAGGACAAATGGACAGACAGAATATGTGTTCACTTCAAAGGGGTCCATCACGCTTCCTTTGGCTCGTTACAAATATGAAAGATAAACTGAGTATATCGCCGAACTTTAGATAGTGACTATACGAATATAAGGAAAATCGATATAATCTTGTTATTTGGCACATTTAATAAAATCTACCAAAATTGGTTTTAGATTGAAATTTTCATTTAAATTCTCCTACCTTATAAAAAACTTTTTAAAATGATTATACGACCATTACAATTTTTGTACGCTTTATTAATTTATACTGCTGGTAACTACCATCGGATCCAAATTTGTATGGAGCGTTATGTTGCAGTGGTAAAAATGATATGGCCGCCATGCCTCCAGCATAATAAGAGATATACAAGTTATATAATAATACTGACAAATTTTAAATTTTTATTAAATCAAGTCATTATGCTGCATTATTACTACGAGCGTACACTCTAAATATATTTAATATCCTTTAGGAAATTTCATTTGATGTTGCATTTCAAAAAGATTTCATTAAACGAAATTTAAAGGATAATTATTTATGTAAAATTAGAGCAATAACTTAATGACTTGACTTAATTTGAGGTAGTATAGATAAACCTTCATAAATTAATGCCACATCATCAACAATCAAATAAGGAAAGTGCAACTTTTTTTTTTTTCGGAGAAAATATTTTTTTTTTGAATTTCATTAAAATATCTGAAAATGTGCATTGTTACAACAATAATTTATACACAAAATAATATAATTTTATAAGGTATAAAAAGAGGAAGAAGAGAAAGAAGAGTAAGATGAGGAAGAAGATGCAATAAAATTCAAACTATTGGAGTCTGTGATTATTGGGCTTTTACTTTCAACTCACATCGAAATTGATGTAAATTAAACTTCACGTATGATTGAACAAACAACAACAATAACAAAAAAAAAAATAAGAAAAAGAAAAGAAAAAACAAACAACAACAAACTGCTCTAAAACACTGTAAAGTGGACTTGAAAGTATAACACCGATGAAAAGTAAAGAAAAAAATAATTTATGGAAAGAAAACCAAAAAAAAAAAGAGGCAGAGATTTGTAGCAAGGAAAATAATACGTAACACAACACGTTTAATAGACCAGTTCATAATGTACATATGTATGTGATATGTACATATGTGCATATGTATGTATGTATGTATGTATGTATGTATGTATATATATATAAAATATTGACAATGGCCAATAATAGTATGAAGCTTTATGTTAGTAATAAAGTTAGAGTTAAGTTAAAAAAAGGAAACGAAAATATAAGAAAAAATAAAAACGATCAGAAACGTGCAATGTGAAACGAAAAGCAGAAAGGAAAGGAAAACAAAAAAAAAAAAACAACGCGTTTCGATGGATGATGTAACCAAAAACGAGAAGAAAAACAAAAAAAAGATGAAAACGAAAAGGAAAAAATTGGAAAAAAAAGTCGATTCTTTATTTAATGTCAGCCAGTTTGTTATTCATGTTTAACTAGTATAATAAAAATGAATAAATAATTATAATGAAGATTAACATTATGCGAACAATATAAAAATATTGTAAGCAATTGAAGTGTGAACGATTATTAAATACCCTACACTGAGCAATTTTCTTATCAACAAATTGAAATATAATTGAAATCTTTTGGCATTGTATTAAGAAATGTCAATTTAAGGCGAACATCAATACATTGTAAAAACGAACAAACAAAAAAAGAGTGACGATCAGTAGATGGATAGCTCGATCTCTGGAATCGTTAAATCTAATTTAGTAACTAATTTAATTTTTTTTTGGCCAATGTGTTCCATTGTTTTCCAATATGTTGCCATTATTCTATTGCTTGTTAAGTCATTATATAATAATTTCTGAAATAATTTTATAAAATATGGTATGTATGTGTGTGTGTGTGTGTGTGTGTGTATGCTGGTGCGTGTGCGAGAGTCTAGTTTCCTTAAGTTTTCACTTTTCATCCCTATTAAAATGAAATATATTTATATTGTATCGTTGTTGTTGTTGTTGTTGTTGTTGTTGTTGCTCTTTGTGTTATTAATATTATTATTAGTATTATTATTGTCGTTGTTGTTATTATTATTGTTATAATCACAAATGTAATTGATTAAATAATTATAATTTTTATTTGGTTAGAAATTTTTGGTCAATTTTACATTATTCTATATATTTACATTGCAAAACAAATGATGATGAATTTTTTAATTACTTAATTTGATTGTTTGTTGGTTTAGATTAATGTCATCATTCATTATTTTATTACATTGATCACAAAAAAATAATTACATTAATCATAAAACTATGTGCAATATAAATACATTAGCAAAGCAACATGAGTATATTAGCATGGCAACATGAATATATTAGCGAAGCAACATATATATATGTATATATGAATAGAGCAACATGAGTACATTAGAAACAATATGAATAGATTAATCAAGAAATACAAATATATTATCTAAGATACATTTATCATGAATCTCAACATGAATATAATAAGATATGATAGAAATGTTAAGCGATCAGCATCATTATTATTTATTGTTATAAGCACCCAAAAACACTTTGAAAAATGATGTATCTCATGTTATTATGTTTATGTTTAGTATTATTAAACTTATATATACATGTAGCAACAATGAATAAACACAGCAACATAAGTATATTGCGTAACATATTCCTATACATATTTGTGTAAGAACTGCAACTTGATCATCAACAATATAAACATATACCGGTAAAAGGTAAATGCAATTTAGAGAATTACTTTCTTAACTTATAATTGATTCAGTTAATTTTTTAATTACAACAACCAAAATGGTGTAGGGGGTATTTAAGAGTCAACCTCTATCTGGTATAATATTCTTACATACTTTTTAAATGTTAAAATGTATGTAGAAAAAAGAAATGTTTTGTAAACAAATGATATGATGTTGCATAATAATAGGATTATTTCTATACATTTCATCTCTTGCTTACAAACTTTATTGATAATGTTTTAAAAAATGGAACAGCAAACGAAAACCAGAAAAACAATGCAAAGAAAATAAAAGAAAATAGATAAAGAAAGAAAAAGGATAATAAATAAAATAACAAAAAAAAAAAACAAAAGCAGGAAAAGCAATAACAATAATAGCTGGAATAGCGAGTTCAAACGCATACACATCACCACACAAGATTAGCCAGTTTATAAAATGCGGAACTATTTTGTAATTGAAAGTGTTTGACTTAAAATATAATAACAACAAAAATAAATAACAACAAAAATAAATAACAACAAAAATAACAACAACAACAAAAATAAGAAAAGCAAAATTGGAGAGGAAAAATTTTCAAATTGAAATTGTAAAGGAAAGAATGAAATATATGAAAAAACTTGTTTCTGTACAAATAGAAATAAAATCATAAATCGTCAAATAATTAAATTGTGGCATGACTACTTTTTGATATATAGTTTTTTTTTTGTTTTCTTATTTTCATTTTTTTTGTCTTCTCTTTTTTTTTGACAAATAAAGAAACTCTTTTCAAAAAGACATAACGTAACGTGTAATAATAATAATAATCATGATAATAACAATAAGCATAAACATACGATAAACATAATCAGCATCTTCATCATTATCATCATCATTATTATCATCATCATCACTAGTTACATCTACATGTCAACAATTCATAAAATCCACAACCATTCGCAACAATTCAGTTCACATGATTGTTGTTATTGTAGCATTATTGATGCAGAAAACATTGTCTCTATTTCTTTATTTTTTCACCTACACTTTATCTCTCTTCACGTATGCATATATATATATATATATATATATATATATATATATATATATACATTTGTAATACCCTACATCATTTATGGTAAAATGGCATTAAAAGTTTCTATAGATATTTGTAACATCCGGAAGGAGTTGATGTTACAAATAGATTTACGCTATTTTTTAAGGTCTGAATCGATTTAAGTATAGTTGTCTGTCTATCCGTCTGCCTGACCATAAGTTTTGGAGATATTTTAATGTAATTAGTGGTTGTAATTTTTGGCGATATTTTAATTAAATTTGGCCCATAGACGCACTTTATTAAAAATCATTAGAATTGATCCATTTTGATGGTCACTCCCACTTTACTACAAAAATGATCACTTTAAATATAATTTAACAAAAATTGACATGTTATTGGATTTTGACACACAAGAAATATGCGTAACCAATTTGGTCCAGATTCATTCATTTTTTTTGGTATCCACTTCTTTATAGCGAATTTTTCAAATCTTTTACATATTTTTAGGTTTGTAATTTTGTTAACTTGTAATTTATTTAGTTGATATTTTATTTACATTAAGGAAAATAGTCTAAGGTATTAATAAGTCATTCACGATCGACTACAAAAATTTGACTTGTTTTTTTTTTAAATCCAATGTAAATTATACAATATATATATAGAAAGTAAAGAATATATGCTCAGTACAATTAATCTCTCAGTTTTTCGATTTTTTTTTGTAGTTTATTTAATGTTAAATTGTATGTATATATGTATATGTTAATATATACGTGTAAGTGTAAGTATACAAAAAAAATTTATTCAACGTTAAAAGTTGGTCATCTTCAATAATTTTTCAGTTTCATTTTATAATTGTCAAGTTTTTTTATTATTGTTGCTGCTTCTTCGCTCTTCCTTTTTTGCTATTTTTCTGTTATTGTTGCTATTGTTATTGTTATTGTTGGTATTGTTATTGTTACTGTTATTGTTTGTTATTGTTATTGTTATTGTTATTGTTATTGTTATTGTTATTGTTATTGTTATTGTTATTGTTGCTATTGTTATTGTTATTGTTATTGTTATTGTTATTGTTATTGTTATTGTTATTGTTATTGTTATTGTTATTGTTATTGTTATTGTTATTGTTATTGTTATTGTTATTGTTATTGTTTTTATTGTTATTGTTATTGTTATTGTTATTGTTATTGTTATTGTTATTGTTATTGTTATTGTTATGTTATTGTTATTGTTATTGTTATTGTTATTGTTATTGTTATTGTTATTGTTATTGTTAGTTATGTTATTGTTATTGTTATTGTTATTGTTATTGTTATTGTTATTGTTATTGTTATTGTTATTGTTATTGTTTTTATTGTTATTGTTATTGTTATTGTTATTGTTTATTGTTATTGTTATTGTTATTGTTATTGTTATTGTTTATTGTTATTGTTTATTGTTATTGTTATTGTTATTGTTTGTTATTGTTATGTTATTGTTATTGTTATTGTTATTGTTATTGTTATTGTTATTGTTATTGTTATTGTTATTGTTATTGTTATGTTATTGTTATTTTGTTATTGTATTGTTATTGTTATTGTTATTGTTTGTTATTGTTATTGTTATTGTTATTGTTATTATGTTATTGTTATTGTTATTGTATTGTTATTGTTATTGTTATTGTTATTGTTATTGTTTGTTATTGTTATTGTATTGTTATGTTAGTATTGTTATTGATTATTGTTGTATTGTTATTGTTATTGTTATTGTTATTGTTATTGTATTTTATTGTTATTTTATTGTTATATTGTATTTATGTATTGTTATGTATTTTATTGTTATTTGTTATTGTTATTTTATGTATTTATTTTATTGTTATGTATTATTGATTTATTGTTTGTTATTTATGTTTTATTGTTATGTTATGTTATTGTTATTGTTATGTTATTTATGTTATTGTTATTTATTGATTTATTGTATTGTTATTGTTATTTTTTGTATGTTATTATGTTATTCTTTGTTATTTGTTATTGTTATGTTATTGTATGTTATTGTTATGTATTTATCGTATTGTTATTGTTATTTGTTTGTGTAATCTATTTGTCAATTTTGCCATCTTAGCTGTTACGATTATTGCGTTTGCATATGTGTACATTTTTTACTTGTTTTTTTATTAAAAAAAATATCACAAATTTATAAACACGCACATACGCTTATATAAAATTCATCTAATACATACATACATCCAAATATACATACACTAACAAATACATTTACATTTAATCCATTACAATTAGTTAAAATGAAACATGCAAGCAAACACTAAATAACTAACTAACCAAACATTCAGCGACAATAACACAAACATCACCAAACACCAACAACCCATACAAATACCAATACCAATACCAATACCAATACCAATACCAATATCGCTAACATGAACATCGACACCAACATCACAAAACATGAAGTATTAGGACACTGATGTCTGATGTCTGATGTCTTACGTCTGCAGTTAGTTAATTGTAGTTGAAGTGAAGCGCCAAAGCAATAGTAAAAAAATAGTTAAATCACGTCAAGTAGTTTTATCTTTATACATTTGCTTGAATAAAGTTCAGTTTCATTTTAGCCGGACAATCGAACAGTTGTCATTTGTTAATTCACTTTACTTTACTTCATTTCATTTCATTTCAATTCATTTCAGTTCAGTTCAGTTCAGTTCAGTTCAGTTCAGTTCAGTTCAGTTCAGTTCAGTTCAGTTCATATCAACGTACATTTATTGTAATTTTTTCCTATTTACATCTGTTTTTTTATTCAAATTTTTAATAAATTTATACAAAAAATAAAAAATACGTAAGAAAGAGAAACAAACAAAAATGAAGAAAAAACAAAAGAGAAAGGAGAAAAGAAAAGAACAATAAAAAAAAATTATCCGCCTGAAAGATTTCTTAACAATTTTTGTTTTCGTTTTTTAATGTTTCAATTTTCTTTTTATTTCTTTGCCATTGTTGTTGTTATTGTTGTTATTGTTGCTGGTATTGACATTCATGTGCTTTTAAGCTAATATTTTGTGGCGTTAGTTTTGTTTTTTAAATTTAATTTGAAAAATAATTTATAAAAATTACATAATTAATTTTTAATTAAAGATTTAATACTTTATGCAAGATATTGTTTCCTTAATTACAAAACATTAATAATAATTACTTAATTAAAAAAATAATAGAAATAGAAAAAATGGAAAAAAAAATCGGGGTTTTTTTTTAAAGTTGATTGATCAAAAATTTTTTAAAAAAAATATAAATCAAACGACTTCAATTATTATAATACAAAATTTTTTTTAGATAATCAATAATTAAATAATAATAATTAAATAATAATAATTAAATCAATAACATAATTAACAATAATTAACAATTTTAATATATTTGACTTAAAGTAACATGAAAACAAAAACTTAAGCAAAAAAATGAGATTGTTAGAAAACAAATAATTCATGAAGAAAATGCATAATTAAATTAAGCAAATTACAGTAATTAAACAGAAAAATATTTTTAAAAAAATCTATAATGAAAATATATAGAATTTAATTGACTAAAAAAAAATATTGAACGAAAAATTTATAATTAAAATTTAAACACTAATATTCAAATTGAAACAAAAACAAAATGAACTAACTTTTTTTATTAATTAAAATTGAATAGAGAGAAAATTATGATAGAAAAATTACATTAAAAATCTTCATTTCAATTAATTTTAATTAATTTCCATTTTTTAATGAATGATTACAATATAAAAAGAAATTTTCATTTTCAAAAAAAATTATAATAATTAAACAAAATCAAAAAAAAAATACAAAAAAACAAAAAAAAAAAAAAGAAGAAGAAACTTCACAAAACAAAACAATAACAATTAACAATAAAAGAAACTGTTATTTTAATGTGACGACATTAAGAAGGAGCAATCTAATGAAGTGTTAATTAACTATGACGAATTTACTTTTGCATAAAAACAACAAAACAAGTCAAAGAAAAAAACAAAATAAAACAAGAAAGAAAAGAGAAGAATCGGAAAAAATCGCAAAAAATCGCAGAAAAAACAAAAGAAAATTTAAAATAGAAAACCAAATTTATAAAAGGCTCTTGATTTATTTTTTTTTAGCCCTACATCACTTATGTTACAAAGTGTACAATGCTATGAAAAAACGCTTTGTACGATTGTATTGATCCATTTAAATATATTTTCTGAGACAATTTAAGTCCGTCCATTTGTTTATTATTTAATTATCTGTACCGGCCGCAAGTTTCAATTGATTTTGATGAAATTTTCATACCTTAAACATAACTAAAAGTAAACGCTTTTCAAAACGATTGGATCAGTGGAAATTTTTGAAATATTTTTTTTTTTTTTGTATTTGATATAGCATGACAAAACATAAGCCGGAACTAACAGTTTCTTTTGAATTAATTGTACTTACTTCGCCACATTTTTTCGCCAGTACACGTAAAAATATTTCTAACAAGTAAAAAGATCCTAATGATTGGCAAAATATCGCTGGAAATTTATAATAATAAATAATAATAAAAAAAGGAATAAAAATGGTTAGGAAAAGGCCTAAAACTTATTACAATAAACTTACAAATAAAATTTGAAATAAAAAGAGCCAATAAAATTTCATTAATTTTATTCACTTTTTCAACTTACAATTGATTTCTGTTTTTGATTTGTGCTTTTTTTTTTTAACTTTATTTATTTATAAAAAAAAAGGTGATGTAGGGTATTTAAAAATCGTCTCCAATCAACTAAACATTGCTTTTTTTTTCATTGCTTTGTTTTGTTTTGTTTGTTTCTTTTCTCTTTCTACTCATTTTTGTCATGCGTGTCAATTTTTTTGTTTCTTTTATTTCTTTTGTTTTTTTTTTTATCTTTTTTTTGTGGGCTTTCAAAAAACGGCGGTGACATTTAAAAAAAACGAAAAAACAAAACTAATTAAAAATTTTTTCAAAAGCAATAGCAGATGCATAGATTTGTATAGATCGTTATATATAATCACTATGAGAATTCTTTTATTACTGGTAAGTCTTATAATTTATATGAATATTTATATTCAGCATCATTTAGTAATATACAAATATTCTAACTTTTTCAACTTGGATGTAAGAAATTTTTGTAGCCATCTTAGGTCTATCTATTTATATATCTAATGTCTGTCCATGTAAATCAATCAAACAAAAACGAATTTTGTGATTTATAAAGCAAAACTCTATAAAAAAAAATTGTATAGAAACGAATCAGATTTATGATCATATCCATAATTTGCCTTGATATATTTTGAAAAAAAATTTTATTAAAAAGTAAGAAAAAACTTCACATTGAGTAAAATGTTGTAGGATGTTTAAAAGCAAGGACATCAACCGACATCGACATCAACACCAAGATCCACACCGACACCAAAAATTAACATGTAACAATTTTA
The DNA here is from genome assembly GCA_023089585.1 of Melophagus ovinus. Lineage (NCBI taxonomy): Eukaryota > Metazoa > Arthropoda > Insecta > Diptera > Hippoboscidae > Melophagus > Melophagus ovinus. Next base: position 7,270,686 of record JAKKIB010000180.1, read on the forward strand.
CATACAATTTTTTTATTTTGCTGTTCTACGAAGAATGATAATGAAGAACTGTGCTAATAACGAAAAACATAAGAAAACAAAAAAACAAACCAATTTTTTACAGCGAAAGAGTGAGAAAGAGAGAAAGAGAGACAGAGAGAGAGAGAGAGAGAAAGAGGGAGAATTACTAATGAATTGTAACGACCTTCGTACGTCTTGTTCATTCACTTTTCTTGTCTTTTATGGCTGAATATTTTAACAAAAAAAAAAAAAAAAAGAAAACAAATAACAAAAAAATAAGAAGAAAACAAAAAGATGGTGATATCTGGCAACATAAAAAAATGTTATTCATGTCATCGACAATTATTCCATAATTAGACAATAAATAATATTATTAAATCATTATTATCTTCATTATCATCTTCATCATTATTATCATCATCGTAATCATTATATTTTGTGTCATTATTATCATCATTGTAATCTGATTTGAATTATAAATCATGATCTTCGTAGAGTTAAATGTTAAAGTGCAGTGTGTGACAGATGAACGTAAAAATGGAAAATGAAACTGAAACAAAATTTTGAAGGAGTTTAAAGTTAAAGAAAAAAAATATGCAATCGTTGCTTTTCGGCAATGAAAGGTCAAAGTACAATATCAAAAGGAAACAAGTAATAATTAAAATAAATCAAATAATAATATTTAGTTAGGGCTGCATCGTAAATACCTGCCATCCATGGCCACCAACTGCATCGATGATAGAGGCGTATCACTTGTATCCACCATCCAGGACAATTATTCAGATCTGCCATACAAATCGACAATCAGATCCACCATCCAGACTTGACAGCCAGACCCAAAATCCAGACTTACCATTTAGACCCACCATATAGACACACAATCCAGACTTACCATACAAGGGCATCATCTAAGACTATGATTCAGACCCGCCATCCAGGACCATTATTCAGATCTGTCATGCAGATCCACAACCCAGGTCCACCATCTAGACTTAACATCCAGACCCAACATCCAGACTTACCATTCAGATCCATCATCCAGACTTACCATTTAGACCCACCATCCAGATTTACCATTCAGACTCACCATCCAGATCCACCATTCAGACCCACCATCTAGGCTTACCAATCAGACCCACTATAAAGACCCACTTACCATCCAAGGGCATCACCTAAGCCTATCATTCATACCCACCATAATTCAGATCTACCATACAGATCCACCATCCGGATCCACCATCTAGACTTAACGTTCGGACCCAACACCCAGACTTGCCATTTAGACCTACCATCCTACCGGTATAAATTGAAATGAATCAGTAATGAATGAGAAGTTATGAGAAATTATGTGGAATATACAGGTAGAGAGAGAGAAAGAAAGAGAGAAAGAAAGAGTTTTTATTTTCTTTTTTAAATTTTTCGAAATTTGAAAGCTAACAATAACAATAATGCTACATACCAATCCATATATAAATTTTGTTTCTTTTTCTTTTTTTTCTGTCTTTTTTATTTGCTTTTTCCAATTTTTTCCACATAATTTTTTCTGTGGGAGAAGGCGACTTTCTCAGAGAAAGTATATTTTATATGCACTCCATTATGTGACAAGAATATTAAATTAAATAATCAAACAAATATATTTATATATATTTTGGTATGTAACATGAAATTAATTCAAAATGTTTTGTTTGTGGTTTCGTTTTTCCTTTTTTTAGTCTTTTATCTTCATTATTATTCAGTACCTTAAACCTTACTTTTAAAAATGAAAACAAACCCAAAAAAAAAAAAACTAAAAAAAATTTGAGAAATATAGAGACATGACAACAATAATAACAATAATAATAATAATAATAACAACAACACCAATGAAATTCTTTTCTCACTTATTTCTTCAATTTTTTTTTTTGCTTTTACTTGCTTTTTAATCGCTTTTTGAAAGCGACTTTTAACACTCACGAAACGTACAAACGATCTCAGGTCTCGCCCAAATTTTTTATGGTAAAATGAAAAATTTTAAATTTTGTAATATTTTTATATCCACCACCCGGAAATTATTATTTAGTCATTTTGTCAATCAATCAATCAATCTGATATAAATTTAGATTGTCTTATACGTTTTTTTTACTGATTTTCAATGATTTTCTCTAAAAAATGAAAATTCATTACGAATTTTAAAGATTTTTATTTTAAAAATAATGATATTTTTATATTTTACAGCAATTGAGGCAGAACATTTGCAAGAATTAGTTCTGAGAGACCCATTTCTATCTATTAGACCATTACGAATACGAATCAGTATTACTTTCAAAATCTTTCTGAATCTTTCAGATTTTTTCATGTTATTCAAATTATTAAAGTATAAATTGCAATTTTAGAAATATTTTATGGAAGTTGAAGTAAATAGACGGGCTTATTTGAACTCACTTAAGTAAAACGAATCAGTTGAGAATCGATTTGATTTGATTGAAATGTATCTAAATTTGATCATATCACCTCATCGCATCCCCTCGACCCATCTCCTGCTTTACACCATTGTACCATTTGTATCTTCCAAAGGAAGTTGCGAAAGAGCCATTTTTTCTTATTAATCGCTTCAGCAACACTTCTTCAATCGATTTAAGTACGTTTATCAGTCTGTTGGTCTACGATCAAGCTATAGTTCGCAATTTTTTAGATATATCAATAAAATATGGTACAATTTGCTAAGTTTTAGTCCAGAGACGAACTGTAATAATAATAATTTGAATTGATCTATTTGTACAATCACTTTCTGTATAATAACAATTTCAAAAAAAAAAAAGTCAAAAATTACGATTTGGAATTACATTAAGTTTGATTCAAATGGTACCATATTTTTTGGATCCTCTGAAATTTAATGAACATTTTCAAATCATTTAAAAATGTGCAATTTTTTTTGTTTTAAATCATTTTAACTTGTAATTGGATTTACTTGACATTTTCATGATGCATTAAAAAAAGTGCTGCATCCAGTATTGAAGATTTGACCTCGATCGTCTGTCTGTCTATAAAATTTTTACATTTTATTTGTTTATATTACGTTTTCTTTTCATCGTTTTCATTGTTTCCATCGTTTTCATCGTGGAGCGTTGTGAAAATGTAATTTTCATTTTCATTTCATTAATGAACGTTTTTTATTCAAATAATAATAAATAATAAATGCATAACCAAAAAGAAGACAATAAAAAAGATGATGAAGAAGAAGATATTTAGCAAAGAAATAAAAAAAATGTACTAAGAGCAATACAGATATTATGTAATTGTTGTCAAATAAAATCGGAATGTGTGGTTTCTTTTTCCTTTTCTGCTGCCCCTTCTTCTACTTTTTCTTCCACTTTATGTTATTTTCATCTCTACATTTTTACAACATCTCACTCTTCTGCATATTTACTACATTTTTTTCAAGTTTTTTGTTGGTTTGGTTTTTGTTTTTGTTTTTTTTTTTTTTTTTTTGTAAAATGTTAAATCTCGTTTTGAGTTTCAGCTTTTTTTAGTTTTGTTGCTATTATTGTTGTTGTTATTGTTGTAGTTGTTGCTACTGTTGTTAGTGTTTGCATAACAATCTCCACAACTTAAGTGCCCATCTTCTTCATTTTTTCGCTTGCTTTTCTGCCTTTTTTTTGTACATTTTTATTTTACATTCGACTTCTTTTTTTCTCGTCTTTAACTTTTTTGGGTTTTTCGTATTTTGTTTTTTGCTTTATTTTTCCTTTTTAATTTTCAGTCAGTCACTCAGTCAGTTAGTTATTTAATGGTCTGATGTTGTTGTTATTCGTTTTGTTGTTGTTATTGTCGTCGTCGTCGTCGTCGTCGTCGTTGTTGTTGTTGTTGTTGTAAAACACTATTTGCTGTTGCCTGAATTTTGTAGTTGTCTCTTCATCTTCCCTTCAAAAAAAAAAAATAAATGATGTTGCTCATTTTAAAAAGGAAAACTTTTTTTGCTTTTTAATTTAAAGTTAAAATTAAATTTAAAAAGCAAAAATGATCCATAATTCATTCTGCCGTTCTCTGTCGCTCTATATCTCTCTCTATCTCTGCCTTTTTGGCCAATAGAGAACAAAGTATTGGTAAAACTTACAGATAAATTACAAATAGATTGCTGGGAAATGAATGTGCCTTTATACCCTACGACTATTGTAATTACAGGGCTATTATAAGTTTGTGCAGATGTTTGTAACACGCCCAGAAGAGGTTGAGATAGAGTCATTCTATTATTATACCGATCGATTCAGAATCACTTTCTAATTCGATTTTAGTTTATTTATCTGTCTATCCTTCTGTCCATCTGTCCATCTCTCCGCCTAATTTATTATTCAGCTACAGGTCGCATTTTTTCAGACACTTTAATCAAATTTGGTACGTAGACGGTTTTTCGAATCAGAGATGAATTTTATTGGAAATGGTTAGAATCGAATCAATTTTACAACCATTCCCCATATAATGCCTTTTCCTCGACCGGCCCCGATCAATTATAAAATTCTTATTTGTTTTGAAATATGTTCAAGCCGATTTGTCTGTCTGTTCAAGCCCCTTATTCTTTATTGAATATATTTTTTGAGCTCATTATTTTATATGAAAAATTTCACACTTCTATTTTTAATTTGGTTTAAATGATTTAATTTGGCCTAAATGTATACCATTTAAAATTGAAATCTCTATATGGCGCCTCTTTTTATATGTTGCTTCTCACTTTTTCTTTTCGTTTGATACGTTTGTAATTTTAAGAATTCGAATGCAAATTCAATAAATTCAATTGAAAAATTCATAAAATTTTCTTTTTCTTTCAATTTGATGTGATTTTTGTTAGAATTAGTTTTGATTGTAAAATTATTATAAAATCATTCAATTAAAAATTTTGTTGATTTTCTATTAAATTGTCCGTTCTATTTTTTGGTTTTTTTTTTTTGTTTTCTTTTGATTTTTCGTTTCACTGGATAAATTTTAATTGAATGTTCATTCATTTTATTTAGTTTTGTAGTTGGAAAATATACTTAAAAAATATTATTTCAATGAATGACCAGCATTTTTTCAATTTGGTTTTTTCAATCAAAATGTTAAAGGTGAAATGTGAACGGTGATTGGGCAAAAATTATACAACAGCAAGCATAAGAAATCAGAAATAAAAAAGTGAAATAAGAAGTGAGAAGTCGAGCAAAGTAAAGTAAAGTGACGTTAGAAAATTTCAAATAATCTTTCGATACAAGAATCTCTATATGAAATAAAATGCAATGAAATCATCAACATTTCAAGTGTTGTGCGAAAATTTCAATTTCCCATAGAAGATTATGATGATTAATAAATGGAATTAGTAAAATAATTCTGCATATTAATTAATTGTTTTTCTTGGTTTTTTTTTCCTTTTTGTTGTAATTAGAATGGCAAACATTTAAAGTAGGACATCAAATATAATAATTATGCAATTTATATAAATTGCAACAAATGCAAACAAGTGACAGGCAATGATGATAGTGATCAATCAAAAGCAAGTTAATAATAAGAGTTTAGTTAACGATCTAAAGGTAAATTAAATGACATTAAATTTGGCGTGGAATGACGGCATAGCTTTCATTTTATTTATGTAGATTTGAAATAAGTCTAAGTTTATTATCAGGGAGAATTTTTACTTTAAAAGTGGAAGTTTTCTTCAATTAAAAGTTAAATTGCGAGCATATTCTGTATTGGATATAAAGCCTTTGAAAATATTGAATCGATTGTAATTCTTTTTAATTCAAGATCGTTCAAATGAAATTTACATAAAATTCAACGAAGTTTTTTCAAATTTTTTTGCAAATTACATTAGAATAAAATAGTTAAAGTCAATTTGATTAGTACTTGTAATTTTGTTATCTTGTAAATTCAATTGTTAACAATCATGGATATTCCGTTTATGGTTCACAAGTAAATCATAAGAAATTGTATAAGAATTGAAATTCATTTATATTTCTATGATAGGAAATAGAAAGGTTTTTCTATATACTTATGGTACAGTTTAAAATATTGTAAGTTTGTTTTAATGTTTGTAACATCCCCTGGCGTAAATTGAGAAACCAATATGCAAAATTATAGCTTTCTTTTTTTCAGAAAAAGCTTTATATGGGTGATGCTTCTAAAGTTGATCTAATTCTAACAATTTTCAATAAATTTGATCTTTGGACCAAAGACATTTGATATATTAAATTTCATTAAAATATCTCAAATATTACGATTTGTAGGTAAATAACTGAGGGACCAATGGACAAACAAATTGAAAGACAGACAGCCAGATAATCGGATATGTTTCTGAACTCGATTGCTATAATAAAATGTGAATCTATCTGAATTCCTTTTGAATGTTACAAACATCTATACAAACTTTTTAATACAATCTACCATAAGTGGCGTTGAGTATAAAAAGCATTAAGGAAGTTATCTATATAAATATAAATTAAATAATAATTATAATAATAAAAATAATAATGGAAATTAATATAAAGCCTCAAATTAGCTAACCACATATCAAAAACTTTTTAAATTTGAGATTAAATTTTCATGAAAAAGCCTAAAGAAAAAAAGCTATGCGTGAAATAATTTATGACGTATCATTTGTGTATGCGTGTGTGTACTTAAAAATGAAAAGTGATAGTTTTGAAAAGAGAAAAAAGAAAAAGGAATATTATAGATATAACCAGTAATTTGTTGTATTGAAATTATGAATTCATTCAAAATGGATTAAGGCAGAGTTGAGCAGCGTTCATAATAAATAATAAAGGAAAGGAAAGGAAAGGTAAGGAAAGGAAAGGAAAGGCAAGGAAAAGATAATACAATGGAATATTTAAAAAACAAGAAACGCAAAACACATAAAAAAAAGGCAAAAAGAGAAAAACAATTCGTTGAAGTAAATTTGTACTGAAAAGCAAAAGTGAAGAAAAGTAAAAGTGGTCAAACTAGTAAATGAATATTAGTTGATATTTAAAAGACGCTGCTTAAACACAAAAATTTCATCATCATCATCATTATTATCATCATCAACATAATTATTGTATTAATTATATTTAATCATCATGATCTATATAACATAGTCATAAATCAACAATAAACAAAAATAAAAACACATGAAACAAAAAAACACGCACAACTTTTTTCTTTTGTATGGAAAACAAAATGTGACAAAAAAAAAAACCGAAATACATTTATAGGAGAAATGACAATGTCAGTATAGTAAAGTGGAATTTCGTAACATTATAAATAATCAGCGGAAGATTTCACTAAATAAAATATATATTTAAATTATTATACATAACACAACATTTCTTGATCTTGATGCCATTTCCCTCATCATTTATATTTTATTTCATTTGAGTATGTCCAACGCGACTTGCGACTCCAGAATAGTTGAGTATAACATTCAAAAAGTGTCAAAATAGATTCATCTTTTATTTATTTAGTTCACTGATTTCAGAAAGACAGTCTGAATCGATTTGAATGTGTCTGTCCATCTGTCCTTCTATACCTATGCCTTTTATAAAGCTGTAGATCGCATTTTTCAAAATATTTTAATAAAATTTCTTACATGGATGAATTTTGTCTCATCAGAAATAAAACCTAGAAAAAATGTTTAGAATTGATCTAATTTTACGATCATTTTCTATGTACCGTTTTTATTCAGAACAAAAAAAAATTCTTGCGTAGAAACAAGTAAAAATTTTATAGATGATTGGATTTTTTTATTATTCGTTATTTATTTATTTATTTCTATTAACTTTTGTTTTTAGTTATTAGGGATCACTTTGCTATCCCTAACGGCAGCCACAACTGGTGGCCCAACAACCAAACAGAACGTTAATAAATTGAAAAATAAAAGTGACAAAACAATCAAAGTGATTAAATCTACAACAACAGCAGTGCCAGTAACAGTAAAAGCAACAGCAACAGCAACAGCAACAACAACAACAACAACAATAACAACATCAAAAACATTAACAACAACAACAGGAACAGGAACAGGGACAGCAACAGTAACAGGAACAGAAGGCGAAGAAAAACCAGTTAGTGGTGATGATGCCACAAAAAGTTCACGTAATTCCAAATCATTAAAATCGAATACGAAAAGTGCGGAGAAAGCGGAGGAAATTCGTGGTAAGAGAACGTTGCAGGATTTTGGTAATGCTGGCAACTATTTGTATCCACAGGTAGCTGCCCGAAGGACTGGCTACTCTCAAAATGTAGGACAAGCTTATTATCCCACCAGCCAAGGCAGTTATTATGGCAGAAATCTTATAGGTGAGCTTTTAATAAAATAAAGAAAAATCACAAACAAATATAAAACCTCCCACAAAAAAATGAAAAGTAGAAACGCATTAAAAGTTGTAACATAAGAGAAAATTGTATAAAACTATTTGTATTGATTTTGATTTGATATTAATTTATTCATTCATTTATTTATTTAACGATTTTAGCTGCCCTTCCTCAATATCCTGTCTATCCACAATATATTGAAGCTCCTGAGCCAATAATTGAGATTATTATTAAGGATGCTAATGTAACAATACCAAATGGACCAACTCAACCGATTGCAACTAAAACAAAGAAGAAGAAAGAGAAGATTCATGTTTTTTATGTGAATTATAAAAAGGATGCAAATAATAAATTGCATTTAGATACGCCAATTGCCTCATTAAGTAATGATAATGATGATGATGATGAGGAAGAGGATGAAATTATTGATCATGCGCATTATCCTACAGTTCAACCGCCTATTAAATCGACAACATTACGAACAATTATACATCCAGATTCGGAAAAATATCATAGTAATAGCGGCATACATGTGACATTCGGATCTGAACATAAATCGCATGAAGGTAAAATTATTGAAGAGCATGATGCTGAAAGTGTACAACGTCAAGTGGTTGCATTACCAATTGGATCAGTTGGGCCAACAGGGCCAACAGGACCAGTAAGCGCCGTTGAACCTACTATACCCTATAAATTAACGCCAACATATGATGCTGGTGCTACTTCTGCTGCTACAGCTTATCGAAGTTTCGCTCAAACTCGTTCGAATAATGGTAACAATTTTTATTTTCATACACCACCAGCGCCATCTGTAATCCATCAAAATCAAAATAGTCAACAATTACCTCATACATATGGCGGTAATTATTTTCGGCCGCCAACTTTACTGGGCAATGGTATACAAACGCCATCTCTTAAATTGCCTGCTACCGCACCAACGTTATTTAATCCGGCATTCAGTCAAGGAACATCTCAACAACAGCATCAGCAATATCAGCACCAACAACAGCAACAGCAACGTCCTGTTTTAAATCTTGCTAACAAATTTTTCAATTCCATATCGCAACAGCAATCGCATTCACAGCCCAAATCTCAATCACAATTACAAGCGCAGACACAAACGCCAACTCAGTTGCAACAATCACCAGCACAATATTATGTCAATTTTAATCAACAATATTCTCAACCGCTTCGAAGGCCGCAACATCATCATCAACAACAACAGCAGCAATTACAACAACAACAATCGCATTTTAACAATTATCAACAAAAATCACCTCATGCAACGAGAAATTCGGGGCCGAGTCCATCGCCATTGCATATTAGTCCTACAGCGCCGGGCAAAGTCCAAGAATTACCTAATTATCAAACACCAATACCTTATCAACCAATTAAATTTCGACCAACAACAATAAGTACGTTAATTAATCAGAAATTGACCAATATTAGGCCAGTTCAATATCACAAGCAAACGCAATATCCGCTACAGGCAACAAATTTTGCATTAACTTCACCAGCCGTTAATAATAATTATTATAAGCCATTAGCTCAACCGCAAACACAGCAATTACAACAACAACAACAACAGTCTCAGCAGCAGCAACAACAACAAAAACAACATCTGATACAATTACGGCCACAATATACACAACAAATTGCATATCAACCACAACAACAGCAGCAACAACAACAACACAACAACAACAACAGCAACAGCACCAGTTGCAGCTGCTGCAGCAGCAGCAACAACAACATCATCAAATCTCTGAGCAAAATAATTTGCAATATTATCCATTAAAGCAACAACAAAAAGTTCAACAAAATAATCAACAACATACGAAATATCACAATCTCAGACCAACAACACCAGATGATGGTAATAATTTAAATCCTTTAAGTTTGTTAAGTGGTTCAGAATTGTTACAATCAATACCGAAATTTGAAACTCACTTCACTGAAGGGATACAACACCAGCAAACGCAACAGAAGCAGCAGCTCCAACAGCAATACGCTTATCAAAATCGGAATCATAATCAAGTTATACATGATGTACCATCGCCAAATTTAACACCTCAAGATCATAATCAGCTCCAGCAACAGCACCAACAGCAGCAGCAGCAACTACAACAGACATCATATAATAGTCCACAATTTTCATTGCAAGCGCAACAATCAACATATAAACACCAACCACAACAGCAACAATTTTTAAATTTTGTAACGACCCCAAACTCGGCGCTAGTTTCACCCTCCGTTAGTATTACACCAGCACCACAATTTGGACAATCCATTGACGGTCAAAAAATCATGATTATTACGCCTATGCCACCAACAGTGCACAGTCCATATCAAGCTCAACAGCAGCACCAACATGGTAAACAAATCAATGTGAGACAATATGATAAACAATCCCCATCTCCATCCCAACCACAATCTCAACTTCAACGTCAACATCAACATCAACAACAGCAACAGCACCAGCAACAACAGCAACAGCAACAATATTATGATGAATCGTTACAAAGTTCATCATCTGGACATGGACAAACCCCGGCAAATCAAAGACATACAACAACAGTTAATATACAACCATCAATTCAATCAGCTGATAATATTAAAGCCAAATACAGCGTCTCGAATTATGCTGGCGATGTCTTCAAGGAGCTTGAACAGAGGCGTTATCCAAGTGCCACACCAATACGCCCACATCAACAACAACAACAACAACAACAACAACAGCAACAGCAACGTACATCGTATCAACAACAACATTTTTACAATTCCCTAACCCAGAAAAAAGAATCTACAACACCACAAACGACCGTCCAATCTCTCAGCATAAGTAGTACACCGCAAAGTGTGAGCAGTAATAGTGACATTGGCAGTAATAGCGAAAGTAATGAGAGTAATAGTATAAGTGGTGGTAGTACCGTTAATCCGAAAGCATTACTACAATTACCCGAAGAAGTGCCCGATGATTTACGACAACAATTATTAACATCGGGCATACTAAATCACGCTGATATCTCAATTTTAGACTATGATAAAATTGGTGAGACAGCTTTAGAAAATTTGCCACCAGAACATTTACAACATTTCTATGGTGCTGGCGGTGGTACCCAAATATCTGAATCGCAAAAAATTTTAACTGTTGTTAAACCGAACGGTGATAAAGTTCAATTGAATGAGAAAGCAATTGATCTTGTCAAACAATCGAATACAATACCGCTACGATCAACAAATGATGTCAAAATAGTTATTGGTGATGATGATGTTGGTGTTGGTGTTGGTGTTCGAATTGGCAATAACAATGGCAATGTTAATGGTAATGAAAATAGCAATGAGGATAACGATGGCAATCTATCTGATATATCATCAAAATCTGAACGTCAATATAATCGTTATTTACCATTAAAAATCAATGGTGGACAATTTCCAAAACCTGATGTTGATGAACTGAAAGGGAAGATTATTCAAAGTGTTGTTGTATTAGCACCAGTTGCATCAAATCGTTATACAACTAATAAGGATAATAAGGATGTGAAATTTCTTGGTGGCGATTTAATACGTACCGTTATCAAGAAGCCAATTAAAGAAAATTTTCGTAGATGGTTGGAGAAGGAGTCACACAATGACGTTGAGAAGCAATCAGTCATTCTATTAGTGGCAAAGTATTAATTTGTTTTGTGGAATACATTTCTCTTGCCTTTTTTAACTCTTTCATTTTTTTTTTTTTTTTTTTGTTTTTTCTCTCTCTATTCTTTTTAACCCGTCTGTGCATCATGTTTAGATCCAATTATGATACAATGGAACAGGAAATCTTCATGTATGACATACTTACTGGCGCTGTTAATAAATTAAATGGTGAATTATCCAGTACATTTGTCGATGTCGCTGAAGAGAATTTAAATGGCGGAGATGATCTAGAAAATGCTAGCACATTGGATTCAAGTGTCTTACAAAATGTTATGCGAATGGTTAAGAGATAAGCCAGTCAATAACAGAATTACAAAATGACAAAATTACAAAATGACAAAATGACAGAATCATAAAGCAAGGATAAAGAAAATAACAATAACAATGGCAATAAGAAGAAAGCAAAAAAAGAATAAAGAAAATTTAACGGAAAATATTTGCTTATATTTTTAGACTTAGTCTAAAACACTCCAACTCTAATTATCTCTAAACATACTCAGAGTATCCACAATATGCTCTTATAAAAAAATGAACATTTTAAAGTGCCCCACTATTTTATGTATCTGTATATTTGTTTCTCAACCAAAAGTGCCACAAGAAACTTTTTATACTATTTAACTCTGCCAGTGCTCTTCTTCTTCGTTCTTCGTTCGTTCTTCGTTCGTTCTTCGTTCGTAAGCAGAAAATATAAAACGTCCTTCAAGTTTTATTGTTATCGGGCAACAATTTTAATTCTATTTTTGTTACTTTTTCTTTTCGTTTTTTGGTCTTTTGCACTTTAGCCTCTGCTTCTGTTACTAATTATTATTTTCTCTTATGCTTTTATTTATAATTGATCACCTTTTTTGTTGTGGTTTTTTTTTCTCTTTCATAAATATTTTTCATAATCAAAGTTGTTTTATATATATGTATATATAATATTTTTTTAGAATTTAAATTACTCTTTCACTTCTTCATTGTGTTTGTTTTTGTTTTTTTTTTCGTTTTTAGTTAAATAAATATTAAAAAAAATTTATAAAAATGAAACATAAGAAAGATAATATATGAATATAAATATTAAAAAAAAATACAAACAAAACTATTATTTAGCATTTTGTTTTATTATCCTGTCAAAATCCTGCCAATCGTGGCAAAATATACCAAAAAAAAAAAAAAGAAAATAACGAACTCTCGAAACGAATTTAACAATTTTATTTAACTTGTTTTCAATTAACAGAAGACAACAAAGGCTGGCATTTAATGTGAGACAAATTTCGTCGAAATATCCTGCCAATCCTGACAAAATATAATTTAACAAGATTTTACCCAAAAAAAAGGAAAAAAAAAGAAGTAGCGAACTCTCGAAACGAATTTAACTATTTGATTTAATTAGCAGAAGATAGCAAAGGCCAGCGTTTAATACAAGTTAAATTTTTATTTTCCAAAGCCAATCATTCCACAATACCAATCCAGAAATCATGCAAAAGGGCCACGCCCATTTATATAATACCATATTTTTTCTTTGTTCTATCTGCTGAAATTGAAAAACTGAAACTGAAACTGAAACTGAAACTGAACAATTGAAATCGCCTCTGAATCGTAATATCTTGATGTCTAGATGATGGGCATTCAAGAGCAATTTTTTTCCTTTCAAAATTGATTACCACAAAAACACACTTCTTTTTTTTGATATGTAACATTTTTCGATTTTCTAAATTGGTTTCGCTTTTTTTTTTATTCATTTTACTAACATTCTTTTACTTTTTGTTTTATTTTGTTTGTTTTTATCTTAATTCTAAGAGGCGAAATGGGGTGTGTGTGTGTGTGTGTTTTTGTGAAGTGTGGCCTAAACGATAATTAGACCCTAAACGATTATAACATGATTGTTTTTTAGATATTTATTTGTTTTATTCATGCAAATGACCATTAATGTCATTTATTTTATCTAATTTTTAGTTTATTTTATTTTATTTTGTTTTAGTTTATTTCATTTTTCAAGTGCATCTTTCTAGGGCTTTTTGTTACTTTTCTATGTTCTCATTTCATATGGTTTTTTTCTTTTTTTTTTGTTTTTTGGTTACTTTGGTTTCTTAGGTTTTATGTGTTTGTTTGTTTGTGTGTGTGTGTGTGTGTGTGTGTGTGTGTGTGTGTGTGTGTGTGTGTGTGTGTGTGTGTGTGGTTTTTGTTTGATATTTTTATTGCAGTGGCATGAATCCAAAGAAATGTTCGTACTACTAAAAATTTCCATTCATAAGATTTGGGCGTTTAATTATCATATGTTCACATTTACATTACTAAATGTAATTTTATAGTTATTTTCGTATATATATATATATATGTTTCTATATATATCTGTTCATGTGTGAATATTGTGCATTATTTAAATATTTCTAAGGGTATAATCAACAATTTAATATGTAAATTATTTCAGTTTATGTGAATATTTTTTATGATTTTTTCGTTTTTTTTAAATATTGTTGTTGTTGTTGTTGTTGGCATTTTTATGTTGGATATTTTAATCCAAAAAAAATTATATATATATATATATATATATATATATATATATTTTTTTTTATACCTTATCTTGAAAAGGTACATGTATAAATAATTATGACTGATATTATAAATTAAAATAAATGCCATGTTGCCAAATGTAATCATTGAAATATTCAATTCAAAATTATATAATATTTAACTGTTGGATTGGGCATGATAATGTTACAAGTTGAATTTGAAAAATCTAATTAAAAATGAGAAACAAAATAAAAAGCAAAATGGCATAAAAAAGCATCGAAAAGGATGCTAGATATTCAAGGCTAAACAATGGCTCAAGGAATCGAACAAATCATATTCATTAATAATTGAATGATGTTCAATTTTATATAAAATTATTTGCATTATGTTGGTGAAGAAAATTTTTAAAAAAAACCACAAAGAAAAAGCCAACAACAATGTTAAATTATTAAATATTTTAGTAAACGTTATCAAATTTTCAAATTACCAGTTCATCTTAAAAAGTTTTCGTTGTATGGCAACATTGCTGGCAGATTCGTGTGATTTTTGGATAACTTGTAAATTGTTGTGGATGATATGTTAGGACGTTTAGATAATTTGTATATGAAGCGGACGGAACTTTAATGGACCAGTACAAGAAAAGGTAGCAAACTTGTCATTTTAATACGATAAACAAGAAAATTTCAAGATAAGATTAAAAGAGGCATTTGACATTTGTAAATAGACCGATAAATCTATGTTATAAAAGATCTGTTCAAAACAAAGAAACATAAAAGTCAACAGACAGAACTTGCGCTATATATTTTGAGGCATAACCATGGTATTTTATTTCACCGATTCCACATTGAAAAAAGTAAAAATATTAATAATAAAAAGCAACTAAAAACTTAATAATTAATAGAGCCCGTCTTTTCATACCCTACACCATTTATTCTAATGTGATTAAAAAGCCAAATAAGTAAATAACAAATCAGCGAAATAAAAAATTATAATTTTTAAATAATTTGATAATGTTCGTTATATGGAAGAAGGCTTAAAAAGTTTACCCATCTGGAACAAATTTGATAAAAATAGGTTTATGAAACCCATATCAAAATACAAGGGAATGCCAATTTTCATCAAAATACATTTGAGGTTACAATTTTAGTCTACGTAATCAGTTTTGTTCACAAAAGGCGTTATTTGAGAATGGGCTATAAAAATTGATCTATCTGAACCAAATTTAATAAACATGTTCTTCATTTCAAAATACAAAAACTGGCCAATTTTCGTTAAGACATATCGCAAATTATAATTTTTTACCCATAACACTTTTTTGCAGAAAATGCGTGATATAGGGCGTAGTCGTAAAAATGGTCCGATTCTAATTATTTTTGATACGGTTCGTCTCTGGAACAAAACCAAAACTATGGTTTGTTAGCAGACAGACAGACAGACAGACCAACAAATAGACTTAACTTAAGTCGAATCAGCAAGTGATTCTAAGTTGATCGCTTCTCGGGACTGGTTGCCACAGACATTCAGACTGACAGACATACAGACAGATATACGGACAGACAAACAGACAGATATACGGACATACAGTTAGTGTTTTACATGCATACCTGCGGTGAAGGCTCAAATGCATAGTACACAATTGTACATTTGATCGCTAGCGTTGGTAGACACGTCACACAGGGTGCATGCTACCGTCACGACTAGCTTCCAATTTAAAGCCTGTATCGCACCTTATATACATGGCTTAATCTTTGGTGTAAAGATTCGGAGCCTTCTAATTACTCCTCGGCTTAGATTAGCTTAGCCCAATAAGCCTACCCAGCTAGCCATTTTATTCGGGAAATGGCACCCTGCTCGACAAACCATAATAGTGGAACACAAAATAAACATAATTAGGTCGAGCTACGCCCGCGACATGGGCACCACAGCCCCCACGAAGCCAACTCCAACATCACCACTTGGGCATATATGAAACTGGTGATCCCGTGGTACCAAATTAAATACTTTGGATCGGATCTCGTGAAACTCATGGTGCCCCCTGATGGCCATGGATTAAGAACCATCGCATGAGCCACTCCCAGTTGAGCAGGTGCTTCTCGGGACTGGTTGCCCAGACAGACATACGTGCAGACAATCAGACAGACGGACAGACGGGCAGATCGACGGAAGGACGGATGGGCGGGCAGACAGACGGTCAGACGGACGGACATACAGATAGACAAACTTAAAACGATTATGAAAATAAGTCAGGGGGCAATAGGTTAATTAAAAAGCCTTATGGACCCTCTAGTTATTACATACATTCGTACACAAATGTTGTGTAGAACAGAATTATATTTATTCATGCCTTAAAAGACTTTTCTTTATAAATTTCTAATTTTATTGAATTTATACAATTACTCTTTGAAAAATTTCATTTACTTTCAATGCAAAATTTATTGAATATATAAATATTTGTTACATGCCTTGTTTGGTCTTGTTTGGCCTTCTCTTGCCTTGCGTTGTCCATATTGTCCTTTATATTTCATTTTTGCTTTTTTTTGTACCCTGCATCATTTGTGGCACCAGAGTAAATTTATATAGATGTTTGTAACACCTACAAAGGAAGCTGAGATAGATGTCAGATTTTATTATACCAATTGTTTTAGGAATACTTTCTGAGACTGATATATGCCTTTCTGGACATCGGTCTGCCTGCTGTCTGTTTATTTGACAATCCGTTATTAGTCTACCGATTTGAATGTTTGAGATATTTTACTGAAATTTGGTACATAGGTAAGTTTTGATTACAAGACAAACCCTATTGAAAATGGCTAGAATGTAATCCGTTTTACAGCCCCTCCCCATATAACGCCTTACTCCTTGTATGGGAAATTTTGAATATATTTAAATGAGAATATTGGCATATTGATATAATTGAACCTTAAAAACATATATACCAAATTTGGATACAAATCAGTCAATTATTTTGAATTCCCTTTCCATATAACGAACTATTTAAAAAATTTCTTTTTAAATACGCAACTTTTCCAAGTTGTTTTTACTTATATTAAGCAATGTGGTGTAGGGTATTTAACAGTCCGCGTTTATAAACTTATAGTTCTTTTATGTTTAATTTAGTTTGGTGTGGTTGGTTTCTGTTTCTGTTTTAGTTTTTTCTTTTTTTTTTACCTTTTTTATGTTGTGCTTGTTGTTGCTGTTGTTGTTGTTATTGTTTTGTTGATATAAAAAATAGAAAAAGTATATAAAGAATGTGATACATTGTTACAATTATTGTATTTTGTATTTTATGTTGTATTTTACAATAATTAGTTTATTTGGTATCCTTTGTATTTATTGTGAAAAGGAGAAAAGTTGATCGAAAACAAGTTTATATATTTTCAAAAATAAAATATTTCTCTTGCACTGCAATGTTAAAAGTTATTTGGTATATTTGGTATATTTATTAAATGTCCCTCTTTTGTTTTTTCTTTTCTTTTTTGCAGCTCTTTCCTCTTCTTCTCATATATTTTTTCTATGTACTTTCTTTTATTTGAGCTTTCATTTATCGTTTGTCTCATTCATATAGATAGGACGTATAGATGCTTTTATAAAATATCTATATATATTTGTATAAAGATATCGATATATAGACATAACATCAGATTATTTTGTTAAAATATAGGTTTATATTGTTATTATATATAATCGCTTGTTCTTACAAATTATTTATATATCCAGGGAATGCAGTAGAAATTAGAATAATTCGAGCATATTTCACATTTGTTATAATCACCATCCAGAGATGTATAAATAATGTTGTTATAATATTTGTTGATAACAACTAAAAATAAAGTTACAGAAAACCTAGAAATATCAGGCATAAATTCTAAATTGTTTATTTGCCTTTGGGCGTTAAAAAAATGGCTACATATAAAAATTATGATATGATAACGTTTTGAACGTCTTGATATTTGACAAACAAGAGAAAACTAAAAAAAAAAAAGGAAAATTAAAATTTAGAAAATCTTTTGGGTAAATTCTTTAAGAGACAGGCCCCCAGTTGCTTTATAAATCATTCATAGTTTACATCTTTACATGCAAACAGCAATGGATAATAAGCTAGAATATTGTATGACAATGTTGCCCATTTGTCTATAATACATCTGTTTAAAAATTGCAGCAAATTGACCACGCCTATCGGGAATGATATCGGAAACTTCAAAAACCCCTATAATATTTATATATATATACATATGTACTTGTATGATCAGCATCAAATTTTGAAACGGTTTAGACATATCTTTCTATCCATTTGTCTGTCTGCCCGTCTATCTATGTGTTATTACCAATCTCCTGGTCGGAAAATTTAAAAAATCAAGCTGAAAATTTGGCAAGAAAATTGAAAGTTCTTGTACACAGAGTAATATTGGGATTGAATTAAAACCGGTCAAACGAAGCGACCGTAGTGCATCGTAAACTAAAACATCTCTGCTTTTCGTTTACGTTTTCTATCTTTTACTATAAAGCTGAAACAATTTCTGTATCATAAAATTATCGTGGTTGGATTGAAGAATAAGATTTGGCTTAAGCCAAATATAGATTTCTTAATTGTTTTGTTCTAGTTCACTTATGGTGGTGCATAATACATGATGTATGAGACTTATTAATAAAATGACTAAATTCTATAAATGATAAAGTGATTGCAAATCTGGATAGTGGTTATTCAAAAATTTGACTCCTTTTTTCTTTCTTATTTTATTTTTTTTGTTTTACCTGTTTCATTTTAATTTTGTTACATTCATTTACATTGCGGCGCGTAAACGTTACGTGTACGTGTATTCTACGTAAAATTAATATGTTTAACATGAATATATATATATATATATATATATATATATATATATATATATTATATATTTGTGTGTGTGTGTGTGTGTTGTGTGTGTGGTCTTTGTGTGTGTATGTCTACGGTAAAATGTTAAAAAGAGACACATACACGTTGCAATTCACTAACAACAATGGAAAGAAATGGAAAGAAAGCAAATTGAGTTAACGTCTGGTATCAGTCGAATAAAATGCAACAATTTTTGTGCGTTATATGTCAATCATCATCATCATCATTTACAGCCATTTACTTATTTGAGGTTCTTGCATTGTTTTTTGTTTACGTTTTCCTTTTTTTTTTTCTTATTTTCACTGCTTTTATTTATTTATAGATTTCCATTGGTATGGATTTAACGTTTCTATGATTCACACGATTCGATATCCTAGAATATTTCAATGCTCTATATGCATATACATACAAACATATGTAATGTATGGCACATATGATAAATATATATGTAGATATTATCAAATGATCACATAAAATTTGATGTGAGTCAAATTTGTTTAGGTTTTCATTTTCGGTGCGAAAGTTTCGATTGAATTTTAAACGTTTCGTTGGTTGGTGGTTGGTTTGCTTGCTTCGTTTGTTCGCTTGCTTTAATGATTTTGAATAGCTTCATGTTAAATTAGACAAAAAAAAAAACAAAAAAAAACAAAAACAAACAAACAAAAGGAGAAAGGAGAAAAGGAAAAAGAGGGCCGAATGTGGAGTAAATTAGCAACCGCCATACCATGGAAATGACCAGCACCATCAATGCGGCAGCATTAATGGTCGTGCTGTGCTAGTCAATTTCAGTCGTGTCAATTCCGGTTTTATATCATATTCATTTTGTAATAGATTATCATCATCGCAACTGTTAAACGGTGCTATTTTCAGACCAGTCTTTTCTGGTACAATTTTAAAATGGGGTTGCTCAGTACTTACAATTAATGGTCGTTTCATCGAATGCATATATTCTGAGTGTGGTGCACCAAGAGGTCGTCGTGTACTGGGTACGTTCATTTTTTTACAGGGTTCAGGTTTGGTTTCATTGTTAAGGCGGCAGTTTTGCGGTGCATATTTATTTGGCTTATATATCGAGAATATATTATTGATTAGGCTTAAGGCTGAATGGCTACTGGCGGAGGTATGATGGCCACTACTTGTGGGTTGTTGCGTTTGCGTTGCAAAATTTTGTGTAGAATAAAAATTATTGTATTGATATGATGGTAAAGTTTCGGCAGTCGGATAGACTTTATGACCGTAAGTGAAAGCGGATCTGTGTAGGGGGGAATCCGTTTGTTCAAAAAAGTTAAATCTATTTGCTTTATTGTTGAGATTGAGATCAGCAGTCGGCGAATTGGTGGGGTGCTCAACTTGTGGTGGGGAAGGCATCCCTTCAAGCAGTGATTTTTTTATCATCATTCTCTCCTGTTCGCGATCATGCAAATGGATTGGCTGTCCATTATTGTAACAGCCTACATTGACATTTTTTACTTTTAGATTACTTTGCATATTACGACGCTGCATATCTATATCAATAGGGCTAGGAGGTTTTTCTAATTCCTCCCAATATTTTTCAAGATCTATGTTAAAATCACGCAAATCCATTTCTGTGGAGTTCGAGCATGAATCTTCATCATATCTATTCGGTGGATGTACGTCTTGCATTGACTTACTGCGCGTTGGATGCTTATATATTGTATAATGACGTCGAGGTAACCTTGTTGCGTTAAGGTAATATTCATCGTCATCTAGAAACTTATCCTGAAATAATAAACGTTCATGTTCATCACGTGTAAAATGATTTATATCCGTATCATAAGTTTTTGTGCGATAGTGTAATGGTTCATCATCTTCAGCAGCCAGATGATGGCCGGGGCAGTGATAATACGATGCTCTGGATCTGGCTAAGTGGCGATGTTGCTGGCGTTGGTAGCAACAGTCCGGATCTGCAGTACAGCAACAAATCACTTTGGGTGGCAGTGGCGAATGAAGCTGCCCGTGTCCTCCAGAGAGTAACGAGTAGCGTGAAGCCCTTGCCACCCGCTGATTGTTTCGTTCATCCCACCAATTGGTCTCAGGAATATTTCTATTACTACCAGCGCTGGCGCCAACACCATAAAAGCCAGACATTGTTGAAACAGACGGTGCCATTCGTCGCCACGGTCCACGCCGGGCTCCATCTATTAGTGTATCATAATTATCTGAAAAAGTGTCATCAAGTAAGCATTTTGTGCTAGTACAATGCTCACCGGCACAACAAGGATGTACAACATCATATGTTGTGGAAAGAGCATTTTCATCAAGACTTGTGCTGCAATAGTAGCCGATGGGTTTACGAAAAGTATCCAACCATTCATGTCTAGCCTTACCACCCATTCTTCCATCTTTGGGAGGAACTTCATAATCCATAATATCGAAAGGCATAGTTTTGGCGGATGAAGAGGTAGTGGCGGCACTAAAAGAGTATGATTTTGGCACATTAGCGCGATTTTTCAAAATGGAAGTGGGTGGCAGCGGTGGTTGTGATAACGGCAATGCAGGCGGGATATAAGATATTGGTGGTGCGGTGTCACTAGCTATTTCTTCGTCATAACCATCTGATGCGAATAAATATGTTTGCGTTTTAGGATGATAGTGATTAAACTCTTTACAACTAATTGATCGCGTTAAACCATAGCCCGCTGAACCCTCACCTTCGCCTCGACGTTCTCTACTCTCTTCACGAAAATCTGTTGTCGTTACATAATCATCTGTTACACCTGTATCTACAAATAGTTCATCTCGTTCACGTATATTTAATAATTTGCGACAAGTTGATGGCATTGAATATTTTAAACATTCATGCGTAAAATTATCCTCATCAACATCTTCAGAATGATTAGAAAATATGTTTTCCGTATACCAATTTGGTGCTAATTGTTTTGGTTTCGTTTTCCATTGTTGCATTTTATCACGCTTTGATTGACGATAACTTTCAAAGCAAATGTTTTTCATTCTTTCCAATTTCTGTTCGCGTATACGTTCCCAATTTTCCCAATTTTTATCATTTTTAGATCTACCATTACCATCCAATGCAAAACTAGATGTTTTATATAGATCATAATCACCATTATAATCAACATTTATATTTTTTATAGCACTACAATATTTATCTAAATTATTATAAGATGATGTTGATGTACTGCGCTGTTGACCAGCGCTATCTGTTACAACAATACGGATCTTACGTTTTGTTTTCTCTAATAATTTTGATGATAATGATGTTTTATGTGATGACTTTTCATGTTTCTCATAATCACGTTTACTTTGACCATCTGGCTGTCACACTTCTTGTAAATACTTAATTGGGCAATAACCTTCACGATTATCTGCTGATCGTACCAATACCATGCCATTCAATTCATCACCAGCCTATTTTGCAATAACATGAAATATCGTACAAATCGATCATTATAAAACAAATCATTATTAACATTCATACAATTCATACAATTGTATAAAAGAACGAAGTAGAACAAGAAGAAGAACGGACGATGACCAGACGAAGAAAAAGAACAAAAAAAACGAAGTAGTACATGAATTTACCTGAATAACAATTTGATCTCTGAGTAAAGTCATACTGTCACCACTTTCACCATCGGATACTTGTAGATTATGGGTAACTTGCAATGGTTTCTCATTGGCATTCAAACGTACAACATATTTCGATGGGAAATAGCCAACAACACCCATTGCTTTACCCTTCCACCAGTCAGGGTCTGATGTATCAATTACCGTTATCTTGAATACAAAATAAAAAAAACAAATACGAAAGACAACAAACACAATAAACATTATCTCTCATTTCTGTCATCCTTCTCACGTTTTCTTTTCCTTTTTTTTTCTAATGTCTTGTTTTCTTTTCTTTTCATTTTTTACAACCATATTCATACCTTGTAACCAGCTTTTAAATCTAATTCATCAGCATGACGCCCCTTAAAATTGTATAATACCACGTATAAATTATTTGGCAATAAGCGATGTGATTTCTAAAATGTTCAAAACAATATAACAACAACAAATAACAATAAAGTAGAATAAAACAACAACAATAACAACAACAACTATAATAATAATAATAATAATAATAATAATAATAATAAAAGAAAGGGAAAACAATAAACAAAATTAAAGAATCGTTTGATATTGATATTGAATATTTACAATGTGACATAATAAATAAATGTTTCAAATGTTTCAAACTGTTTATTGCTTGGTTCGATCCATTTGTTTTCCTTTGCCTTTCGCCTACCGTCTACCGTCTACCATATAATATCTTAATCGAAAATTTAAGTAAATATTGAAATTTTTTAAATTAAGAATTCTCGTTTTTTTGACATTTCCAAAGTTCAAAGTGAAAAATCGAAAGTCCAAAGTAAACAAATGATTGGTAATACATTTCAAAATCCGTTAATCCTAAATCATATCTCTTGCTTTATTTTAAACTTTGAAGAGACATTTATATTGTTTTTATATATTATAATTCATTTACAGCATTTTATGGATTAGAAATTGTGAATTGTAATTAGTTAGAAGATTTTCGCAATAATGTAGAATTTTTTATAGATTTCTTTTTTTATCAATTTCAGAAGTCAAAGTAAAAAATTTCTCTAAATTATGAATGTGAGAGGTAGGCAAACAGACAGACAGGTAAACAAGCAGACAGAATAAGAGAAAATATGATTAAATTGACAGTAAATAGAAATGTCTAATGGATAATTTGTGCTGTATGGGCTTTAACGAATCAACCTTGATGGAAGTTCTTAGCAGAGCAGAAACAAAAAAGGAAAATAAAGAACAAAAAAGTAGAAAAAAATGTACAAAAAAAAAAACGAAATGGCATCTTACTGGTGAGGGACATGGCGATGTGCTAGCTGATGATTGAGATTTTTCGATATCATCAGGTAAATCGGTGCTAACGCCACGCATCCGTCTTGATGCATACAATAATTTACGACCCTGACGTAAGGGACTTGAGGGCGCTATAAAATTAAACATGTATTATTTAAATTTGTCTGATTAAATATACATACACACAAACATACATAAACATATACACAAACATAATTATGATATCATTTCGAAAACGCAATTTGGAGCAAATTGAAGAAATTAAGTAACCGATTTATATGATTGGCTGGGATATAGACAGAAAATGGGCCATAAATTTGATATAAATGTTAAATAGTTCAAGGCTTATTTTAATCGATAATCAAAAATGCTGAAAATTAATTTGATTAAATATTTATGGTTGTAGACAGAGAAATAAACAAATTTTTATTATTCTTCTTCTACTTCTGTCAATAACAATCCATTTGCTTTTTTGTAATTGTTTTTTCATACTAAAATACTATGAAAACGTTCAATAACATTCTAAATCAAGCAAACAAAGAAACAACAACAACAAAAACATTCTAATAATTATAATTAATGTTTCAGTTATTTATAAGTAGACTGCTACAACTACAAAAAAAAAGTAATTAAAATTTTTATTTAAAATAATAACTACATAGAAATGTAGGTTGTAATTATAGTTAAATCTGAATGTTTTAAGTACAGTTAAACTGTTTTTCCAACTTCAATTAAATTAAATATGATTTCTTTGGGTTTTTTCTTCTTTTTTTTTTTAAATTATTTTAAAAAACTTCTTTAAATGATGGCAAGTATGACAAGGTCTTTACTAGAATCTGAGTACACTCATCTTAGTACCCTCATCCAAGTACCCTCATCTGAACATCCCCATCTAAGCACCCTCCTCTGAGTACCCTCATCTGAGTACCCTCATCTGAGTACCCTCATCTGAGTACCCTCATCTGAGTACCCTCATCTGAGTACCCTCATCTGAGTACCCTCATCTGAGTACCTTCATCTGAGTACCCTCATCTAAGTACCCTCATCTGATACTATGAGACAAATCCTCATTGAACAGACACATAACACCTAAATCAATGTTTCGCTCGTATCGTGACTCGATAAAGAGCCCTTCTCTTTCAAAAAAAATTCAGTTGCGCTTAGCATAAATAGAAACAAAAGGGGGTTTTAGATTTTTCACCGAACAAATCAAGAAACCAAAAAAAAAAAATAAAGGGACAGACATATCAATCCAACAATTTTTTATACTTACAATGTAAACGACTATTATTGAATGATGATGGCATATAATCTAAATGGCCATCAGATTCTAATCCAGTATAACTTTTTGGATAATAACTGCTAACACTAACATTGTGAGAAGAATAGTTATTATCCATGGCAAGCATTGAAGAATTCGGTATCATTGTTGTTGACGATTTTTGTTTTTGATATTGTTGTAATTGTTGCCGTAATTGTTGTTGTTCACGTTGCATATATTGAGAATTTCTCATTTGTCCATGTAATTCGCTCGATTCAGGTGAATCCAAACTTAACGATTTTATTCGTAAATTAAATTTTTGTCGACGTGGCGAATGTAACGCTGATTTTTTATTTTTATTAAATCAGTTCATTTTATTTCATTTCATTTATTTCATTGAAGGCATTTCGTTAGATGTCAGTGTGTTTGGATGGCCATGATATTTTCGTTCAGTCAGTTTTGTGAATTTCATAAGTAAATTTATATACATATAAATTATATATATATCTCATATATAAAAATTACAATACAATACAACAAAAAAAACAAAAAGTGCAGGTGAAGTGATTTGAAGGTATTGGAAGGAACCATTTGAAAATAACAGATAACATCAAGCATGGAAATGGTACAGAATACGCTATAGAAAATATAGAAAACAGAAAAAGGAAAGACATAAAGAGAAACAGTGCAGTAGAAAGAGAGTGAGACAGAGTGTGAGACAGAAAGAGAGAGATAGAGAGAGAGAGAAAGAGAGCGAAAGATAGAGCGAGAGTCAAAAAGGTAACAATAAGCGCAATAATGGGCCAAGTCAACTGCCAAAATTTCATTTGAAAGTGGTCCACTAGTTGACGGTATACATATTTTTGCCATTATGTTTGTAATGCCCAAAAGGAACCGTCAAGGACCATACAAAGTATATACATATATATTCTGGATCAACATCAAATTCTGAATCGATTTAGATATGTCTGCCTCTCCGTGTGTTGTTTACATTATACTGAAGGCAGAAAAAAAAGACATACCGATTTCAAATTTGATATAAACACTGACAATTCAAGTAAATTATTTAGTATTGGAAGTGGACCAAATCGGTTAAAGGACATGCCCAAAATGCAATATAAATTGTGAATATCTCTGTCTTCTCATGAAAAAATTTATAGATTTCCGCTTATAATTTAAAAACTGAAATAAATAGAAATATGAAGTTTTGTACAAAGATTCAGTTCGTTTTTCTACAATATTTACTGAAATTATACAACAACTTTAAATAATCTCTCTGTACTATAAATTACGAAATAGTGCGTCAAGACTATGGGTATCCATGATTTGGATCT
>JAKKIB010000180.1:7300000-7555000 GCA_023089585.1 Melophagus ovinus
AATTATTTTAAAATTATTTAAAAGCAAATAAAACTGGCGCCCAAAAAAAAAAGAGAAAACGAAGGCGAATGCTTAAAAACACAATAATTTAATTAATTCATTAATTTCGAACAAAATACAATGGAAAACAAATTCTTTGCTTTTTAAATGAATACAGAGAATAAATATTATGAAATTACAAAAAAAAAAGTGAGAAAGATAGAGCAATAAGAAAAGTTTAAGAATAATATGGCAAAGATGAAGGGAAAGAAAAATATGGTGATAGAGAGAGACAGAGGGAGGGAGAGTGAGAGATAGAACCGGAATGGAGTAGTTAGAAAGTAATAGAAATCGTGATAATAATTGATATTAATAAAGTTAAATACAGAACTCGAATAAAGTAATTATTTAGCAAAAAAAAGAAGAAAAAAAGAAAAGGAAAAACCAAAAAAAAGAAATGTGCGTGCATTGTATACAAAATATGTATATATGTGCGTGTGTGTGTGTGTAAAAAAGTTTAAAAGCTAAGGCAAGATAACTAAAAACCATAATTATAACTATAAAAATAAAAAAAAACTCTCTCTAAAGTGGGAAGGAATTTGAGGCAGCGCAATAAAAAAGAATTAAAAAAAAACGTGAAGATATGTATTTATTTTCGGACCTGAACTACTCGAAAGTTCTTGAGATGGCACTGGCAATGCTGCTGCACTTACAACGCCGGCAATTGTTGATAAGCCGCCGCCACCACCTAAACCGCTACGTTGTAACTCTTGTTGTTGCAATTGTACTCCTAATATGGGCATAGCAACAGGAGGTGGACGTACACCGGGTCGAGTTGTCACGGCACCACTACGACCAACAGCACTAGCGCTACTGCCGACTACGTCTCTTGATGTTGTTGTCGATGCCAACATTTGGCTTGTACTGCCGCTACCGCTACCACTAATACTGCCGCCAGTTGTTGCTGGTCGCTCACTACGTTCTGGATAATCGGGTACGTGGACCATAGAGATATCTTGTGGTTGACGTGGACCGATCTCCTTACATACATTTTGCATGGATTTATCGACTGCAATGTGATTGCTGTTCTTTAAATCGCCCGCTTCTTTAAGTGCACGGTAAACTTGTTGTATATCACTTAATTCTGATATATGTATGTATTAGTATTTGAAATTATTTATATATATTTGTGTGTGTGTGTGTGTGTGTGTATGGGTGCTTTTTTTTGTTTTATTTTCGTAACGTTATGTGAATTTTACGGAATAGGGCGATTTAAGCAATTTAAACGTGTCCATTGAATTCGAAAGGATTTTGAATGATTTTTATGTGATTTTGGGAAGATTGCAAAAGATTTTGCATGATTTTTGAATAACTTCAAAAGATTTGGTGAGATTGCGAATGATCTTCGAAATATATTCGAAAGATATTCGAAAGATTTTCGATTTATATTCATATAATTTCAAATAATTTTGAAATTAGAAGATTTTATATGATTTTCGAATGATTTCGGAAGATTTCAATAGATTTCAAATAATATTTTTAGAATGATTAACGAATCCTTTTAAAAGAATTCGAACGATTTTTGAATGATTGCCGACCGATTTCAAAAGATTTTGAATGATTTTCAAATGATTATGAAAAGTGACGAATGATTTTCGAAAAATTTTCAAATAACGTTAAATGTTTCCGAAATGATCTCGAACGATTTTCAATTAATTTTGAAGTGTTTAGAAAATTTTGATTAATTTTTGCACAATATTAAAATAATTTTCAAATAATTCCCGAATGCTTTTATATTAGCTTTCGAATAATTTTGAAAAATTTCATAACATTTCGAATGATTTCGGAAAGTTTCGAATGATTTTCGAGCAATACAAAATCAAGTCAGTTTTTGTTGTTAGTGTGTATATTTTTTATAATTTTAGTTTTTATTTTCTTTTTATTTTGTTAATTGTTCATTTATGGTTTTTTTTTTGGTTTTTTGTGTTTTTTTTAATAATTGATTATTTTCATTTAGAAAAATAACATAATTGAATAGTTATATGATTAAATTATTATTAATTTTTTATATTAAATTATAAATAGCTAGAAATTATTTAATAATTTAGTAAATTTTTTTTGTGGATAAACAATTAAAATATAACAACAAAATATATAACTAAGTAATTTTTTTCTAAATGCTTAAAATTAACAGCTAGAAATGTTGCCCAAAAAAATCCTAATAATCGTAACGCAAAAATGGCCACTTCTAAATGACAATAACTATAAGTAATGTATTTTTTTTTTAAATATAAAAAACAAAAAAGGCCAAAAAAAAAACTAAGACATTAAGAAAAAAAATCTACTTGCTAAAGGCGTGGTTTTCTAAACATTTTTCTTTACATTGTAATTTATGTAAATCATAAATAAATTTTGAAATATTTTCAACAATATATTTTTTCAATTTTTTTTTTTATTTTTTTTTTCGGTTTATTGATTTTTAATTTTTTGTATTCACTTTTTCTTGTAAGTTTTTTTTGTTCACTTTTTTTTGTTTTTCTCTGGTATTTACATAAATTGCAAAAAATCGTAAAGCTATAAAGTTTAGTGTTTCAAATTCTCTTTAAATGTTTTTTTCTACCACCAAATTGTTTTTACCCAAAATAAAAATATATTACAATAATTACAAAAAATTAAATAATCTAAAAAAAGGTAAGACAAAAAAAAGCAAAAAGCAAAATCTACTCTAAAAATAAGAAGAAATCTGTGGGGTTTTGTATGATAATCGCTCACTGCTGATTCGAAACATTTTTAATAATAGATTTTAATAAAATCTAATAATTTCGAATTATCTTGTTTGAAATAATTTAAAACCGGTCTGTCCATTCAATTGATTTATTCATGTTTTTTTTCCTTTTTTTTTTATTAACAAACTACAAAATCTTAAATTGCAAATTGCAAATCACAAGTCTCAATTTTTCATTTTCTAAGATATTTTAATAAAATACTAAATACTAAATGAATCTAAGTGTGAACTAAGTGAAATAACTTGTTAGTTCATCTTACAACTACTCACAACTAAGGAATTTCTAGTATAAATATTTCGGCATATGATACTTCTTAATTTCTTAAGTTTCTATGGATTTCTGTACAATAAACATTAAACCAAAACTAACGGCAATCAATTGACATTGCGTTTACAAAAAGAACGGAAATTTTTGGATTGGAAAAGTTTAGGATTTGAGTAAAATAAAAAATTCAAATCAATACAAATTTTTTCTATAATTTCCCTTAATTAAACACTTTTTTCTTCTCTAAATTTTACAAATAATCATGAAAAAAGGAAAGTACGTTCTCTCTTAACGAAGTGTTACAATTGATCAGAATCGACTCTTAAGTACCCAGTGCAAACTTTGTTTAGATCGATTAAGAAGTGAAGAAAATACTTTTATAAATTACATAGAATAATATAAAATAATCAAACACCGTTTGATTTATTAGGGTATTATAAGTTTGTTCAAATGTTTGTAAAACTCTCAAAAAATTAAGATAAACCTCGGTTCTTTATTATGCCGACTGATTTAGAACCACTTTCTAAATTAATTTAAGCATGTCTATCCATCTGTCTGTTATCAAGCTATAGATCGCAATCTTTGAAATATTTAAATGAAATTTGGTACATAGGCGTGTTTTACTTCAGAAAAAAAATTAGACTTTTTTAAGACCACTCTCCACTCTCACGGTTTATTCGAAAAGAATTCGTTTTATGAGAAAAAGTTCGTATTTCAATATATTTTAAAATTGGCACCTTCTTATATATTAATATGGAAAATATATGCACAAAATATGGCTTAAACCGTTCCATTTTTACGACATTTCCTCGTATAACACCTTTTTCCAAAAAAAAAACTCATTATATGGACAATTGTTTCAGTTTTTAATATACCTTTAAAAAAATTGGCTCTGCCTTACATTTTGGCATAGAAAAATGTATGTGCCACAGTTGGTTAAGGTCGGTCCACTTTTTGAACCACCTCCTATATAACGAACCTTTTAAATAATTCGTAAATTAGAATTTTTTACATAGAAAGACCGGCAAACAGAAGGACAATCAGATGGATTGTCCATCAGGTGATTTCAATTGACTTAAAGTTATGATTCTAAGCTCTTCGATTTAATAAAGGATGCATCTATGTCAATTTTAAAGAAAAAGGCACCAGTCGCATCAAATGGGAACAGATTTAAAGTAACGAAATTGTAGGGCATAAGGTAGCGAAAGGTGCGGTCAAACAATAAGACCCAAAAATAAAATAAATTTAAAAAGAATTATTATAACAATCAAAAAAAGCAATAATGAATAAATATGAATTGCAGAAAGTAGAGTTCTTTACATTTTTGGTTTTTTCTTCTTTTTTGGCTTTTTCTTACAATCCCCAAAAACAGCAAAAAATCAACACTTTAGCAACTTATTTTATTCAATTTTTTTTTTTGATGGCATTATTGAAAAACAGCAATGTAAAAAAAGAAACAAAACAAGTAAGAAAATTATATTTGACTAGGGCCAAATCTTGGATACCTACCACCCACACACTATGATTTTATGGTACAGAAACTGTTACAATTTTTTCGTTCCAGTTTCTCAGTTTCAGTAGACAGAAAACGTAAAGATAAAAGAGTGAAAACTTGGTATTGTATAATTTCGTTAGGCGTAGCCGATTTGCATGATTTGATGGAGAGCTACAATAGGCTAATGGTCTTACTATTTATGCAAAATTTCAGCTTTTTATCTATTGCAGTTTGCAAGTAAAGCGCAAAAACTACCAAACATTGCTTGAAAAAATTCAAAATGTTCTCGATTTACGTCGCACTGTAAGCATATCTTTTAACCGATATCCTTTATCCTTTAACCGATTTTCAATACCAAGCTGCCTGCAAGAATTATAAATATTTCTGCCATATTTAAATGCGATACCTTCTTTTTGTGACCGGAAGAATATTAACAACATATAGACATGCAGATTTACAAACGGACAGACATGTTTAAATCCATTCAGAATTTGCTGTTGATTATAGAATTTCTGACGCTTCATTTTGAATATTGCAAACATAATGACAAAATAAGAATAACCCGAATTATTGGGTGGCAAACAAAAAAAAACCTTGTAATAATAAAAGTAACGAATAATGGCATGAATTTCCATTGAAATACTCTTAAAAATTTATTTATTTCATGTCTGTCCATTTCATATTTCCGCCTTCTTTTTTTATCAGCTTTTCTTTGCCATTTCTCTTTAAAATTTCACATTTACTAGAGAAAGAAAGAAGAAATCGACAAAAGAAGAACAAAAAGAAGAAGAAGGAGAAGAAGAAGGAGAAGAAGAAGAAGAACACAAAAAAAGAAAGAAAGACAACAGTAGTAGAAAAATAAAAATTGAAGGGAAAAACAAAAAAAAAATTGGAACCAGGAAAAAAAAGTTTCTTAAGAGAAATTCATCTATCTGAACAAGGGTCAGACGTTATTGCACTAGAAATTTATGGCTCAGTTTGTTAGTAATAACATTTATTATTACTGTTGTTTTTATATTTCGATAACTTATCGCATATACATACAAACCTATGTTTAATATATATATATATATATATATATATATGTATATTTGTATGCTATATCATCGAATTTTCTTTAATTACATCTCTACATCATTTCTAGTTGTAGTAGTAATAGTTCTATTAAAAGTCTATAAATTATTCAGAACGTTTCTCCACTCGCTTCACATGAATGCAAACTTTGCTTAAGATCTTTACATTTTGTTAATGGTCGTCTCTTGTTTCTTTCGCGTCATCGAGGGCCTGAACTTGGTACATAATTTTCTAAGTTTTTTTTTATATATCAAAGATCCATTCTAAGCCATTCTATGCTGTACATCACTTATGGCAAAGTACAAGCAAGACTCCGAAGATCTTAGAAAAGATAAATTCATCGCTTATTAAACGGAATCAACTCAGAGGGTCTTTCTAAATAAACCTTTTCATCCTTTCTGTACATCTGTCTGTCTGAAGTTTGTCCATGTAATTGCAATTTTTTATTTATATAACTGAAAATTTGCTACATAAGAATACGTTAATTCATAGGCGGCCCCTATTGAAAGTCTTCAAAGATATTTTGTGATATCTTATTTCAAAGGGATACAAAAAATAATCCTTTTAGCAGAAAGTTTCACAATTTTATATATGTATTTTTTAATCAATTTCAAACAAATAGATTATTTTTATGTAGTATATATTGGTAGCAATTTTGATGCAAAGCAGTTCTTAGAATCCTCTTTCCCCAACCTGCCCATAAGTCATTTGCTTTCCTTTTTTTTCTTTTTGCCTTTTTGATTTTCTGAATTACATAAAACGAAATGTGGATTGTAGGGGCTATTGACGAGTCGATTCTGAACTGATTACAAAAGTTCCTATTTAACATTTTACTGGCTTTCGTATTGATTTTTTGTTACGTTTCCTGTCCTCTTCTTCTTGTCTTTTCACTTCTCTTTTTTTGTTTTCTTTTTTGTTTTTTCTTTTTTGCTTTTCCTTTTATTTTCTTGTTTTTTTGCTTTTTATTTCGATTACTTAGATTTCACTTTATCCTTCTCGACCACTTGCCTTTTGTTATAGAATTCTTATTACTCTTCTTCTATCTATTCTAATTCCCTGTTTCTTGTTTGCCTTGTGTTAAAAATCTAGCAAGCAAAATAAATAAAAATGAAAATAAAAATACAAATGAAAATGAAAATGGAAATGAAAGAAATTTTAAATAAAATGAACCACTGAAAAATAAAAGTTAAAAAAAATTAAACCAAATAAAAAGGTGAAATAATTCATATTTAGAAAAAGATAACTATGTAAAAAGTACATACATACAAAACATTGTTTTATATATTTATGATGTTTATCCATTTTTCACCCCTCAACCAACCAAACCCACAAAAAGTTAAAAACATAATAACATGAAAATAAAATGATAAAGAAAGAAAAATGGGAAAATAAAATGTATGAAACGAAAATGGATCAAAAAATCAAAAAATCGAAAGAAAAAAAAAAGGAAACGAGGAAGTGGCAAAATAAAAACCTTGTAAATGAGACATTTGAAACTGTAAGGACTTACTTTCTTCTTCCAATTCGATACGATTCTCCATTTCGGGTGTACTTTTCTGACGACGCAATAATTTCTGTTTAGGCTGACAGCATGGTAATTGGGCTGCACAATCACCATGAGCATTCAATTTACAAATGCGGCAACGTAATCCTTGCCTGGTATGACCTAAACAGAAAACGATAGAAATCGAAATGAAATTTCTTTTTGCTCTCTTATTCATTAGAGGATTTTTAAAAACCATCTTAAATGTTTTTGCCTTTTGTCTTTTTTTTTAGATTTTAGATTTAAGTTTTTAGAGTTTAAACTTAAATTTGAATTTGGTAAAAAAGCAGATAAAATTCTTAGGAATGAGCAAAGAATTCTGTGAAGATTTCGTTTAATTAAAATTCATGTTAGCTGATTATTGATAGCATTGATTGCCTTGAGTATACTAAATAAATATCAAAGAATTGATATTTGCTACTTGCTCTTTTTTGAAGATTTCTTTTCTTTGCACTTTTTTCTTTGGATTGGTGAGAACTAGTAATCAAATTACCTCGTAAAATTTGCGAGCATACATCACAAGCCGTTATCTTTTTATATGTGTATTCCTGCAAATGATGGCTGCCATCATCAATGGGCAGCAATGATTGTGATGATGAAGCGCCAGCACTCCATTACGTCTGATTTCCCAGACAAAAAAAAAACAAAGGAAAACAAAAAATTTGAAAAGGAAATTGCGAAAATTTGCAAAAAAAAAAAAATAAATAAAAAAATTAATAAAAAATAGTTCATGTAATAATTATAATTATTATTGTTAGTATTAATAGATAAATTAATTTTTATATCTATTTATATCGTACACCACTTGAGGCTATAGAGTTGAGATAGGACCATCGTTTATTATAAAGATCGAGTCAGTATCAGCAACAGAATCAATTACTGATTCGACGCTACAGAACGCAATTTTTGAAATATTTATATGAAATTTAGTACATGCATGTATTTTAGAAACAAACTCTATTTAGAAACAAACTCTATGAAAAAATGGTTAAAATCGGATCATTTTTACAACCACTTACCATATAACCACTTTTTCCAAAAAAATCATTGGACAAAAGTTTCATTTTTGTATATATTTTAGCAAAATTGGACGCTCAAATTTGGTGCAAATTGATCCATTTTTGCAAGCTTTCACAAATGACAATTTTTTACTTGGAACCGATTGACTGTGAAGTTGTCAATTGAAACGAAACGAAAATGTATGTGTATGTGTGTGTGTGTGTGTGTGTGTTGTGTGTGTGTGTGTGTTGTGTGTGTGTGTGTGTGTGTGTGTGTGTGTGTGTGTGTCTGTGTGTCTGTGTGATTTAAAATTGCACGAGAAAAATGCGAAAGCAAAAGCGAAAGCGTTAGAAAGAAAAGAGAATGGCGACAAGGTACGTAAAGCGCCAAAAAGAGATTTTTTTTAGATAACTTAATAAAGATAATTTAATAAAAAACATTTTTGAGCACTCAGTTTTAACTTATTTCGATCAAAATGAAATAATAATAATCAAATTTCATCTGTCTTCTTCTTTTTCTATCTATATGTCTGTTTGTCTGTCTATCTGGCTGTAAACATTATAAAAATTCTTCTAGTTAAAAAAAAAATTGTTGTAACATTATTGAATTTCTGATAAAATTATTAAAAGTTATGGCATCGATTGATCGATATTGATAGATTGAACAAATCGATTAAAGCATCCATTTAAAATAACTAACTGAAAATCGTAAATTGTAAATCATTATGATAAAATATATAGAAAGATTTCACCATCTAAGCACAAATGAAATTAATCAATTTAATTATGATAAAATTTTATTAAAAAAAAAAAATTTTTTTTTTTTTTTAGATTATGTTACCGATCAGTTGCAACTGCTGTACCAGATGCCGGTTTTAGGCTTTTAATCGCTTTCAGCCACTTTGTTTTCATGGAAGGTTCAACCGCTATTGCTGAATAAATGCCTTCAACTCTGGATGAACTTGTATCACGTTTACTTCCAAATAAGTCCTTCTACATGAAAAAAGCGAAAACATAGAAGAAGAAGATGAAAATTTATTAATATAATTTCCTATTAACCAAAAATGGTAATTAGATAATATTTCTTAATGAAAATGTGAAAAACTAACATCTCAACTATTAAAGAATGATTTAAGAAGGCAACGAAAATAAATCGTATTTAAGTCAGATCGTTATTGTGATTGGAAATTGATTGAATTTATTATAAAAAATTAAAATTTGTTATATATATATATATATATATATATATATTTTTTTTTTTTTTATTAACAAAAGCATTCTCAAGTCAACTTATACTTTGGCCATGTCATTCCACAATTTCTGTTTAA
The DNA here is from genome assembly GCA_023089585.1 of Melophagus ovinus. Classification (NCBI taxonomy): domain Eukaryota; kingdom Metazoa; phylum Arthropoda; class Insecta; order Diptera; family Hippoboscidae; genus Melophagus; species Melophagus ovinus. The sequence continues at coordinate 7,309,468 of JAKKIB010000180.1, forward strand.
GGAGCGGATATCAAGTTGTAATAAAAGAACAAACAAAAAAAAGAAAAAAACAAATGTCAAAGATCTTTTTTTAAACTTTTCTTGATTTATAAGAAATTATTGAGATGATAATAACGAGGAACATAATTACTAGTCCGAATATTGCTCCAAGTCAATTTTTGGTATAGTTTTGTGGGTAAAGTGCAAAAATTGTGCGCATATTTTTGCAGCAAATGTTGCCTAATTTCATCTTATTTGACTTATTTTTCTTATATTGCTCAATTTGCTTATTAAGCTTAATTTCCATGTACCACTTATTTAACTTATTTGGCTTATTTGGCTTATTTGGCTTATTTGGCTTACTTTGCTTAATAATTTTCTTGATGATGACAATTCACGTGCTGCAGTTGATGTTCCTGCTGCTCCTGCTGCTGAACTTGCTGTTGCTGTTGTTACTGTTGATGTTGTTGTTGTTGTTGCTGCTGCTGCTGCTGCTGCTGCTGCTGCTGTTTTTATCGATGATGTGGAGCGTTTGTTAGAGCGATTCTTTTTTAAAACGATTACACGCATTTTAAACGATATTTGGAAGGAGAAAGAGGAAAACAGAGGAAAAAATTTCAATATAATGTTCGTTGAGTTTTACTTTACTTTACTTTACTTTACTTTATTTTTTTTTTCTTTGCTTCTCTTTTCTTTTTTTTTTTTTTCTTTTCTTTTTTTTCCTTTTTGTTCCTTTTTTGTTACTTATAATTTTTAAATTTTTTAATTTTGTGAATTTTTTTCATTTAATTTTATTTCTTTCATTTATTGAATTTAATTTATTTGCATTTTATGGATAATAAAATAAAAGCCAATATGACAATTTATTAATAACACTAAAAATTCTATTAACTATTGATTGATTACTAATTAATGATAATTTGATTGAAGCAGAAATATATTCTCTGATAAGAAGCTTGAATTCATTTGCGTCTAAAAAACTTTCTCTCTCTTTTCTTTTTTTAATGATTTTTTCATCGATTTTTTTTTTTTGTCTCGTTCTGTTTTTGGTGGGTTTTTTTGACTATTTACATAAATTAGATAATTTCTTTTGCCTTTTTTTTTCTTTTTGGTTGGGTGGGTTGGTGCGATGTACGAGGCAGAGAAGTGTGTGCTTATAAAAAGAGCTTTTTGTTAAAGATTTTAAAAGATTTTCAGCGCTTTTGTTTCAAAATTGGTAATTTATTATATTTGCTTATTTTGCTTATTATGCTTTCTTTGAGTTGTTGCCTTTTTATTCCATTAAAAATTTATTTAATTATGCATGCCTGTATGCATGTATGTATGTGTGTGTGTGTGTGTGTGTGTGTGTGCGCATGTGTGTGAGCATAAGTGCGTGTGCATGTGAGCGGCCGTGTAGATATGGATTTGTGTGTGTGAGCGTGTGTGTGTCTGTGCGTGTGTGTGTGTCTGCATGTGTGCCTGTGTGTGTGTGTCTGTGTGTATGTGTACGTACATTCGTGCATTTGCTTATAATTTATTAGCTACATTATTATTGGCTTTCAGAAATTGCAATTATTTATTTGAGATTCTTCTTCTTTCTCCTTTCTCTTTTTGTGCTCTTCTTGTGTTTTGCTTGTGACTAATTTAAAGCAAAGTGCATTTTATTTTTTATAAATATTTGCATGTTCTTTCTTCTTGTTGCTTTATACACAAAAAATTTATGTTTGCAGTAGAATATTAAACTAACTGATTAATTGATTAATAGATTGATTGATTGATCAATTGATTGATTGATTGATTGATGATTAGAGAGCCCGTTATGCAGCCAACTCATTTCATAATTTTCAATTCATACTTTTGTATTCTCGTCGCCTTTTATTTTGATTACGTTTATTTTTTTTTTGTCTTTTGCGTTTGTTATGGTTGTTGTTATTGTTGTTGTTGTTGCTGCTATTGTTGTTCTTGTTTTTCGTTTTTATTTGATTATTTTTTTCTCTAATTTTGCGCTGTTTTTATTTTTCTAAATTAATATTTAATTTTTTTAATTAATGTTTTTAATCAATGTTATCGTTATATTCTTATATTTTATTCTTTTTCCTTAATTTTCTCTTTCTCATTTTTTTTCATTTTCTACATGTAACACTACACACTGTATTCTACTATATAATGAAATATATGCGTGAGCGTGTGCGTAAAAATTTGGATTTTTCAATTTTACAATATAAAACATTTAAGTAATTATTAAATAAATAAAACTAAACAAACGCATATTTAAAATGATAAAAAAAGAAGTATTTAAGAAAAAATAACGAAAATTTTTAAAAAAAATCTCTCATGATCGATAATTACATACCATAAATATTTTGAAAGTATTTACAAAAGAAACTCTACAAAATCTCAATAAAATGTATATGAATCACAAAAATATATTAATTTAATTTAATTTAATTTAATTTAATTTAAAAATTAATTTGAAATAAAATTTAATTCAAATTTAATTTAAATTTAATATAAATATATATTAAATGTTAATTAAATGTAATGTAAATTTATGGTAAATATAATTTAAATTTAATTAATGTTAATTAATAATTTAAATTTAATATAAATTTTATCTAATTTTAATGTAAATTTAATTTAAATGTAATTTAATTTAGTCGATTTTGGCAGAGAACATTTGCCTGCTTTTTCTTTACCACGCAGCTTAGATCAATTTTCATTAAACCCTTTGGATTGTGACTGTACATCTAAAATTAATTCCTAAATAAATTCCTTCAGAAATTTAATTATATGAACTTTTCGAAATTATTTCTAAACAATTTTATATTTTAATATTGAAATTTTTGTAACTTATGTCAATTATGGTACATCTATAAGACCTTGAGATAGATTATTCTTTTATTTTTATCAAACGGTTCAAAATTTGTATGGATCTGTTGGAGAATATTTTGATGATCATTTAAAATTAAAAAAAAGGAAACAAAAAAGTTTAAAAAAAAAACATAGAAACTATCGCAAAATTTTAGTATTATCTCAAGCAATATCGAAATCAATTAAATTTATAATTATTTAGATAGGATTAAATGTTTAACTTGCAGAGTCAAGCCCTCAAGAAGAAAAAAAAAAACAAAGAAAAAATGGATCATTCAAAAAACAAAAAAAAAATCTATCAGTTTGAAGGAACCGGCCCGATGGACAAATAAAATTAAAGTGTTTGAAGTTATTGGCTAATTGGAATGAAATAAAAATGAAATTTTAAAAAAGGGAAAAATTAATATTAAAAAAATTTTAAATTAAAGGTAAATTAAAAATTTTGGGAAATTAATTATTATGTACTAAGTGTTATTTGTTTTAAATTTTACAGCAATCACTTTAAGACAATTGCTATTAAATGATGGAAGAAGCAATTGTTAAAGGTTTTAAGTTAAATATGGTTAAAGTGAGTGAAAGACATTCATATTACAAATCCATAAAAGAAGTCACTTAAAATAAATAAATAAATTAATTAATAAATAATAATAAATGAAACATAATAATAATAATTAAGAAAAATTAATAAATAAAAAAACCAAAAAAGACATCGCAAAAATATATGAAATTTATTTTAAGTAAAAGCAGCAGAAGCAGCGACAACAAAATCAACAGCAACAGTAGTAGTAGTAGTAATAGTGGTAGCAATAACAAAAACGGCAGCAACAAAAACAACAACAACAATAATAAAAATAATAATAATAATAAGAAATAATAAATAATAATTATAATAAAATAATAATAATAATATAATAATAATAATAATAATAACAATAACAATAACAACAACAATAATCATCAAATAAATTAGAAATCATTTCACCTTCAAGCAGTACGTGACCTTTTTTTTCCTGTTTATTTTTCTTTCTTTTTCTTTTTGTAATTCCATTTTCATATTATTGTTGTTCTCGTTGTTGCTGCTGTTGTTCGTTTATTTTCTTTTATTTTTTTTTTTAATATTATTTGATATTCTTTTTTAAACAAAATCCATTTAAATTGCATGCAAACGCATTTGCTTTATATTTATATTTATATTTACATTTATATTCATAAATATAATTTTTAATATTTTTTTAGTGTTATTGTGCATTGTCACTCTACAATAACAATTAAGTGCTTACAACAAAAATATATATTAAATATAAAAAAAGAAGAAAGGAAAAAGTGTAAGTGCTTGCATTTATTAAATATTTTAAAAAGATGCATTTGAATAACTAACACGAAACAAAGAGATCAAGAGGTACAAAATACTACAAAAGTCTACTGTTTTCAAGACTTCTCTTTTTCTTCATCTTCTTTTTATTTTTTTTATTATTATTATTTTTTTTTTTTTGATTTTCCTTTTTCAATTGTTTGTATGTTTTTCATTTTTTCTTAAGTTTTCTTTTACTTTTTCACTTGGTCGCTTAACTATAAATGGAGATTTGCAGTGTAAGCCTAAAAACATTGAAATTGACATTGACAAATTATAAAGAATCTTTCTCTAAATTATACCAATTGAAAGCGATCATATAATGAAAGCAAAATTAATCTAAAGTAAATAAATATTGTTGAATGTATGGAATTTGCAATGTGCCATTCTTTTCTTTTTGTTAAAGAAAGAAACGGCAAGTAAGAATTTTGAAATCGATCGGGGCAAAACTTTTAAGTACACTCCAATATTTTGCCCAATATGATTTTTTCATATTTTTTCAACTATTTGAATTTGAATATAATTTGAGAGGTTTGTTACATGAAAAGGACCCCACAAAAAACTGGACCTCTCTGAATCAATATTTGGTACGCATTTTTCTTACATCAACAATTTATCAAAATACAACGGACAGACAGTTTCCTTTAAAATATATTCAAAATTGTAACATTTGTCCATATAGTAACTTTTTCTTTTTAGAAAATTTTGTTTTGTATGAGGAGACGTCGTAAAATTGAGAATATCTAAGCCAAAATTGGCACATATATTTTTTTTATTTTAAAATCTAAATTTCATTACATGATTTAATTAATTGATTTAGATTAATTTCATTTATTGATTCGTTTCCTATATAATCAATTATTTATATCGTTCATTTGTAAAAATGGAACTCTTTCCTTTTTTCTTTTTTGTACCATCTTAAGGTATAAATAATTTTCAATGATTTTTTTCAATTGAGTTAAGCTAAGTGATTGAAGTTGGAGATATTTAAAAGTCAGCTACGAACGACCCTAAAAGAGGCAAACAAAGTAAGATAGATAAAGAGAGTGAGGGAGTGTGTGAGAGAGATAGATATAGAGATAAAATTATATTAGAAGTAATGAGCATTAGTAATTTTATTTAATGTTACCTTCTCAGCTTATTACGTAGCTTTAAATGAATCGAAAATGCCCACAAACGGAAATTATAGCCATGTAATTAATTAAATTCAATTGCTCATTAATTATTTAATTAATTGATGCATTTTTAATTAATTTCCTAATTGATTGATTAATTGATTGATTGATTAATTGATTGATTGATTCTTTAATAAATTAATAAATTAAATTTAAATTAATATAATTATTATTTCACAAATCAACAGTTGATTGAAATTAATTATTATTGATTAAGTAATTTCATCATAATTTAATTAAATTATGATGAAATTCACAGAAATTAGATGTATAGTATATTTTAATAAATCAATAAAATCGAAATTGCTTAATTAATATAATAATTTTAACTTAATATTTGTAAAATATTTTTAATTTTTATTTGTTTTTAAAAAAAACGTTTTCTTTTTGTAATTTTTTTTAAATGATTTAATGAAAATTTTCCTGCCTTTTTCTTGATATCTTATTTCTTGATTTCTTGTTCTGAAAATTTCCTTGACCGTTCAATTTCCATTTGTAGTCAAACGAAATGATGGTGCTAAAATGAGGCGAACATTGAACATTTTGCAACAAAATAATAAAATTTGTAATTAGTGGAAATTAGTAAAGTGTTTAAGAAAAAAATCAGCCAAGTGTGAAAGAAATTCTTATCTTTTGTTCAAGCATTGAACAATCTTCTTCCTTGGTTTTCCTTTTTTTTTTTTTTTTTTTTGGTTTTTCTTCTATACCCACCACACAAAGTTGTTCAAAAATTATGCTCATTTTTGATTTGTAGCATCTAACAAGAAGCTTTAGAAACTCTATAAAGTTGATTAGCATTAAATTATAAATCGCTTTAGCTATATAACTGTCCACTGGCCATTGGTGAATCGGCATTAATTTATAAGCAACAACATGCAAATGTTGAAGCATAAAGCCATATTTAACGCAAAATAAGGTTACTAAAAATGTAAAATCTACTAAAAATCGAGCAGGGATTGAAATAGAAATTGATATTGAAAAATTTGAAAAAAAATTTATTTATCATTTATTGTATAAATGGAAGTATTATCCACGATTATTTGTTCTAAATTCCGGCAATATTAAGCTAAATATCTCGGTTTTTTTTTTTATTATAAAACTCATCATTTTAATAAATTTTCATTGAAAGTTTACATTAAAAACATTAATCTATGTATCTCAAGCTTTATGTATCATTAACCATTCAAAAACTTTGAAAATAGAAAAAAGAAAACCAAACAGAAAATCGATCACATTTAACAGAAATGACAGCAAGACAATAAAATCTATTAAATCTTCATTTCTATGGATTTTATTAGTTTATTATTTGAATAAAATTATACGCCTAGAGAATATTTGCATTGGCATAATTTTACATTATACTGCTACAATAACTGGATGGTGGGTATTGAGGTTTCTTTGGGACCGCTATTAAATATAAATATCTTACTTGTCATTTATTCCCTGTGAAAAACTAGAAGATGAGAAAGCTTAATGTTGTTGTAATGTTGTTCTTGTCCTTACTATTGTTATAGCATTATTATTATTATTAACACGATATGTAAATGTTTTTGTTTTTGTTCTTGTACAATAATCGCCTGAATACCTTAATGCTGTTTAAATAAAAAATTCATTTCATATTTTTATATTGTTTTGATTTCATTTGATTTATAATTTTTTGGTAATGTTATGTTTTTTGGTAAGTTATGTTAAATAGCTTAATGTTATGTTATTGTTACTATTGTTACTGTTGTTATTGTTGTTATTGTTGTTTGTATAAAACATTGTGGCATTCATTTATAAAATTTCTTAACTATTATATATTAATTTTTTTTTTTTTTTTTTTTGGTTTAATTTGTATTCAAAAAAGAATAAAGGCACAACAATTCAACATACACACAAATAGAGGCAATTAAAAGTAAAATAAAAAAAAGAAATAATAAGAAAAGAAAAGTAAGAAATGATAAGCGATACACACATTGAAGAAAGGAAAGTACCTAATTATAGTTGAACGCACACACACATACTCACACACCCACACATACATACAACAACACATATGAACAATAAGAATAATGTTCAACATTAAAACAGCAAACAGCAAACAGCAAACAGCAAACAACACACAATAAAGGGTAAACGGTAAACTTATAAACGGAACATGGCAAACAGCACCACACCATAAAATAACCGTACACGATGACAATGAACATGTGACTGAATGATAACGGAAACAATTTTTTATAATAATGTTCATAACAGTAATAATAGTAATATGAGTAATAAACAAGTAAGTAAAAAGAAAGTAACAATAGCAACAACATGTTAATAATAATAATGATAATAATAATAATAATTGAAATAGGAAACAAAATTGCAATAAACGATTCAGCAGCAGTTATTTCTTAGGTATGGTGAAATATGGTGAAATTGAATTTTGTTTCCTTTGCTTTCCTTTTATTTTGTTTTGTTTTTATTATATATAATAATGTATATATATACATTTATATATATATATATATATATTATATATATATGTATATATGTATATGTGTATATGTGTATGTATATAATAAATATAATATTAATACGTTTTCAATGACCATCATTCATCATTATCTCTTTGTTCTATCTTCTTTTTACTCTGTCATTTTGAACTACTTAAGTTATCTCACCACTTTACTTTTTCAAGAGAGTTTCTTTTTTGCTTCATAACTTGAACTGTTTTAATTTTATTTGTATGCTTTTCATAAATTGATATTTTATTATTTATATTTTTTGTATTTAGTTATTTTTTTCTCTTAACACAAAACAACCATAATAGAAATGAAAAGCTAATTAAAATAATTGTGCATAAAAGAATTGTCCATTTTATATCTTTTCATGTCATTTCATTTCTTTTCAAATGAATAACAATATTAAATATGAAACAATTTAAATTTGAATTTTTTAAAAATCTAAATTTGCAAATTTTTCTTATATGAATATGTGTATATATATATATATATATATATATATGCGTGTTTATATATATTTTTTCTTCTTGTTTCTTCTTTTTCCTGTTTATTGTTTATATAATAACAGTTATGAGATTTTATTGTTGTTGCTGTTATTGTTCATTTATTTGATTATTTCATGGGCGATTGGGCGAATTAATATAATGTGATATGTATTTTGTTGTTGTTTTTGTTGTTGTTGTTTTTTTTTGTTTTGTACTTCTTCAAAATTCTATTATTCTATTCTATTCTGTTTTTTTTTCTGTTACTTTTTTTTATTATACACAAAATTTTCTTATCGTTCGTATATCGCATAGATATGTTCTTCTTCTTCTTCTTCCTTTTTATTTGTTTTGTTTTGCATTTTTTTTACTTTTACTTTTGCTTTTATTTGATCTGCTTTTATTTTAATAATGCGCTTTTTTATTTCACGATGTTTTCCTTTTCTTGTGTTTCTTTTTTGCTCGGTTCACCTTTTTCTCTGATATAATTCTGTTCATATTTTATATTTATAACTTTGACTTTTTTCTTATTTTATTTTTTTTGTATTTTATTTTATTTTATTTCATTTTTTTTCGGTACTTTCGTTCATTTAACATCCTTTTACATTTTATTCATGTCGCCCTTTCTTCGGCTACTGACATACTGACAAACTAAAAAATTTCCAATTTCGCTCTAAGAACTGTGTTGGATTTATTATGTTATATCCACCAATCAAAGATTGGATATATAATCCTTTTGGCAAAATGTTTGTAACACTTAAAAGCACTCCGAAGGAAGTTTCAAACATTTTATGCTTGATCATCTTCAAATTATGAAACGTTTTGGTCATGTCTGCTCTGCTTTTCTATTGCATGGATATCGTCCCTAGATTTATCTAAATTTGTGCATAAAATATTTGTGCATAAAATATTTGTGCATAAAATATTGTCGAAAAAAGGATACGCCTTCAGTTATTAACAGTACTTGAGAATACCTCTGTTTAGAAATATATTCATTTTGTCATCACATTTTTAACATTCAAAAGGGAGTAACGAAGACCTTACAAAACGTCAAGGACCCTAAAAGGTATGTGAATCGACTTAGAGATGTCTATCTCTCTATCAATCCTTCCGTTTTTTTACTTGTCTATTTTTATTTTTAAACGTAAATTTATAGATTTTGTACTCAATTCCTTGTAAATAAAAATAAATGGAAAATTGAAACTTTATACAAGAATTTTGGGCCTAATTGAGCCGCAATTATTGTTTAAAAATCATGCATGTGAAACAGCAGCCGTTCACAGCAATAAACAGCAGCAGTTATTCACCTTTTTAATTACACGCTTTGTAATCAACAATATTGTAGAAGTAGAACCTCAGAAGTCATGTTCTAAGCGGCTGTAAAATTGTTCTATGTCTGATATGTAGTTACTTAAAAGTTTGATAGATTCTTAAAAGTTTATCTTTATCCAATTTTTTTTGCCCTGTAGAATTTCTAAGTGAATAATTTTACAAATTTATTGTCCCGACTCGCAGGACTCAAAAGTAACTACTTAAAAAATCACTTAAAGTTATTTCTGACTTTTTTTTTCTTATGCAACTTTTTGATTAGTTATGGAGAACTAATGATCATTTAACATTAAAAAGAATCGGCAACACTTATTTTCTACAATAGAGTTGCTGTAACGCCTTGCAAGTTCTTGTATACCCAAAATTTGGCCTCAGCTAAAAAAAGATACTACAGTCCATTAGCAACATTTATTGTTTATTACCATCAACAATATTCTGTACAATAACAACAATAACAGCGTTAGTTAGATGTTTGGTCACATGCGCCAACATTTCCTTTTTATTTATCGTTTACACCCTACATCACTAGTGATACCAGATACTAAAATTTTATACAAATATTTCTGAATATCTAAAGGTCTTCAGATAAATCTATCTTGTACCAATCGGCTTAAATCGTCTGACTTTTGTATCTGGCAATTTTGCTTTTTGTTTATTAATTTATAAGTGGAATTTTTGAGATATACCGTTAAAATTGAGCGCAACTATTCTGATATTGACAATGGTTAAAATAGGATTCATTTTGTGGCCAATCTCTACTTAACGATTTGTTTTAAAAAAAATCGATGTATGAAAAAGAATTTGAGTTGAGTTACTATTAATGAAAATTGGTTTACCGTATTTACAGGACCCACTAAATAAGTATATCAAATCTAATCCAGATAAATCCATGTCCTTAGGCCCCATTCAAAACCGCCGCCTCATACAATCTACCGCACTTTTCAAATCATTCATATAATTTTTTTGATCACATTCAGAAAAATATTATAAAAAGTCGGCCTTGATTAACTCTAACGTTTTTTATTTGCTTGTGTGTTTGCTATTATCCTCTTACCCTAAGCATGTACATGCATCCTTAAAATATGTTAACTATTAACTGTTGTTTTAGTGTGTTACTAGGTCAATGTGTAGAAAGTAAAAGAAGAATAAATTGTGTTGAATTTTATCCATTAACATACCAGCTGTTCACGAATATCCTACATTCTGAAATCTCTATCTCTATCTCTCTCTCTCTCTCTCTCTCTCTCTCTTCTCTCTCTATCTATCACTCTCCATCTCTCTCTGCGCTAGATTCTCACTGAATCTATCATAAATTCATTTTTGGTTGCAACAGGTGGCCAAAGCTTCTTGTCATAATGTCAACAAAAAAAAACAACTAATAACGTAATAGTTGGTCCGAACCGACAGACTCTTTAAGTATTTTCGATTGCATTGTTTAGTATGATAACGAAATATAAAAAAAACAATGTGCCTTGCATTTAAGAAATAAAAAATTATAATCTTCAGATGATCTGAAGAGTTGTTTATAATGCAGCGGTAGGAGGGAGCTAAGAAAATGACTCATCTGTATCAAATGTGTCGGAGACGATTGCCATGAAAAAAAAAAGTTTCTAAAAATGTACATTTTTTTAATGAATTTCCTTCATGGGTGTAATAAAGAGTGAGTTTTACCAAAAGCCCTCTAAATGTTACAAATATCTATAGAAACTTGTTAAAAGTTTTGTACATAAATTAATATGAAGTGTAAACAGCTGTAATAGATAAAATTAATTTTTAAAGAACTTCTTTAAAAAGCTGAAACCTTCACAGTTAATTCTCGTTCAGTTTATGCCTTCGATAAATGTATTTTCCATTTGTGTAATAATAATTGCCATTCCAGGCCGAGATAATAGTTCTTTTAAAAAGTAAGCACTACAATTACAATTATAAAAATTTTTATTTAGAAATAATAATGTAGCTCTAATGTGACAATATTAAAATATTCGTAATATATATTAAACAATGCATAATAATTCCCATTCCTTCTACAATACAATCGAAATTTTGAGTTCATTCATCTAAAGAATATTTTGCTAGCCGACTTTAGAAGTTTTTATCGCTTTGAACGACTTTTTATTTAGCTGATATTTTAGAATCAAGTGCGTAATATAATAGATCCATTGTTACCAATTAGATTTGATAGAAAGATGATCGATGCAATAGACTTATTCGGTCTATTTTGTACCAAACAAACTGCCAGTAGATTTATTCTTTAGACGAAATCGAATTCCCTTTTTTCTCTTTGCTCTGGCAACCAAGAAAAATCAATCAGATCAATAGAATAAATTGTATAATTAATGATGTGTTTTACTTTAGATCTCTGATCCTTTCCACATTTATTGCTGTTGTAGGCGCTGTTGTTGTCGTTACTGTTGTTTTATTTCTGCGGATTTCGGGCAATGTTGTCCAAATGTAACCTCCTGGTTTTGTATCAAATTCCATTTCATCAGGCAAAGGGAATGGTGTAGTGCGATCTATATAATAAGTACTAGGTGCATGCATAACAAATTCCAAACAAGATAATTTACGTGACAATTCTTCATCGGGACCTGCAAAATAGAAAAAACAAAAGAAACAGAAAAACAAGTGATATCGTGTATCCGACTTCTTAATTGAATTGAATAGATGAAACAATTATAAAAGTGAATCTGCTATAGAAATGATCAGAAAATGATCAAATCGATCGAGAAAATGAAAGATGGAATTATTTCCAACCCTTTACTGCATGCAAAAGACTAACATTAATACCAATGAAATGAAAATAATTAAATGAAGTGATTTAGGCCAAGATACTATGTGGATATTAGAGCGATTAGTATTCTTTCTATACTATTTGGCTTCTTCAATTACAAAAGGTAATTCTTTTCAGATGTATGCAAAGCATTTCATTTCTACAGAAAAAAAACAATACAAATATTTCTATACTACTTCAATCCATCTTTATTCTAGAAGTATTGATTATATTTACTTTAGATTTGTCGTAGGACAATTGTGCGATATATATGTTACAATATGACTTTAACAAATAATAGCATTTTTTCTTATTATTTACCAATTAAATAAGTGGCTGCATCAAAGCCTTCCTTAGGATTTGGACTTTCTTGGGTGGGTATTAGCCACGTTAGAAATGCCGATTTCTCACAATAATTATCCACTAATAATCCACGTATTTGTGCATAATAAACATTTGCTTCTCTATCTACTAATGATACAATATCGCCCACTTGTATGTAAGAACCTTTGTAAAATAAATTATCCACGCAATGTGTGGTGGCATGTGATGCGGGTGTCTTAAAAGGTGTACGTTTAAATACTGTACGTCTATTACGTCCTCTAGATTGTGCCTTTGTACTATTACCTGTTGTGATAACATTACCACCACCATTTACTCCGCTACCGCCAATATGTTTCTCATTATTTCCATTTGTCCCATTATTATTATAGCCACCACTTAAATTTTGCTTGGCTTTGAAACGTGTCGCTCTTGTACTTTTCCTTAATCGTTTATCACCTTTTACAACTGATGCACTTTCAGCTGTTTGTATTGTTGTTGGTGCAATAAATTTTTTGGTAATATTTTTGTTCGAATGCTCTTTGCTAGCTGCATTTGCTTTACATTTATTATCCTCTAATATTTCGGTACTACTGTTATTCCCATCTTGAGATTCTTTCTTTTCCCGTTTTTGTGAGCATTCTTGACAGATTTGTCCTTGTTCCGCCTTTGTCCATAATAATGTGTCCGTTCTTTTACAATCTATACAAATAGGATTTTCTTTGGATTGCATTTCCATATAGAACAAAAAACCAATTAATTTTCACTTTACAGAAAGAATTCGTTTTGTTTTTGTTTTTCACATCTAAAATTAACTTATTTTAATTTCATCAACAATACTTTAACAAAAAAAAAGAGAAAACAAAAAAAATCTCAATACACTACTTTTGCAATTTGATATTACCGGCAGCAGCTCTCAATGAAGATAACACTAAAAACTATAGCTAGCTAGTTCTCTCAAGAACTTTGACAAATATAAATAAAACTGTTTGAGTTATAGAAAGAGACCAAAATAGAATTTTATCCCCCTGTACATACCTCGAAAATCTGTACTAAATGTACCCCACAAACAAAGAGATACATACAAATCTCTTTAAGTTGAACCAAAAAAAAAATTTTTTTAATATTTCAAAGTGTCATAACATTTGAAATATTCACTTGTACATATTAATTTATTTTTTTATCACATTAATTTTCACTAATTTCATAAATGGTATTTTACTTTCATTATACTTTTATTGCGAAAAGCAAAAAATAAATTAACTAATAGACAAATTTGACACTTAGAAATTATGTCAAATTGTGTGTAAACAAAATAAAACAAGTTGTATTAATAATGTTTTACAAAAATGAATTAAAATAAAATGGATGATTGAAATAAAATGAATGATTGAAATAAAATGAATGAAAAATGTCTAAAGTACCTGAAAAATTAATTAAAATTTTTGTGTATGGGACATTAAAACGAAATGAGCCCAATCACTACTGGTTGATGCGTACAGGAAATGGTTATGCTCGATATATAGATAACGGTAAAACAGTTAACAAATATCCATTGATTATTGGTACACGTTATAACATACCCTTTCTACTGGATAAAAAGGATGTTGGTCATAATGTTGAAGGTGAAATTTATGAGATAGATCAAAATATGTTTAATAATTTGGATATATTAGAAGATTACCCGCAATATTATGATCGGGAGATACAATCAATCAAAATGGAGACTAGTGGAAAGTAAATATCGTGCGATTTGTATTGTTGTGAATTATAATTTTATATATACCCTAAACTACATCTCTGGTACCCAACTTTTTCTTACCATTTAAGACTATCTGTTCGTCCGTGCTTCTTAGTATAAACTTTCTCTATCTGCCTAATTTCTATCTATGTCAATTTATTAGCAAGCTAAAAATCAGAATTCTTCATGAAATTTAATATAATGAAGACATGTTTTGATGCAATCGCAAAAACCTATTAAAAACTTCTCATTGCAACGCCTTATTCTAAAAGAAAATTATAAAAATTTTGTACACTATTTAATGAAAATTAGTTCAGGATTATTACTTAAGGTACTAACTAATTGTTTCAAACTTGTTCCAGATAGGTGAATTTTTCTGTGCCTCCTTTTTTAACGTCTTTTCTTTTATATACTTTGTAATCACATTAAACAGTGTAGAGCATTTAAGAGCCCGTAAAAATCGTGTGGGATGTAATTGGTGTGGGATAGTTGAGATTATTAATTTACTTACTTTCTTTATGATTAATTTTATTATGTTTTCATTTTATAGATTTGTAATGTGTTGGTTATATTTGATAAGAAATTTCCCGAAAAAGTTATTGGAACGGCCCATGTTAACATCCTATCATAATACATTGGAAAAGCCATATAAAGAAAGGTGTGAACGTGATATCAAAATACCCGCTAAAAATGATATGAATTATTAGAATGATAAACAAAACACAAACAATCGCTTTCAATGAAATAAATAAAAATAAAGTGCAAAACAAGTAAAAGTAATGAGATTCAGAGAGTTAATGGACTGATAAATTAGCATACTTTAGATATTGCGGGCAGAGATAGACATATAATCATAAAAATAAAATAAGTTTTTTATCCTACGCCAACAGTCACTAATGATATAAAATATATCCATTTGTAATCATTATATAAGAATCATTGAACTATATGAAAAATTTCAGATGAACATTCTTATGAAACATAAATGCTTACGTGGCTTTTTTTCAATATTTGATAACGAAAATTTATTCAAAATTTTAATTCAACAACTAAACTGACTGACAGTTTAAACAACATCTATGTTTTAGATGCCCCTCTAAAAATGCTACCAAAATAAAATGGTGCGAAATAAATTGCCGATATTCAAAATCAAATTTTAAATGAATGAGTTTAATGAATGTTCAAGATGTAAATCAAATCGATCTACTGTATGGACACTGTCTCATACAAAACATTTTTACAGTTTAGTATATTTTACATACTGAACTGTGCAAAAATAATGAAACTATAATAAATTATATTTAACAAATGGAATCGGGTCGATCATATTACTTTTATTTGATTTATAAAAAAGACATTTCTTTTTTGAAAATTAAGAATTTTGTATAAGCTCATTAATATAAAGTAACTTGTATCAATTTGCTAATATCGTGTTGCCACACATTATAATATTCCTTTAATACATTTAAAAGACCAAAAATGATCACAATGATTTTTTTTACACATTACAGTTATTTGGAGAGTGAACCGCAGGACTTGTTTGAAGAAGTATAATTTACTATGACATTGGTTAGATATAGAATTTCTACTCTGGACATTAACAATAACAAGCACCCGGGCCTAGACCACTAGACGTCCATCCCTATAGAATTAATAATTGTTATAAAATTCGTTTAAGATTTAAAGCGTAAGTTATGTAAAATAATACAAATAAATGATATCAATACTTGCTTTCTAATTTTACATATTCTTTTTCTGTTTATTATTTCATTTGTTTGTGCCTTTTAAACTGATTAAAATAGCCAAAAGAGAGACCAAAGGAGGTGACCAAATAAAAAGGTCTATTGTTATAATTATATGAAAGATACCAAAATGATTATTTTATAATTTTATTTGCATTTAAATGCACGTTAGTTGTGTTTGTACTCAAATAAAGGCTCACCTAGTTTCATATCTACAATTTATATGTGGATCTTATTATGCTTTAGGTTATAATTAATGAAATCATTGCCTTTAGCTTTTGCTCGTACTTTTTTCGGTTTTTAGGATACAGTTGGTAAAATTATAAGCATTAAGTTAACATAAGGCGGTAAAGAAAATGTTTGAAAATTTAAAGAAATCTATACCCATTTATACACAAAAAAAAATTCAGAAGCAAATCATGTAACATCTTGTCATTATCATAACAAATTTTATATAAAGCACAAAGAGAACAGAAAACTACAAAAAAAAAAAAAACAGAGTTGGTTACATTGAAGGTGTACAATTTGTTTATACATATATAGCCATATAACGTTAAATATGTGTCTCGAAATGCAAAGGATTTAAAAAAATTTAAGATTCATATAAAAAAAAACGGTGAATATGTTGAAAATGAACCGGAGTAGCCATTTTGTTGGTTGCTAACGCAATGAACACATAGCCGCATATAGATATATGTATATATATATATATATATATATATTATTAGTGTGTGTGTATGTATATGTATATGTATATATGTATAAAACTTAAAAAATAACGAAAAACTCTAGCTTTCAGTTTCATCTAGCGTTTGAAAGCGATTTGTAACATTTATGGGAGCTGCAATTGCCTCTTTAAGTTTTTGGACGCGACCACCATGGCGTACCTCTTCGAAAGCAGGTTCATTCTTCTTTTTACGTTGCTCTTCTGGCCGGGCAGCACCCAATGTTGGAAAAAAATCAGCATTAGTTATATCCGGTGCAGCTTTGTTACGCTGTTTCGTTTTTAAATTTAGACTAGGGCCACGTGCTTTATAGACTGGAGGTTTAACTGTTGGAACTGGTATTTGTGTAACTTCATCAGCTGGGACTACTTTTTTCCAGGGACCACTTGTGTCGCCACTAGTATGTAGACCGATACCTTCCCCACTACCACCGCCGCTACCACCATTCATTCCATGACCATTATCATCACCATCTTCTTCTGCACTATCATGTATACTCTGATCGTCATCATCATTCAATGTTAATTGGCCAATTTTTAATCCAGTGTAATCTTTCCGCTGCTCTTCTTGAAATTCTTTCCATTCTTCGTCCGCCATCTCCTGATGTCCGTCAAATTTAACAAAAAGAAAAATTATAATAAGAATAATTTAATGGGAAATATTTATATGCCTGCGCATACAAAACATTTAGTGTTTTAAATTTTGATATAACACGCCCACACTTACCTGCTCACTCGTATTTGCTGTGTCATTTACTACACCAACATTATCCATTTGAATTATTGCATCTGCTTTTTTTGATGGTTTTATTAATTCTCGCTTTGATGTTTCTTCTAAATTTTTGACCAATTCTTCAGCGGTCAAAAATTTTGGTTTTTTGGATTTTTTTTTATCCTTTTTAGCGAAAAAATCATCTAAGTCAGCCATTTTTATTTATTATGGAATTTTCTTCTTCTTCCTTTTTTTTGTATAATTAAATTATCACCTGCAATACATTTTACAAGAAAATTTTATATATATAACTTACATTTATTGTAATTGAAGTATACAAAAAAAAGAAAAAGAAAAAAGAAAATGCGAAAATAAATCACCATGCTTTCTTGACCTTAAAGCCAATTTAAACTTACCCACACAAACACAGCGAAAGGAATAAAGGTACTCAATTGTTAAAAATTATAATAATAGGAAATTAATGAAGTTTTGTTATATTTGTTTGCTGAAGAGAACAATCGAAAACAGAGTCGCTTTACATAGTGATGGAAAAAAAATAAAAATTTAGTTAAATCAACTGATATTTTTTAAAAATGAATACTATAAATGTAAATCACTTTAGCAAATTTCTAATAACTCATTAAGACATGGAATATGCGAAGATCGATATTTTTTGTATCAGATCATTCGATAACACTTCTTCTTCAGAATAAACATGAGCCAGGTTTTTAACAAAATTTTTAAATTAACGAAAAGAAACTGGGTTGCTAATTCCATTCGCTTACCAAATATCATATGAATTCAAGTGCACACGATTAATTAAGATATTTCCTTAAGAGTTATTTTATACGATTTTGATGACGGAATATCAAATTATGATTCTTTGAAATTTTCTGTACTTTATGCTGAACTTTATAGATTTCAAGATTTTCAAAAGAAAAATGTATAAATTTTTAGCTTCTTTCTAAAATTCAACAAGTAACTTCATATATAAATTTGTGCTATTTCAATCAAGAGACCTTTTCATATACTCTTTATACTCCCGTTGTCGAAAATTCTAATTTATATAAACAAATTTTTATGACTGTGTCTATATTGTAGACTGTGTAGTATATTGGTACAGTATTGGTGAGTTAAAGTTAAATGGGAACTAACTGTGGCTTTAATGTAGGCTCTCTAATTTTATAGCAAGAGAGTCAAGATGGTTTATTTTATTTATTTTTTTTTTTATTTCTTATTTTTAATACAATAAAATAGAAGCAAAACTGGGAATTTGTAATTGATAAAAATATCCAAAAAAAAAAACAAGCAAAAACACTAACTTTACCAAATTGAAAGGGAGCAAAATTTGTGGCAAAATGAAAAAGGTATTAGTAACTGGTGGTACTGGTCTAGTTGGTAAAGCTTTAGAAAATGTTATTAAAGAAGAAGAACCCATTAATGAAGAATGGTTTTTTGTTGGCAGTAAAGATGGTGATTTAAGAAATTTGGAAGCTACTAAATCGTTATTTGAACATTATCGTCCAAATTATGTTATACATTTGGCGGCAATGGTAGGCGGCCTATTCTATAATATGAATAATAATTTAGATTTCTTGGTAAATGTTTGCTTTATGCTTTATGCATAATGCTTTATAAAATTTGTTCAATTTTACAAATATTTCATTTTGTAACAAATATTTCCTTTTTTAGCGAACAAATATTCAAATTAATGATAATGTGTTACAAACAGCTTATGAATATGGTTGTAAGAAAGTGATATCTTGCTTAAGTACATGCATATTCCCGATAAGACGACTTATCCAATTGATGAGACAATGGTACACATGGGGCCACCACATTCCTCAAATTATGGCTACTCGTATGCTAAGCGTTTAATTGATATACAAAATCATGCCTATTATGATAAATATGGTTGTATTTTCACTTCTGTAATACCATGTAATATATTTGGTCCGCATGATAATTACAAACCAGATGTCAGTCATGTTATACCGGGCATGATATATCGTATGCATGAGCTGTTACAAACTGATACAGACATTCCCGAAGAAGAGAAAATCTTTACAATTTATGGTTCGGGCAAACCATTGCGTCAATTTATATATTCGAAAGATTTAGCTAAATTGATTATATGGGTTTTAAGGGAATATAATAGTGTCGAACCGATAATATTAAGTGTGGATGAAGAGCGAGAAGTTAGCATATATAATGTGGCTAAAACTGTAGCCGAAGCTTTTAATTTTAAGGGCCAATTAATATGTAATACCAGCAAAGCAGATGGCCAATTTAAAAAAACTGCTTCAAATCGTAAATTGCGTGCTTTATTGCCAGATTTTAAATTTACCGACTTCAAAGAAGCTATTAAACATAGCGTGAATTGGTATTGTGAGCATTACACTGAAGCAAGGAAATAAATTGTAATGTAGATTAAAAAAAAAAAAAAAAACAAGCAAAAAAAGAAAGTCAGTGAAAAAATTATGACGATTTAATAATTATTTGTATTTAAGCTAATAAAAAATATTTTACATATATTTGTATTGTAAAATGTTGTGTAAATTTAACAGATGGTGGGCCAATTTGTATATAACACATTACCTTAACAAAATTTTTATGCAATTTTAGTCCATTCTTAATATGGCAAATTTAAGTTTTTCTCTAACTAATAAGGAACGCTTCATATTATGAGAAGGGAACATTTTATTTTTTTTGCTGCAATCCGAATCAAATAAAAAAAAACAGTTAATGCTGAACTTTGTTTTAATAATTCTTCTAATCTTCAAGCTTTATATAACGTCTTTTTCTTTTTTTTTTTTTTGGAGATTTCTTGTGACTGCAAGACATTTGTTGGTCTATAGAAGCAGCATGCTTGAATTAAATATTCATAATTTGATTATTTTTGATATTAAAAGTACCAGATTTTACTAATTCTAAATAATACTAATGAATTATTTATTTTTTCTAAACTTAACAGACACTCAATTCTAGATTATGTCATTAGCATTTCCCTAAACAATCTAGAATCATTTCCATAAACAATCTACTGTACGCTGTATATTTAATGGAATCTCATGGTATCATGGAATTTTTTTAGTAGAATTTTTATAACACAAACAAGTATTACCATTCTGTGTATTTATATAAATTTTATTTTATATAAATAGATTGTAATTAACGATAAGATTTTTGATAACGGGCACGTGCACCTGGACCACCAAATTTTTTTGGTTCACAGCGACGTGGATCTCCCACCAGTAAAGTTCTGTCATATTGTATTAAAATATCTTTGATTTCCTTCTTAGACGCTTCATCGACATCTAAAAAAAGAAACCAAAAAATACAAAACATTAAAACGCTATAATAATTATAAATTATTTAATCAGAAGCGGCTTTGTTTCTTTCTACTGTATCACACACTACATTTTTCTTCTATTGTTGCTTAATTATAAAGTTAATTACAAATTATTATATGATAATAATAATAATTCGATAATATATATAAGTAATTTTTACTATAACTTGCTAATTTCTTTTATTGCACTAAAACTTAAAAAAGAAAGTGTAATAAAAATCTGGCTTTAGCAAGCGACATATTTATTATTATTTATTTATTTTAGAAATTTTAATTAGAAATATATGTAGTTAATGCAACACCCAACATGATTTTAAATAAATATAACGCATATTGGTTGGTAAAATGCTTAACCAATTTCAATTTAATCTGCCTGTCGTATATCTTTCAAAGGATCCATATTCATGTATTTGTGTAAAATGTACAACATTCCAGTGAAAATATTTTTGATAGAAAGCTATTAAGGCTTTTGATACAGCTTGTCGTATGGCATAAATTTGGGCTACATGACCGCCACCATTAACACGGACTCGTATATCTACACCAGCGAATTTCTCCTACAAAGTACATGAGAAACAAAAATAGAAAAAAAACCAAGAACACACGCACAAAACAGAAGAAGAAAAAAGAAAGTTTCATATATTTGAAAAACTTTGATCCATATGAAACTTTACCACCAAGCAAATCAGTGAAATTTTTGATAATTTCATGAATATTTTTAATCAAGTTCGGGATATTGATTCCATCATATATAATATATATGATGAGATAGTTTAACTTGCTTATCTCAATTACCTTGCCTAGCAATAATAAAGGCTCCTGTAATTTATATTGCAGAACTTTCGGTTCAATTTGATCTAAGGGTCTTCCATTGACACGTAATAAACCACGGCCGCGTTTACAATAAGCTACAGCTGTTGCCGTTTTCTATTTTATAAATTAAACAACAAAGAATAAAGTGAACAAATTAATCAAGAATTAAAAAAAAAAAATTTGTTTTTAATACACGTGGTAACAAGATTAGAATTATTTTTGAAATACACTTACTTTGCGACCAAATACTTGTACAGCATGAATGGGCTCGCGACGCTGTGAATGAAATTATTAAATGTACATTTTAGTGATTTTAATTAAATAAATTTTATGTTTCAATTTAATTTATTGAAGAGCTCTCACTTTTTGTTGCATTTTGCCAATATTACACAAAGTAGAAAGGAAGCAACGGAAGTTGATGATGACTTTAAAGAGAAAACAGCTTAATGATAGATTTTTCTTATAACAACATTACACATCCCCGTGTTTTCGATATTTATGCAACAGTGCATGTTCAGAGAAGTTTTCTCTATTTTCAAAGTTTTATATAATTCTTGTTAAACAGTTAATTTGATTTGGCGAAAAAGTATTATATATTTTTACTATAGATCAAATATAGATGTGCCATTTTTACGGAATTTGCTTGCATTAGTTGGAGTAAGCAGTTCGCGTATAAAATCAGCTACACACGGATAACTTTTGCCTCAAAAAATAGTAAGATAGAATGAATTGCAAAGAAAGAAGAAGCATTTTCCATATAAAATGCATTAAATAATATGAAAAATATATGAAAATTTAAGTAAAAACGAAAAGAAATACATTAAAAATGTATTTTTTAGTTATTATAGTATAATAGTTAAAGATTTATATTTATTTATATTTATTTTATTTATATAATATAAACACAAAAAATACCACATAGTTTTATTCATGAAATTAATGCTACCATCTAGTCAATGTTAATAACAACTTCGAGTAGCCATTTTTGCAAATGGCAGTATATGTGAAATGTGATGAGTCCATGTAAGTTGATCTGTATAGGTTATTCATAAAATTAATGTCCTCATTTGTAGTGAATGTTTAATAAGAAATTGGAAGAAGAATTTGTGTTGGTGTGCGTTCTGTGATGAAAAACAGCCAAAGTGAAACCAATGAGTTAACTGTGCAGTACACTGTGACTATGTTATTAAGTACTCTACATTAAAATATTAATAACTTTCAGTTTAATAGCATTTGTACATAGAAAAAGTGTTTGCGACGTTAAAATATTAGCATCATTAAAACGAAAAGAAGTTAATACGCAATTTTCGCTAATATGTATAATTAAATAGTGTCTTGCTTTAATGTCGTGTCCTCAAATGAAGTAATTTAAAAAGTGAATGGAAGGAAATTGAAAAACAAACATAGCAAAAAGTCAATATTACATTTTACTATATAAAAGCATTGTCTTATATCTAAATTAAATACTTAATTGTAAATTAAAGAAAAAACAAAAAGAAAGAAAGATCAACAACAAAAAAGAAAGATGAGCATTCGAGAGGAACGCTTATGTGATTCACAAAGTGTTGATTATGAAAATCAATTAACACAGAATTTAGATGCCACATCTACAACAATTCCAACTCCAAGCAGCAATAATATTCATGCTGATGAACTACCTAACGAATCAATTAATGCAACATATGATTTAACAGCAACAACAACAACAGCAGCAACAATACATCTAAATTCTAAACGATGGTTTTTATTAGAACCAGCAGTATTTTTAGTATTCCTTGGCATGTATTTATCCGGTAAATCGAAACAAAACAAAATAAAATAAGGCGGGAAAAAAATATGTACATATTTGCGTAACAAATGAAATAATACTACTTTTTGTTTTTTTGTATTCTTTTATTATTTGTGTTTAGCTACAGTTTATCAAAATCAATTATTATATCAAAGTTGCATGTATAAGTTCAATCATACAAAATTTGAATGTCAACCATTATTAGGAGTAGAACGTGAATCGCCTGAAGTTCAAGTTAGTCAATATTTTGCTTTATATATTTTTATACAATGTGTTATAAATTTTACTTTTTTTCTAAAGTGATATGTATTTAATTGAATGGAACTATTGTACAAATCATTTAAATTAATTTTGTTAATTTACATGCCAATTCTGGAGTAAACTTCATAATAAGAAACTGGACTTTTAAGATTATAGTAGAACTATTTCTTTAAAACAAAACAATAAAAGTCTTACGGCCACTGTTTCACATTTATTTATTGTAATAAATTTATTATTGCGCTATAACATTTGTGGTACAGGGTAATATAAGTTTATGTAGATATTTGTAACACCCTGACGAAATCGAAAACAGATAATTGAGAAGCGAGCGCATTCTATTGGCTCGCTTATTTTTATGAAGTATTATACCAGCTATAGTTAGTCTATTGTTTGAATCGACTTAAGCCTACCCGCCCATCGATGCATCTGTTGTCAGTCCATGTAAATTTATTACCAAGCTGTAGGATACAATTTTTAAGATATAATATATAAATATATAAAAAATTTATAATGAAGTTTAATTGAACCAGAGTCAACACCTATTGAAAATGATTAGAATCGGACCACATTTTACAGAAAAGAACTCTTTATATGGGAAAGAGTTACAATTTGAAAAATGTTTAACAAAAATTGGAGCGTTATTATATTTTAACGTAGAAAATGTGTGAGTCAAAATGGGTCCAGATCGATCTATTTGTACCGCCTCTTTTTTTCGAAGAAAAAACTCATTTTATGAAGTATAGTTACAATTTTGAATATATTTTGTCATTGTTTAGAATAAACTTTTTTTTGTTTGTTATATTCTTAAATTAATTATTCATGTAATATCCTTTATTAAAGAAACCATAATGACAGTATTATACAGTTGTAGAATTTTTACAAATCGAATAATTTATTTTTAAACATTGCAGATGTATTCAAGGTAAAAATGTCCCACAATGAACAACAATGAATTTCTCCGTAGTATTTTAAAATAAAAATAATAGAACAAAAATGAAAATTAAAAGCGAAAAATAAAACATACAACAAAGAAAAAATTGGGGCGTACAGCTTAAACTTGATAGTTTTCTTTGTTTACACATCTTTCCAACTTATCTCTACTACTATAGATTACACTTGTAAAATGTAGTTTATTAAATTATTAATTACTTAAGCATGTATGTGTGTAAGTGTATGTGCATTTTAGTGCTCTTGGCATTTCCCTTGAAATCGTAATGCTAATTATAATTCTTAAATCATTAGTCGTTTAAGCACAAATTTCAATGGCTATGGAAATTGAAGTCTTCTTAGTTTTTCTGGGCAAACGTAAAGGACATTAATTTATATAATATGTCTATCAATTTATTTATCTTTACACATAATACTTTACGAATTAATGTTGTCATTGTTTCGTTGTACAGCGCATGGAAGCAAAAATTCAACCTTATGTAGCGGACATTTTAATGGCTCGCTCATTTTTGGAGAGTATTATACCGTCTATAGTTAGTTTATTTATAGGACCATGGTCGGATAAATTTGGTAGACGCCCAATTATTTTAACAACATTTACTGGTTTGTAGAAAAGTTTCTCCGTTCATATTAATAAGTTTAAGAACAAAAAATAAAATAGTGTTTTCCTTTTTCTTTTAGGTTATTTAGTCGGTTCAACAATATTAACCATATTAATTTATATATCGACCACAACTGTAATTAGTCCATGGCTATTGTTATTGGGTTCAATACCATCAGTATTATCAGGCGGTACTTGTGCCCTTATAACAGGCATTTACTGTTACATATCTGATGTGGCCAATAAAAGAGTCAGAGCTTGGAGGTAAAACACAATAATCACATCTTAAGTTATTAATTAGTGGCGATGGTCGTGGCGATTATTAATTATCCAACAAGACCCATTATAGTAAAAATAGTGAAGATATATTTAATATTTTTATACCCATCATCCAAAGGATGGGCGTATACTCAATTTGTCATTATGTTTATAACGCCCAAAAGGAAGCGTCGGAAGCCCGTATAAAGTATATATATTCTTGATCAACATCAAATTCTAAATCGATTTAGGCATAGCTGCCCGTGTGCTGTAAACATTCTTCTGGTCGCAAAAAAAATGGGATATTAAGTTCAAATTTGACAGAAACATTGGGAATTCACGTACATTAGTTGGAGTTGAATATGGGCCAAAATGGTCAAAGTACACGCCCACATTGCATAAAATGTAAATTGTTGTTTAGGTAAAAATTTATAGTTTTTCGCTTGAAGACTTGAAAAATGAAGTAGATAGAAAGGTAAAAATTTGTTATTTGTAATTTGTACTCGTTATTCTAAAATATCTTTAAAAAAGCGTGAACATCGATCACATCTACCAAAAATTATACAACTTCAAATTATAAATTATCAAACAGTGTCTGGGTGGTGGGTATCCAAGATTTGGCTCCAGCCAAATTTAATTTTCTCACTAGTTGTTGCTTCATAATAAGATGCTATATAAGATGTTTTTGAACTTTTTACTTTATTGATTTTTTTGATCATATGAGTTGAATTGACATAGGATACTTAATTGGTCGGCTCATGATCGACCACATACATTTTTACTTGTTTTATATAGAATGGTTTTCAATGAAGCGTCATTAAGTGCTGGTATGATGTTCGGCAATGTTTTAAGTGGTTACTTGTACCCTGCTACAAACACACTTATTGTATTTACAATAAGTACTGCCTTAATGTTATTAGCTTTATTATATGTTTTTGTATTTGTAACGGAAAGTCTAAATACCCAACAAGTACAAACAAAATATTCAAAATTAAAAGCCTTCTTTAGATTTGATCTGGTCAAAGATTTGGTATTGACTTGTATAAAACGACGCCCAAATTTCGATCGGGCTATTATTTGGTTAACTATGACAGCCTTAACTCTTTCATTATTTGCAATGGGTAAGTGAAAAAGCATATACGAACATTAAAACCAATAAACTGATATAGAAAATGAAACAAGTAAGAAAATTATATTTGTCGAAGGCTATATTTCAGAGATTCACCAAACTTATCAAATTTTGGCCTCAATCAAATGTAAGTTTCTTGCGTTTTTAATCATCTAACTGCTTTATTCTGGAAATGGTCTTTATCTAAGTTAATTTTCAATTTGAATTATTTTGTGGTGAATATCAAAAAAGTGCACTTTTAACATAATGAATTGACGCGAAAAATTATGTTCAGATATGTCAAGTTTTTATACAATACATCACTTGTGGTATATTATAGATTTGTACGAATGTATATAACACCCCGAAGGAGTTGAGGTAGATTCACTTTTTGTATTATCGGGCGACTCTGAATCACTTCCCGATTCGATTTAAGCTTGCTTGCCCATCTATTCGTTTTCGGCCCGTGTAAATTTGTTATCAAAATGCAGGGCGCAATTTGAATGAAATTTAATACGTAGACTTAGATGGTCGGGAGTAATTATAGTTAAGATCAAACTATTATTAAGACCACGCCCCATCAACGACCTATTTCGCAAAGGGCTTTTAAGTGGAAAAATTAACATTTCTGGGTAGTTTTTTATTAAAATACGGTGCAAGGTATTTGAAAGTCAGCTCCGACCCACTATAACAACGCATACCTTTTTTGTTTTTTAATTCATTAAGACATTCTCTTGCATAGGAGGGAAGTTTGATATTTTCTCGAGGATATTATACCGACATTCAGCTGATTATAATTTTTTCCGTTTTTTGTTCTTTTCTTTTTTAAACAGAAGGTGATTCAAATGTCACTTATTTATATGTACGACGCCAGTTTCAATGGACTTTAAAAGATTTTACCCTATTCAATGCTATACGTATTGTGGCCCAAATTTTGGGAAGCTTAATCGCTATGTATATACTAAAAAAGTTATGGCAAATTTCTATAATTGGTATGGACATGATAGCAATGGGTAGTTGTGTCTTGGAAAGTTCTGTTCGTGCTACTGCAGTTCATTGGTTTGAATTATATATAGGCTTAGGTTTAGGCTTTATGCGGGGTATATTGGGTCCAATGTCACGAGCCATATTATCTCATGTTGCTCCCCCAAATGAAGTGGGTAAAATTTACGCTTTGACTACATCAATGGAATCCTTATCGCCAATAATTGCTGCACCGTTATACACAATTGTTTATGATGCAACATTGACATATAAACCAGGTCTATTCAATTTTATTAGTGCTGGTATATTCTTTTTCTGTTATACATTAATAGCGGCAATTTATGGTATTCAAAAATCCATGGCAACAAATGCTACATATCAACCAATCGGTGATTGATGATCGATTATTGATAAAAAGCTAATTATATTGTATTATTAAATTACTATAAAGTATTTTTTGTTTTTGTAATTTTCATATAACATTAGTTTCTTATATGATTTTCTTATACATAATCGCAAAAAAATTTTGCACACAATGTGGTACTGTATTTAATTATCACATTTGATCAACCAACATCCAGAACGAAGCGACAGAGACCCTACAATATAAATATATATTTACATATTTTAACGAATTTCAACAAATTTATACACTCTTAAATGTCAAAAGATAGATGACCTTCATTTCACTCAATTGCCTGAAACTAAAGCGAATCGGCCACGCCATATTTCTGCTTCCGTTTGTGTACATAAAAAACCTCTTTCTTTCTCTCGCTCTCTCTCTCTCTCCCTCTCCCTCTCCCTCCCTCCCACCTCCCTCAATATTGTACATAATTATCTGCGAATTTAGTAACAATATTAAAATTCTAACACACCCAGATAATAAATGGATCACATAAAGGCCTTAAGAGGATTAAAATATTTTACAAAAATCAATCAAAGAAAACGCTCCAAACTGAAAACTTTTTTAGTCCTTTAACATGCAGTATTTGAATAGTGCTTATACCCGATTTGGCCTTAGCCAAATATAACTCTTTGTACTTGGTTTAGTTTTGTTATTCTCAGAAGAAAAGTATATGCAAAAAAGCTTTACAAATTTACAAATTATTTTATTTATTATACAAATAGAATAAATGTGATATATTCTTTGGTTTGTTTAATCATATCTTATAGTGCACAAAGTACAATAAAACATATCACATGTATACAATCTTTTTTTTCTTTATGAAATATACATAAAAAATAAAATGAATATATTTTTATTGTTACACACACTGTAAATAAAATAAAATGAAAAATAAAATTAGTAAAATATAAAGGAAATTGGAGGAGAAAATTGTGTTTCATATTCTAATATTTAAGTTAGATGTTAAAGGAGCATCCCAAGGGAGGTGAAAAATTATAAAAACAAAAAATTTTTTTAAATGTACTTAAAATGTAATCTTTAATTGTTAAATAGGAAAAGCAATATGAACTAAAAAATACACTATTATTAATTGAAAAATTCAAAAAAAATTGTATGATAGAAATTTAAAATTGAGAAATTTGAATTTTTGAAAAATTCACGAATTAGAAAACTTACGAAGTTTCAATCCAAGTATCTAGATCCGGTTCCTTTTTGAATGTATATAGAGTTGCCAACATCAAAAACAGGGTCGCATTAAACGTAAATTAAACAGTATAAATGATGTTTAGATTTGTAAACAAGTTCATAACAACATGCCATCCCAGTTTTAGCTAAAATTTTGCATTAAAATGGAAAACGGGTTGCATTTATATAGTTATCTTTTATGTACTGTCATCTCTAATGCTTGTACAAAAATGCATTATATCGAAATTAAATTTTGTATATAATGCTTTTCCTTTTTATATACATAAAAAACCAAAACTATTGCTTTAGAAGAAATACAATTAGTGTTGTAACTATGTTATAAAAATGTTAAATATTGTTAAAAAAAAATAAAGGATAGCAAGAGGATAGAAATTAGAAAATAAAGTGTATGAATTACATAGAATAAGCGAAAACTGCAAAAGGTCTCTTATTACACTTAAAAAAAAAGAGAAACAATGAAAAGAACTGTGTTGTTGGTTCATACATGATCAATAAAAACTTAAAAGGAAAAATCAGAGAGGAAATGTGTTTATAGAAGTGTGCAAAGAAATAAATAAATTAACGCAGAGAAATTACCTTATTTGCCATGTCTTTCTCTAACCATACATATATTTATGTATATATTGAGTAAAAGCAAAACTTTGGGAGAGAAAGTAAAAAAGAGGCTAAAAGTAAACTAAAATAAAATAAAAAGAAAAATCCCCATAAATTTGCTATGCACAATATAAAAAATAAAGGAAAAACGAATGAGACAAAACGTAATGAAAATAAATCAGTTCACATAGCGTGGCTCAATTGAAATGAATTATTAAACTAATGCTAATCGACTAAGACTAATTGAGATGGCTGATTAAATAAGTGAAATGTTAAAATTACAAAATATAAAAAGATAGACAGAGAATCCAACAAATCTAGATATCTAAAGGAAACAAAAACAAAGACAAGTAATTTTTACTTCTTCCTTTTTTTCTTTTCTTTATTTGTTTGTATCCATTAAGATTTATTCATATTACAATGTGTGATTCGTATGTGCTTCTCTATGTTAAACAAATTTCAAGCGATTTTACATTTTTTCCAAAATTTCTTCAATGAGCAAATCATATTATATGTGTTTATAAATACATAGAAACGTGCATACATGCATATACATAAATGTGCTTATTTAGCATAAAAAGAGCAATTTCATCCATTTCATAGATGTATGTGTGTATGTATGTATGTAAATATATAATTGTGTATTATGTTTGTTTAATTGATTTGAGTGATGTGTACACTTCAAATTTCATTTCATATGAATACCAAAGAAAGAAAAAGACAGAAAAAAAATGAGGGGAAATAATTGTCAGCATTGCATTATGTTAAGTTGAGTGAAATTTTGAATACCCACCATTCACATACCGTATAAATATCATACATTAATTACAGTATGGACTTGATCGTTTTCTTGTAAATTATGAAAAACAAATTAAAATTCGTGTCTTGTATGTGTACTAATCAATTTATTATACTTCTTCGCCAAACATTGTTGGGGAATATAGAAATTATGAAATGTTTATTTCAGAGATGCTTTCAATTTAGATTGATGTAATGTGTTTAATTTAATCTATGTTCAATAATAATTGGCATGCAAGAGTTTTTAATGTTTCCAATGTTATACATTTGATCTTAAACAATGGCCATTCCATTTCAAAACAAACAAAAAATAAATAATAAAAAAAAATTGAATTGATTAATCCCAAAGAGACATTTAATGTGATTTTATTTAAAAAAAAGAAGAAACTTCCTGTAGTGTTATGTGTAAATGGGCCTCAAATTTCTAATGGTCATCTTCTGAAGCATTTATACAAAAACTTTTATTTAAGAAAAAAAAAAAGGAAAGCTTCTGCAATAAAAAAAATCTGCTCTACTTATGATTTGGCACTGAAATTTTGATTGTATAGCAAATTACAAAATCTGTAACTGTTGTGATGGTTAGTCTTCCATATTCTATACATTCAGTCTTCTATTGGAAATTATACTGTTAGTTATTTTAATTTAATTAACCATGTTTTTGTTATTTAATGCAATTTTTTTTAACAAGAAAGTTACATTTGTCTAAGGCCAAATATTTACATATCACTCCATCCAGTCACTGTCCTAACTGCTGGATATGGAAGAGTTGTGTTCTCTTATAAATATTTACATAGAATTATTTACAATTTAGAGTCACATTTTATTCATTTTATTCTTCTGCTCAAAGAATCCTTTACATCATAAATGAATGAATGACGTTCAATTTTTATTACTTTATGACAGAATTTTTTCTTTGGTATTTGTGATCTTGGCTTCATGATTTCCATTGTTATATGGGACTATTGAAATGGGTATTCTTTGCATTTCTCTGTTTGCCCATCATAGAATGAATGTATTTGTGGTATAATTAATTTAGCAGAACATATGTAACATTCAAATATAAACTACAAATACTTTCAAAATTTATTCTAATATTTACTTAGATCTAATTAGTTATCCATGTGTCCATGGGCTCTTGGCTGGCACTAGGCTCATTGTTGAAATGAAGACGTTGATTTTAACTGTGGCTGGTAAAATTCCATCAAACTTCTTACTCGTTGGTTTGGTTTAAATAGGCACAAATAAGTAGAAAGAAAAAACCCAAATTGTTAAAAGTTTAAATTGCACAAATAATACAAAACAATAATAAAATCACACATGCAAAAGCAAAAGCAAAAGCAAAAGCAATTAAGAGAAAAGAAAAGTAGTAAAATTAGAACATAAATTAAAAGATTAAAGAGAAGCGGAAAATGTGCAAGCAAACTCAACAACAACATCAACACCGACAACAACGACAATACCGTCAACAACAACAACAGCAAAAACAACAACAGCAACAGCAGCAAGTACAAAAATATTATGATACAATAATACTGCAAGATTTATGTAAATGGCAGCATAATAAGCCCAAATTGTTAGTGCCATTGCCATTGCCATGGTCACTGCCAACATTGCTATCATCATATAAGCATTGGAAGAGACGAAAATGTGAAAGTACAATTACAACAGTAGCAACAACAATAATAACATCAGCGACACCAAGGATAATGCTACAAAGTAAGTTTGGTATACATGATTGGCTGTCATTGTTCTATCAACGTACATATAATTGTTGCTATCACTTAAACGTTCAGAGACGAAAACAACAGCTTGATAAATGTAGAGAAACGTCAATAATTAAACCAATAATTAATGCAACAACGCATACAACAATACCAGCTATAAAAAGAATACGAATTACTTACAAATCTAACATATTATTAATTATAGCTCTAATATTATTAATATTGTTGGGCATTACAACAATTACGCAAGGAGTACAAGCTGCCTCTCCCAGTGTATCCATTGCATCTACACCTTTAATATCAGCTGTCGCCCAACGTTATGGACTAAGGTATTTATTAGATAAAAGTAAAAAGACTTTAGATAATAACTTGGGCAAAGGGCAAGATATCTTACTAACGTTACCTGCCACAATTTTAACAAATGATACATATAAGATTACAAAAGCAACAGAAGCAGCAACAACAGCAGCAACAGCAACAACAACAACAACAACAATACGGAGAGCAAGAGTTGCAGATACAATTGCCGCATCATCAAATGAAACTGAGAATAGTCTTAAATCACAGCGACAACAACAGAGACAATTACAACAACAGCAATTGTTTGTATTATTAAATTCAAATAGAAATCATCAACAACCGCAGCAACGTAAAGAAAATGACCAACACAACAACATTGGTATAACATCAACTGGTTCCATATTATTGAAAAATATGCGTACGAAATCATCACGTTATAATCATAATAGTAAAAATAAAAATATTACGGACCAACAATATGGGCAGCAATTATTATTTCAACAAGCCATCTATAAACCTTTAATAATTGAAACAGAAGAATTTGTATCAGATGATGCTGATCATTATGATAATGCTGAAAAAGATGTATTGACACAACAACAAAACAATTATTCCATCAATAGTCAGGAGGAAACTTTACTGTATAATAATGATGACTGCCCCAGGGAATGTAAATGCCTTAACGATTATTTTGATTGTGGTAAAAAGCATTTAGATCGTATATCCTACTTACCGACTTATGTACAAACTTTGTAAGTATCATTGTTTTGTTTTTGTTTTGCTTTTCTGTCTTTTTCTTTTTTGTTTCTCTACCTTTAATTAATTAGAATTGTATTTCAATTTTTGTAAAATAATATATTAGAGATTTGGTTGCCAATCGCCTTAATGATACAACTGTGTTGGATATTAAAAATTTACATAAACTTAACAAACTGTAAGTAATTTAAGAAAGATATCATAAAAAAAAGAAAAGGGAAAATTAACTGATGCAAAACCAAAAAAGACACTATGCATAATGTTTCACTCTTGATAATAATTCGATATGATGTGCCACTTTCTATGGAGATAAAAAACTGAGCAATAATAAATGCAACAATTAAACCCATAAAATTCAGTTTGGGCCGATTCTTAAATACTGTACAATAAAATGCAAAAAATTTTATATTTAATCAAGCACCAATTTTTGTGGCCAATTTCTATAATCTTTTATATAAGTAATTAATAAAAACATTATATTTCTATGGTTTCTTCCGTTACCA
Source organism: Melophagus ovinus (assembly GCA_023089585.1). NCBI lineage: Eukaryota > Metazoa > Arthropoda > Insecta > Diptera > Hippoboscidae > Melophagus > Melophagus ovinus. The sequence goes on from JAKKIB010000180.1 coordinate 7,343,543, forward strand.
GACCAAAAGATAAAACGTGAATATATCTGTCCTCTAAGAAAGTCACATTTTTTTTTGTTATTGCATAAGTTTGACCAGCTAATTTTCCACATTACAAAAGGCGTTGCGTGGGATTTGCATCTGTTTTTTTTACTAATTTAATTTAATTTAATTTTGTAGAGTTTTAAAGCGTAATCAATTAAGTATGGTGCCAAAATTCGAGGGTCTCTCGTCCTTGAAGCATTTAAGTTTAGCAAATAATTTAATACAAAAAATATCCGATGAAGCCTTGGGTGCTTTGCCCAAATTGAAATTATTAGACTTATCAAAAAATTATCTACACACAATAGAGGCAAACTATTTTCCCAAAAATTTTCAATTGGCTCACCTGTAAGTTCTTTTTTAATTTATTTTTTATTAACTTAAATATTGAATCAAATACATTTGACATCCATTTTAGAATTTTTAACAATAACGAAATATCTACAATTGAGGAAAATGCTTTTGAAAATTTACCTGAATTATTGAATTTGGAAATGAATTTTAATCATTTAAATACGTTACCTGCTGGCGTGTTCGGTAATTTAGGGAAACTGAAAAAATTGTGAGTTGACGTTTCGCCTCCCGAAATTTTACAATATATTTTAATCTTCTCATTTTTTGTTCAGATCACTGAATCACAATAATGTAGAAATTAACTGGTCCACGTTTCGCGGCCTTTATTCCTTACAAAAACTATTTTTGAAAGCAAATAATATACGAGCTTTACAAGATGGGCTTTTTTATGTATTGCGTTCCATAGAAACGATTGAATTGGATCATAATAGTATAACATCATTAAGCCGTCAAGGTCTATTTAATTTAACTAAATTGCACCATTTGAGTTTATCCAATAATTCCATAACGCACATTGAATTGGATACATGGGAATTCACACAATCACTTGTTTCTTTGGACTTATCGTATAATAACATTTCAGAATTCAAACCACAACATTTAGATTGTTTGCAACGTTTAAAGCATTTAAATTTAGGCCATAATAAAATCCAATATCTAATGGAGAATACTTTTGACTGTGTTAAAAATTTAGAAGATTTAAATTTAAGACGTAATAAATTATCGTGGGCTATCGAAGATCCGAGTGCTATACCGCCTTTTAAAAGTTTACGAAAGTTAAAGAAATTAGACTTGAATGGTAATAATTTAAAACAAATCAACGCAAAATCTTTAAGTGGTTTAAGTAATTTGGAGCACTTGAATTTGGGTGGTAATGCTTTGGCATCAATTCAATCAGGTGCCTTCGATCACATGTTATTATTGCAAAAGTTAATCCTGAAATCAATAAATTTAATTTGCGATTGTGACATTCTATGGTTCAAATTGTGGCTACATCGCCATTTGAAGTCTGCTACTAAAAAACAATTGCAAACTGCTTCATCACAAGTTGTTTGCGGGTACCCGGAACATTTATTAGATCATGAATTGATGAGTCTTAGTCAAAACGATCTGATTTGTGGTAATATATATGTCACGTTAAGGTGCTCATTATTATTAATAATTGCTTCTATTATTCCATAGCGGCTACTCCAAAGCCAGTTTTGACTTTACAGCCGACTAATCAGTTAGCTGTTAAAGGTGCTAATATTACCTTAGAATGTATAGCCATATCACCAACAGCTGCTTCATTAGCAGCAGCAGATGAATTAAAAATTAAATGGCGTCATGATAACAAAAATATTAAGGAAAATGAGCGCGAACGTTCCGACTACTATTTATCATCAGCAACTGTTGCATTGCCTGCAACATATTCTACCACCGAAACTCAAATATATCATAATACTAATAAAAATATGACAACAATAAAAGGGTATTTGCGACTTTTTAATGTGACCTATGAAACTGCCGGAAAATATCAATGTGTAGTTTCGAACGCTTTTGGTACAACATATTCGGAAAAGTTTAAAATTACTATTGGAAGTAAGTAAAGGTTTTTTCGGTTAATATTTATTTTGACATTTTTTTTTATTATACATTTTTCCTAAGTTCGTCCATCATTTTCACAAGTACCATCAAATTTGACAATCAATTCGGGTGATACAGCCCGTCTAGTATGTTCAGCTTACGGTGATCCGACGCCAGAGATAGCTTTACAAAAATTTGGTGCCAGCTATTTTCCAGCAGCCACAGAGCGACGTTTGCAGGTCATACGTGAAGAAAATGCTTTCATCATAACCAAAGCTAAACTTGGCGATAGTGGTATTTATACTTGTACTGCAGATAGTGCAGCTGGAGAGATTAAAATTAATGCCTCACTTATAGTGAACGGTAAGTAAAACGAAAGGCATTTGGTTGATGTGCAAACAATAATTGAATGATATATATAAAATAAAATATCAACTAAACACAGATAATCCACTACCCGACATACCAGTGGCATATAAAGAAACTGTTTTGGGTCGGTCTACAGTTTTAGAATGCTTTAATGATATGACAACTGAAATGATTAAACCACACCGTGAGTGGTACAAAGATAACAAGCCGGTGTATGTAACAGCCACTTCTGAAGTTGAACATTACTATTTTACTATTGAAAAAGAGTTACTTATTATTGTTAATACTCAGTCAATGGATGCCGGGCGATATCGTTGTGAAATTACGGATAACACAAAAACGTTTTCAATGCATACTGATTTGGTAGTTGTGCGAGATGATTTCAATCATAATCTTATTTTAGTGGGTATTATACTGGTAACAGTATCTTGTATATTAATCGGTTCATTATTTGTATGGATAATATTATTCCATCAAAAGAAGCGACTATATAGGAATAATATGAATAGTATTCGTACAAGTACCGGATCTGGTGCTAGAGTAGCAGCAATTAATAATAGGGGGAGTGCTTTAGATCAAACACTATTAACGACTTTAAATAGAACCTACCTAAGGAGTCCTGGTACAGAGTACACTGCGACAAATCAAAGGCCCCGAAGTTTAGCCGCTTTAGAATTGAATGGTATTCGGTATAAAGAGGAGGTCGATAGTTTACGAAACACAATTAATGGTGGCCAACGTAGTTGCTTGATTGTAACACCTACTCCAAATTATCCACACTTTTTAAGACACCAACAAAAAAGTTGTACACATGTAGATACCTCTACCTTATCTCAAGAACGTAATAGTCTGTTAAATGAAGAATCCTTAACTTTAGAATGTATAAGAAGAAATGCGCACCACGATTTAGAACATCAACATGATCATTTGTCTAGTAAAGATTCGGGTACTGGGTCAGATGCAGCTGTTAAACGTAGTTTAGAAGATTTCTCTTTATCATTATTGGCACCTAACACCTCAACACCAGGTGGACTCATTGAACGACGACATATTGGTAGAGCTTCTTTAGCCAAACCAGATACAGATGATGATGACGATGAGTTAGCCGGTGAAGAAGAGAATGTGGACGATGAAAAAGATAACGACGAGAGAAACACTTTAACAAGTACCCCACAACGTGATTATTCAGATTCGTTTATACCTGCATCTTCAATAGGTATTTCATCGCCCAGTGCAATTAAACCAAATACTTTTACACATAATAATAATCATGAGGTTAAGGCATCACCATCACCAAGCAGTACATGCTCATTAGCAAACGATAGCTTTAATAGAATAGGCCCGTATTATATGAAAGCGAACGATATGTCGAATGATACAAGTCCATCTAAAAACAACAACAAGCACAAGTTATTGCAATAAACTGTCAGCAGTAGTGGTTACTGAGACATATGTATTACAATTATATTAAATTAGTCTTCACCTCCTCAGAACATTGATGTAGTTTTATTTACATGTTTATGCTGAACAAATTGCTAAACCAAATATAAAGACTGCAACTAACTTTGATATCAAGAAAATCATAAATTTTTTTTGTTATATACACACTTATATTTAAGTTTAAATTTATTGGACACAGAAAAAAAAGCAAAGAAAAGAAACAAAAAGGGCAACTAACAAGTTACAAGTTATTATTATTAAGTCTGTCTCTTTCCTATAACCCGTCTTGTAAAATAATTCTGTTATTTGTAAAACATAATTTCCTTTATAATACCCCACACCACTTTTTATTATTAGTTTATGCGATTGCATATAATACCAAGAGGGTCCTGAAATATTCATGATTTTTAGCATACCAAATGATTAAGAATCATTTCTGAATTGATTTAATCCATCCATATGTCCATTTGTGTACCTAGGAACTTGTGTTCTTAAAGTATAGGTCGCAGTTTTAAAGATGCTCTAATGTAACACAAATTTGTTTTTGTTCAAAATAAGTGCTGTTTATAATGGTTAGAATCGAACTCACATGAATTCATCAAAGACGTCCCCCATAAATGAATATTTTATGCGTTATATTTACTTAATAGCTACATACAGATCGTACAGATGTATTTTCGAAATCGCCCTCAATATAAAAGATTTTACAATTTTGTCTTGACTTTTTTAATTATATAGGGCGGTGTGGTGTATGGTAATAAAAATTTAGCCGGCTTTTGCGGTTTTAATTGTTTTTTTTTTATTATTATTATTGTTTAATGTAAAACTTCCATGTGTGATACTATTTTTACTTTATTAGAAAATAATTGTTGTAATTTAAAAATTTGAAAACCCCTTATATTCTGAAAACCTAATTATATTCATATTTTATCTTTGGCAAAAGATTTGGAAATTTTTACAAATAACACAGCAAATCTATCAAAATGAGCAGTATGAACATTATGAAAATAATTGAATTATTGTTATTAGATCTTAATTTAATAATTTATTAATTACTTTGTCATTCATTGATTACTTTATAAGTAATTATGTATATTTTATATATAAGAATTATTTTATTATATTAACTATTTTTTGTTGAAATTTTTGTGCTATTTTGATAATCCGTACTATTTTTCGAAACAGTTCACGTACAAAGTCTTTTGATTAAAGTTTTACTTAAGTTTTCATATAGAAAGTACTAACATAGAGAGTGTATGTATACAGCATTTTGTATTCATATATAATTAATATAATTCATAATTCAATTTTACTTAAATTGTAATCCATAATACACTCACACAATGGCCTATGGTAAAAGCAAATAATTTCGGAATGAAAGAAATATAAAACAGTACAAATTCTTTATTTAAAGAATAGCTAATAATACTTTATAATACTGGTGGGGCATTTTTATACCCATCACCTAGACTTTTGGGCATATTTTCATTATACCAAAATGTATAGAACCTAAAAAACCTACATAAAATAGATAAAAAAGGAGATTAAATAAAATATATATATATATTTTTTTGATTAGCATGAAATTTAAAAAAAAATATAACATCTATCCATTTTTGAGTTTCTTTGTAGTAAATATTTTTTTGGTGGCAAATAGTTTCTGTTGAATATATCAGGACAATATTTATACCTAATACCATCTGAGCTACAAGGCTATGTATGTGCGTATATATGTAATATCCGAAAGAAATTGAGGTGATTATATTGATCAATTAAAAGACTTAAATACGAACGCTATTTCAAACGGACGGCTTTTAAAGAACATACCCCATATAACGTCTTATTCTAACGAACCTTGTCAAAGATGGTTTCGTTCAGCCCATTGCATTGCTCCACATTTAAAATGCTTTGAAAATCATAATTTTCTACTCTTTTGACTTGTAATTCATTTTCCTAACATTTTAATCACGTTAAATAGTGGTGTAGGGTACTTAAGAGCCTACACCACTTTTTGTTTTTATTTATTTTATAATTATTAATTTTTTAATAACATAATTACAAATTCTTAATTGTGCAAGTACATATGCAAAAAAGCCAAAGAAAAATTTTTATATAAATATTGATAAATAATTTGTTACTTAAGTGTAAAAGTAAAAAAAGCAAAAAGTATTTCGATTATTGTCAAACTAAATGATTAAATGTTTGTGAGTACCTCACATTTTTTCTTTTGCACCCAGTATAGACTCAGATATTCATGGCATGCTCAAGACGTTTGCAAGTGATAAAAGGAAGTATCACGAATACTACAAAATATACACAAATTTATGATCCCTAATAGGCATTAAATTTTGAATCGACCTGATATTTCGTCTGTTCGTCTGTATAACTTTAACATTAGTAGACTTTTTTTTTGATTACAAAGAACCTTCAATGAAATCAAACTTCTTAAAAGAAATTTAATCAGTTAAATTGAACCCCTCATTTGTATCAGATGGGTAAAAGATTATGCAAGTACGTATTATTTTCCTCATAAAGTCTTGCAATCCTACCTAATCTAAAAATGAGATAAAATTCCTCTGGCCAATTTATGAAACAGTTCAAGATTTTGACTTATTTGCTTGCTTTAAAATAGTTCTCTTATAATATTTTTTTATGCTTCACAAAACGAAAGGCAAAGGCATAAAAATGAATGTAATTCTTAATGGTAGCAATAAATAAACGAACCATTACCTCTTAGTATTAATGCAAAGCATTCTTCAATTTGTAATATTTGATAATTATTGCATCACACAACGTAAGTTTTGCAGCATATCCGCAAAATTTCAGCTCTCCTGTTTACATTTTTTACATTTCTATCATTCAGTTTTATTCAGTGGATTTATTGAGTAGCCTGTTACACATGTTACACATATGTGTATGTTTATATATATATATATATATATATATATATATAATATATATATAAATATATCCTCATTAATATAATAATTAAATTCAGAAAACGAAATAAAAACAAAAAACAAAAACAAATAATAATTCTTATAAATACGTATAATGTAATGACGTCTTGCCTTCTAATTAAAAACAAACAAAAAATATTTTTATACATAATACATATATGTACAATATATGTATTGTAGTAAAGTAAGAGTAACGAAATAAATAATAAATTTACATTACGTATATATATATATATATATATATATATATATATATATATATATATATATTTATAAAATAAAATATATATATTAGATAAACATATATTTAGAGTAAAGTATTTGCATTAATTTTTTTTATTCATTAAATGATTGTATTTAGTTTTCGATTACAAATAAAATGTGTATAGTTAGAAGAAAAATACATTTTACAACTTTTTACCAAAATGCTATTTTTATTAATGATAAATATATAAAAATTAAAAACAAATATATTTCAAAATTATGCATTTTTATTTGGGAATGTATAAAATTTTTTGGTCGGCCGCCAGAAAGCCTCACAATAATAAAAGTATTTAAGATCTTTTGTTTTCCAACATCTTTCAATTAATTATTTTACCAAAAAAATATATGTTAAAAAAAAACACACACACACAGAAAGTAAATTACTAATAATTGATTTGTGGCCAATTTTCTTTGTTGGAATAGAAAGTGAACCTGTAAATCCATCCACCTAACACGAGTTGACAAATATTTACCATTTTTCGATATGAAATTTATTTCATATTAATTTTATGTTCACTTTAATATGATTTATTAAAGTTTTATGATAAAGATTTTTATTTATTTTTTTACTTAATTGCAGCATACAGCTACAAATGTTTATAATTACTTCTTTATGAAACATAATAAAATAAGAACATTTTTTTGTTAATTTTGTTATATCGAAATTTTTAATATAATAGGAGAGTTAGTCGAATAAGAAAGTAATAATAAAATCGAAAACAGGCAAATTATAAACAAATGTAGGTGTATCCTGTAAGAATTGAATCATTTTACATGCAGCAAAATAAAAAACGCATAGAAAAAAAATTTAAACAATTACGTCACTTTCTAATTCATCATTATCATCGATGGTTATATACATGCCTTCCTCCTCATATGTAGAATCATGTTTAGCTAAAATTCTTTGTAATGGACGTAATTTTAACCACCATTGATTCTTAGGTATACGATGTCTAAAAAGAAGAAAGTACATTATTTTAAAATTAAAATGCGCATTCATAATACCTTACACTCCTTTATAGAATTACTAAGTTTATGTAAATATATATAACGAATAGAAAAGCTAGTGTAATAGATTCACTTCTTTTTCAATACCTATCACATCATTTTCTAATTACATTAGAATCTATCTGCCCATCAAATGTCTGTGCAAATATATTTCTCACAACTTCTGAGATATTTAACGGAATTTAGCAGGAAAAAGAAAACAAAAAACCACCCACGAATGAACTGTCATTTTCCATACGACGCCCTATTGGTAAAATGAATTTATGCCAAAAAAAACTACGTATTCCTTAGTGAATAGTTAATTAGTTATTTATTGTATTAAAAAACGTGTCAAAATTTTATGTCACATAAGTCCACTTTTTGAATATCTTCTAAGCAAAGTGGCGCAAAGTTTTTAAGAGTCGATGCCAGCCGATTATAACGGTTTATTTTCTGGTTTTGCAATAAAATATTTAAATAGGAAAAGAAACTCACTCAAAATTTGATTCAAGTATTAAATCATCTAATGGTGTAAACTTGTATTGACGTTTTATCATGCCCAGTAAACAGGCGCTTTCTTTGTTCGTACACATAATACTGCCATAGGATTGTTGTTTGTAACATTTAAATTGTTCTTCAAACCATTCAACACATTTGGTTGCCAATTTTGTACCTAAATTTCGATCAAACGGTGACGGTGAACCGCCTTGTTGCATATGACCCAATATATTCATACGACATGAAAAAATACCCTTTCCTTCTTCCGAATATAATCTATGAACAAAATCGGTATTATAATTTTCATTTGCTTTTTCATTACGTAATATTAAACCCCGCTGAACACCTTCTGCCATTTTTGAAGCAATATGATAAACATCTTGCTGCAAATCTTTAATAGTGAACTTCTCTTCAAAGATATAAGCGGCATCAGCACCACCCGCCAAGCCAGCCAATGTTGCCAAATAACCACAATATCCCCCCATAGTTTCAATAATAAAAACACGCCTTTTTGTACCTTGTGCTGATTGCCTTATACGATCACAAATCTCTGTAATTTCATTCAAACCTGTATCACTACCTAAGGAGTAATCTGTACCCGGTACATTATTTGAGATGGTCGATGGTATAACTACTAAAGGTATACAAAATTCTTTATAATTGGTACGTTGATCAGCTATTTGACTACATGCTTGAAAGGCCTCAAAGCCACCAATAATTAACAGGCCCTCAATTTGAAATTCTTTCAATCGGGATGCTATTTCTTTAAATTTATGTTCGGGCAATGTACGTTTAGTGCCCAGCATAGCACCACCTAAACGCACCCAACCGTTAACATCAGACCAAGTTAATTCTTTAATGTTACCAACTATTAAACCTTCAATACCATCGTGTATACCAAATACTCGGTTACCGCAAAATATCGAATTACGTACAAAACTACCAACGGCCGCATTCATTCCACATGCTGGTGCACCTATATGCATAACACCTAAATGTCGAGCACTCTCAGTATTAATATGAGGAGGTGGCGCTAGTTTTGTCAACCGTTTGTATATTTCTAAATTACGTACGAATGAATGGCCACGTAATTTAACAGCCAAATCCCAATTTTTCTCTGCCATTGCTTTAGTTACGGCATTTGTCTTTTGAACGCATTCCATAAGTGGTACGCGAACAGCTTGATTACCATCCAATGATACAACAACTGGCATTGAGTTTGGTGTGGCTTCCAATAATGCCAATGTTGCTTCAGCCCCCATCCGGCAGCCCAAGATACGATCAAACGCGCTCGGATTACCACCGCGCTGTACATGTCCAAGTACAGTAATACGTGTATCATGTTGTAATTTCTCTACCACAATATTTTTCACTTTTTCAGTCGTGATGGGATTACCATCACTATCTATAGCACCCTCAGATATTATAATTATACTTAAACGTTGACCAGCTTTACGTTCCTAATTTTAGTATTATTATTGTGGTTTTTTAATTGTTGCATATATTTTGTGTTTAGAAAAAGAATCGCAAAATAATTATAAGTACTAATCATTAATAAATAAATAAATAATTGATACGTAATAACAACTAAGAAGATAATACGTTTATAATATAATTTAAATAATAATTTAATATACAATTTAAACAAGGCCCCTTATTAAATACCACACAAGTATACTAAAGTTCTAACGCTAAATTTTGATTAAATTGAATCATTTTATTTGGATTTTCTATTATGTTATTTTTGTTACTTTCTTGATTCCATCTCTTTTTTTGATTTCATATTTATATTATTGAAATAGTGTCTGGTATTTAACAATTAGCACGATCAAATATATTTATAATGCAAATGGACAAATTAGAGCTTTAAATTATGGAGACTTATTATGTGTCCATATAAATGAATTTTATTTCTTGCCTGTTTTAATTTCTCGCATAATTTTTCGGGCCAATCCTTTTTTGGTGGACTTTCTGGTATAAATATATAATCAGCCTGACAGGATAAGCCAGCTACTAGGGCAAGGTAACCACAGTGACGGCCCATTACTTCCATAATAAAGGTTCGTTGATGTGAATACGCTGTACTAACAATGGCATCAATCGCTTCAATAATACGATGTAAGGCTGAATCTGCACCAATCGTCATGTCCGTGCCACAAAAATCATTATCAATGGAACCAACCATTCCAACGATATGTAAAGTGGAATATTTTTGCCTTTCTTCAAATGAAATTTTGCCATTTTTTAATAATTCTTCTAATAAAGAAGACCACTCCTCACGTAAAAAATTTGCACCAGTTAGTGATCCATCACCGCCAATAACAACCAAATTGGTAATGTTACTTGCTATAAGATTATATGCGGCGATCAAGCGGCCACTACGTTCTCGAAATGCTTTACATCTGGCAGATCCAATTACTGTACCACCTTGATGTATTATAGACGAGACAGACGACCAATTCGCCTCAACAATATTATCTCCACCGTCGACCAAACCTTGATAACCTTCACGTATGAAATATGTCTAATAGAAAATGTATAAAACGATATGTATGAGATGTAATAATTTACGTGAATCCAATTGATACATTTGTATAAATAATTATACCTTACAACCCATATAGATGCCCATACGAACACAAGCTCTTACAGCAGCATTCATACCTTGAGAGTCACCACCGCTCGTAAGTACAGCTAAACCTTTACCTTTATGGGAGCCACGTTCAATAAAGCGTTGCTTCAACTGGTTTGGAGTCATTTCTGTTCTCATTACTATTGTTATTTTTAATTATTTCCCTTTAATATATATATGTATGCGTGTGCGTATGGTATATATGTATCTTCAAGTGTGACTTCTCGAATAATGATAACTCATGAATGAAGAAGTTCAGTATACTAATTTGTCTTTAATGAAAACTCTTAATTTGCCACATCGTGAAATGCTTTCATTTTTTACTATAATGTTGTTCTCTTCTGTTTTTTTTTTATTATAATAATTTTATTAGATTTATTTGAATTAACATTTGCAATTACGTTACACTTTGTTCTTTACAGTGTTATTTGCCAGCAACGATTTTACCCTATAATTTATCTTTAATGTCATTTCAAGGTGACTTATTTTATTTAGCCTTAGTTTAGTTTTATTTATATATACATTAACACATGCACATGCATGCATATATATATATTATATATGCATATGTTGTCCGCCTCAAACAAATTTAAAACTCTTTATATATTCCGTACTATGTATATAAAATCATTGTAATTATTGAATTTTCACTTGCATTGGATAAAAACGCTCTAATCTTTGTTAGTTTTCATTTTTTGTTTTGAAGCTTTATTAAAGTTTAAAAAATGCACCTAAACAATATTTTGTTTCTATTAATGTTAAAAAGTTAGAATTTTCGATCGTGACGGTCTCTATCGCGCATTCTTTCACGTGAATCGCTACGTGAAACTTTATTGGATTCATAACGTTTACTATTACTATCACGATCATGATAATGATGATGATGACGTGAATTATTTTTACTGGTGATGGGTGCAGTTTGATGAACTCTATTACGGTCACGTTGATATCTTTCCAAATCTGTGTTATAATCACGAGCATTAATACGATTATTGCGGTCTTTTCGTTCATCAGACGGCGAGCGACTACCGCGTGTCCTCTCTTTTCTTGATTTTTTAATAGCTTTACCTTTTGCATTGCTATTTTCAATGATTGTGAAATTTTCTTCATCACTAACTATATCTTCATCTAAATCTTCATCTAATACTGAGACTTTGGGTTCCAATTCGTTATTTTCTTCTAAAATGGAACGCTTCTGTATACGAGGTAAAATTATATCACATACTCTGTCACTACGCAACAGCTCGTCGATAAATTCATCCATATACACAATCTCGAAATGGCCACTGCGATTTTGTCTACGCAATTTCCGATTATCTATATATAATGGTTCCAAATATTTGTAGCAATCGAGTGCACTACCAGTTAAACGCAAATAAAAAGCGCCCAAAGCACGAACATATTTAAATTCCTCATTCTTAATGAATTCAACAACAATATCTTTTTCTGGCTGAATTTGTAGCATCTTTAATGTTAAACATATAAATTGAGTGGGTTTAATATTACCACCGTACACGCCACCAATGAAACGCAACTCCATAGCTTTATCAACAAGTAATTCTGCTGTTAACGCAAAGCACTGCTCTTTCCAATATTTGGAGTCGTATATGCGGGAGCGTATGATTTTCTCAACCAAATATTGTGGATTTGTACCATGAATATTTTTGGCTTCCTTTACTGTTCGATTCGCCATTTGTTACAGTTAATCAAAAATGTCTATAATAGTCACAAATAATTTATGGACTACAGTATTTGTTTGTTTAGACCAATTTATGGGTTTTTTTTTTGTTTTTCCCTTTTTTTTCTGGGGAATATTAAAAAAAATTTTTTGTCACTTGTAAAACCAGAGTCGCTTTATTTTACTTTTTATAAATGTACGTACAAATCGGTAAAGTCAGACATGTGAAGTTATCAATAAGAATTTGAAATGCACAAAGCTGAAGAAAGAACAGCAAAATGTAAGCAATAAAATTAACTTTTTAAATTCTTTAATGGCTATAAAAAAATTTTTACTTGTAGATAAATACATAAGGCACAGAATTGTTTTATTCAACTATGTAGATTTTTATGAATATCTATTATAATCAATTGAAATGAAAAAAATTGGATTTTCTAAACACTTAAATTTTAGATTATTTTTTATATAAATTCAGAGATGCATGTCGCACATTGTTGGAATAAATCATAACGTATTATACAAACAACCCCGGAATTTATAAGATATGACGCACCTTACTAGGAAAAAAAAGGTAAACTTTTTTTCTTATAAGCTGCTTTGAGTACCAAAAAAAAATTACGACTGTTTGCAAACAAACCAGTGCAGAGATTTCTTCACGATATATTAAAAAGTTTGTTTTGTGAAAACAATAATTTATTCTTAAAAAACAAAAAATGAGTTTCTTTAGTAAAATGTTTGGTGGTAAAAAGGAGCAGCTCCTTCAACAGGCGAGGCAATACAAAAATTACGTGAGACGGAAAATATGCTGATTAAAAAGCAAGAATTTCTTGAAACGAAAATCGAAGATGAATTAAATATAGCACGTAAAAATGCCTCAAAAAATAAAAGGGGTAAGATCAATTACATTCTTACTTTTAATAACAATTACATTCAACAGAAATAAGGCATTAGTTAATGTGGTGCGTATAATGCTATATATGTTGTTGTTAGTGCAATGTAAGTAATAATGTATGATTACAGTGTTACATAGTATGAGTCATAAAAACTGTAACTGATATACTGGATAGGTAGGTCGGGCGGTACGGGTTGCCTTAAATGTAATGATAATAATAAAAACAATATTACATGTGTGTACATTTTTTATGTATAGATTTATAATAGATATAAATATGTTCTTTCAGTGGCTTTGCAAGCATTAAAGAAAAAGAAACGTTTAGAAAAGCAATTACAACAAATCGATGGCACTTTATCAACTATTGAAATGCAACGTGAAGCATTGGAAAGTGCAAATACGAATACAGCCGTCTTGACTACAATGAAAAATGCCGCCGATGCTTTGAAAGCAGCTCACAAAAATATGGATGTTGATAATGTTCATGACATGATGGATGATATTGCTGAACAACAAGACGTTGCTCGTGAAATATCTGAAGCAATTTCCAATCCGGTAGCCTTTGGAGCCGATGTTGATGATGAAGATTTGGAACGTGAATTAGAAGAATTAGAACAAGAGAACTTTGATAAAGAGATTATTGGCATACCCGAACCAGCAACAACATTACCTGAAGTGCCTGCTGATGAATTACCAGATAAAGTTGCCAAAGAAAAGAAAAAAAGTACGCCTTCCACCGCAGCAACTAATAATGTACCATCTTCTGTCGGTATAGTACATTTATATAAAACTATCCATGTATATATATATTTTTGGAACCACCACTCGTCAAAATATTTATAACATCCATTAGAGAGCGCCAGAAACCCTATTATCTTCACAAGTATCATATTGCGTGTAAATTGTCTATTTGTTGTTTGCAACAAAAATTGTCATCAATATTGAGATGTAGAGGTCGAATTCTGTAAACACATTTAAGATCTTTCACGTGGATTAGTATAGAAAATTTATAAAAGTGCTTTGGATTCATTCGTAGACGCTATGAAGAGTATATATTTCTAATGCTAATGCTTTTGAAAATATGGAAAAGGAAAAGAAGGTCCGGCCCACAACTGAGAACATTTAATTAAGGATACTTTCTTAGTTATTACTCGTAAAGCACAAAAGATGAAAACCATATAAGTTTCATAGTTTTGCTATAATCTAACAATGATGGTTCGATAATGGAATAATAATTATTCCGTATTATTCATAATCCGTAAATTAAAGTTTATTCTATGTGTATATTTCGCTTATAAATAATCGTAAATACATTGTCCATCCAAAGTTGTATCTGAATAGTGGGTACTAAAAAATTTTTTTCTAACTGAATTGGTATAATTT
This sequence comes from Melophagus ovinus, assembly GCA_023089585.1. Classification (NCBI taxonomy): domain Eukaryota; kingdom Metazoa; phylum Arthropoda; class Insecta; order Diptera; family Hippoboscidae; genus Melophagus; species Melophagus ovinus. The sequence continues at coordinate 7,358,587 of JAKKIB010000180.1, forward strand.
TTATAATAAACAAAGGGAAATGTCTGCATCTTCTTAATTCTGAATTGAATTGTTTCCAAGCCACTTGTTGTTGGAGATTTATACTAAAAATTGAGATATTGACTTCAAGTTCAAGTAATGTACCTTTTTACACACAGTTATGTCAGTCAAAGAATCCATAGCAGCTTCAATAAAGAGCACTTCTATTCTTTCTTTTACAGTCTGTCCATCTAAATTTTAAGTTTAAATCAGGTGCATTCGAAGTAAATTGTAGGAAAAAAATTGTAGGAAAAAAAATCTCACGGCTTATATCATTTAAAATGCGGAATTTTAGTAATGGGGGACAATTCATGGTTTGGCCTTAGCCAAATATTATTTCTCTACTTGTTTTTATACGAAATTGCATGAAAACTTTATTATAATTACAGATGATATGGATGATCCTGCTATGAAAGAATTATTATCTTGGGCTGAATAAGTGAAGCATAATTAGGAAAATTTTATTTCTACAACAAATTGCCTGTGGAACGAAGAATAATAATAAACACAACATGCGCACGTTCATATGTATATATATTCTTATTTATATATATATATGCTAAATTAACTTATATTTCTTAATGTATTCATAATGTATGTAAAATATTTGAACAAGGAACAAAAAAGAAAAAAATGGAGAAAAATTGCAAAATAAATAAAAACTGTTATAATAAGTCTAAACTAATTTTTATACATTTATGAATGAAGTTCTCCAAGACACTCGTTTACATTATTTACATACACATATTTCTTATATTGTTTAACATTTGTCTCTTTATTTCGCAATACATAAAGCCTTTTAAAATAAATAAGCAAATTTCGTAATGCACAATAAAATAAATAGTTATTTTGAAATGCTTGTAAAACAAAATGGATTTGCATAGAAAAGCTTGACTTGCATAATAATTATAAAATATATATATTTATATATGTTATAAATATATTACATATGTAGACACATGAAATTTTTATGCAATATTTATTTGGACACGTGAGAAATAGTACCGTTCAATTATAAATGAAGGCAGAAATTTAGTAATAAATTGATTTGTCTTGGTAGCCAATCATTTATATTGCCTTTGTGTTCATGGTGAAAGAGATAATGTCTCATTTCAATAAGTAAATGATAATCAGTTAAGTTAAGTAACTAAAAGTACCATCAATTAAAATGTACAATAGCCGTTTAATATTTGTGGTAAATTTTTAAAAAGAACTTCTTTTGTTTTTTTTTTTTTTTATAAAATTAATTTTTAACTTACACTTCTTGTTTTTTTGCATAGATAATTGTAATAAATTATTTACCAAAATTGGATGCTACTTTATTGGCATTGAAGGAAAGTATGGACCTTTCCAATGTAAACTTGATAAATTATAATTATTTTAAAAATTTACCGTCACAACGTATAAATTCGTTTGATATTAGTAATGCTGGTGGCGGTGAATTCAAATTGAACAGTCTAATGGAGTATTTTCAAAAGAAAAAGGCTATACTAGATTATTTTGAAAATCTTTTATTTGGTAATTCTCAATTGATACCGTCAAGTGAAATTGAATTTAATCCATATTTTGGTCGAGCTTGGCATCCATATTATGCGAAAAAGTACGGCTGGCGCGGTGAATGTTTAATTGAGGCATTAGGCAAAGGTTATAGTTTAGCCCAATTGCGTAAATATGATGCCATTTCAAAGGATTACGGCTACTCATAATTGCCACAAAATTTATGTAATATAATAAATTACAAAGAAGAAAGAAAGGGAAAGGAGAAAGTGGAAAAATGGAAAAACGGATAAAAGCACCAAAGCACACTTTCAGACTCTCCGTTTTTGTGTTGATATATATAAAACATTATTACCACGGATGAAAGCATCACCATATTTATTTTTCAACTGGCCATTAACATATTCTTCAGTTTGATCTAAGGCTATATTCATATAACCATCCAAACAAGCTAAAACACCTAGAATTACAAATGCATTCATATGTGCATATTATTAAAAAGAAAAACAGAGATTGACTATTCCGTAAGTGGCATACTCGAAATTATTTACTATTATTTCTTTACCTCTATAATCCACACCACTATTTAATTTAACGACTACAGGACGACCATGGATTTGATTAATAAATTGTGATAAAGCTTCTTTGCGCGACATATTGACTATGTTTTTCTTTTCTTTTTTACCTTTTTTTTTTACTTGTATAATTTAATCTTTTTGATTTAACAGAAACAATTAAGAACTAAGTATTAGAATTAAGAATTAAATATTTAATAATCAAAACAAGCATGGTTGTATTCTAATGAATACCAGTGTTAATAACAAAAGAGTAATGTATGTAGTGTTGGTAAGTGTTTCTTTTTTTTCATTAAATTTTATTAATAGAACAAATATAAGGACCTTCGAAACTTAATCCTATCTCAAATTAATTCTGAAAATGAAAATGGATTAGTGAAAATTAGAAAGTTTGATTTGTAATAAGCAATTTTTAGACGAATGAGTTATATTTAATCAAATTATGGAATTTTCGCAAAAATAAAAAGAAAAAAAACTAATAATCATAATCAAGTAGATCGCAAAATGTAAACAGATTTTTTAAGTTTTGTTTTTGTTATAAATAAAATTTATTATGTTATTATTGAAGCCATATTAAAAAAGTTTCATTTAGATTGAAACAATTTTTTACATCTGCTTTTTTACAATAAATTTTATAAAAAATCATTAAATACAATAATACAATTTTTCTTTCTTTTTTGTTTCTTAATTACACTAAGATAAAAAATTGACTCTAATCAAGTTTTCAAATTTATTTGTATAATTTCAATGAATCCCTTCTAACGGTGTATAAGTTTTATATTGATATAAATCTGTGCCGCCATAACCATACAATAATTTCCCACGGCCATTTTGATCATAATATGGATAACGGTATTTAGGTCTATAAAAAAATAAAGAACAAATGAATAACAAAACAAAACAAAAAAAAAACAAAGACAAAAGAAAAAACACGCAAAATTTTTATAGATAATTTCAAGAAACAATAATAAAATGAATAATTATAATTATAACAATAATAATAAATAATTATTTGAAAAATTTTTAAATGAAATTACCTTTCAAAATATTGGAAATTCGGTGCACGCGGTTGAACAGTTGCCTTTGTTAAACTTAAAACAACAATAACAAGTATAAAAAACTATAAATAAATGTCATTTAAAAGGAAAATGTAAATGTAAATATAAATTTTTGTTTAAAGAATAAAATAATATTAAAAATAATATAAAAATGATAAAAACTGTGTTTCATCATGATCACAATAAATTTATGATGGCATGGATTGGATTTCTATTGCATTTAGAATGCCTTTTTTATTTATTTATTAATAATTAAAGTAGATCACTTTGCTCAGACGCATCTAAATCTATTTTGTAATTCAAATTTTTCATTTATTTTTATTTATCTACGAAACGCGCAAATTTTCATTGGCCGCATTATCTGATGGAATTTTTTTTTTCGAATCAAAGATTATCTGTTAGGCAAATAATTTCGCATAAGGCATAAATGAATACATAATATCAAATAATGATGAGAAAAAAATTTGGCAATTTTTTTGTCATTTTGTTTTTGCGTATTTCTTTCAAATGAAAATGTAAGCTTGAAGCCAATTCGGTCAATTGGCGACGGCTTTTTTTTTTTCATTGTTTGTTGCTTATTGTTTCTTATTTATTTTTGTGTTGTTTTTTCCATTCAATTTAAATTAATATTATTTAATCATTTCGTGATGGGCATAAATTGACTACGTGCTTTTAACGAATATATGTCTTTAAAAAACGTGCCCGAATATTTGTAACATTTCATAAAGTAAAAAACAAAAATAAACACACATTGTAAAATCGAGACATTGTAAATTGATCCAGGTCTACTCTAAAAAATCCTACATCATGTTACTTATTTATTGTATTTAAAAAGGTTGCAGTAAAAAAGCTAATAAATTACTTAATCAACGATGTAAAATGATTTGCAGATTTGGTTATATCGTAAACAACTTTAAAAAATGGATTAACTTGGATCAAATATTTTACACAAACTTTTTCCCTATTTGCAAGGCAGTGCCAATTTTCTTTAAAATAAGTACTTAAAACATTTGAAAAATTTGTCCATGTAATGGCTTTTCTTTCGACAAAGGTTTTTTTATGGGGACAGATTATAAAAATGGGCCCATATGATCTAAATTTGGTACATACAGTGACTTTCTTTTTTACAAAAAAGTCTTGATATGAGAAGTGGCCATAAAAAATGATCAAAAATTTATCCATGTATCAAATTTAATGAAAGTAACTCACAAATTATGACCTGAGAGCTTGATGGATTTCAATCTCGTCAAAAAGAGATTCTGAAATTGTTTGATGTAATAAAATCGTAGATCTATTTCAACTTTTTCTGGATGTTACAAACATTTACACAAATTTATAATACTCTGTACTTTGTCCAAATGGTATAACCTGTAAAAAGTAGTATAAATTTAAAGGTAAATCGTGTCAAGATTTTTTCTTTCTTCCTTCTTTCTTTCTGCCTTTCTTTAACTTTCATTTTTTTTCTCTTTCATTCATTTGATATCTTCCTCTTCCTTTTTTTCTTGTTTTTTTTTTTTTTGGTTTCTTTATTTTATTTTATTTTATTTTTGCTTGCTTTGGAAGAAGACACCAAACTATAAAAAGTTGAAAAGAAAAAAAAAATCTGAGAAAAAGTATAAATTTAACTTTGAATTTTTTATGGTTTAGCACTGACATAAATTATTACGATTTCATAATAAACAAAAAAAAACAAAAACAAAAAATAAAACAAAACAAAATATCGGAAAGCGTTTTTATTATTGTGCCACAAAATTAATATTGAATGAATTTATGCTTTTTGCGGTATTTAAAAATCAACTTAACATTTCGTCTTCATTATCAATTGCAATTATTTATAATGAAAATTTTTTATTTGTTTGAAATTTTATGGTTGATTTAAGTCGACTTTTTTCTAATACTTTACATACATCACAAAAACTATTTTTAAATAATTTGATACGTTCGTTTTGTGTCAAGATGAATGGAAATTTAATTGTTTCATAATTATTTAATAATTTTCATAAATTATATAAAATTAAACGATATTCTTAGAATAAAAATTATACAAAATTGTTCATATTTTGGTTCAGCTTGTTTTCGTTTATGATTTTTCAGAGTTAGTGTGAGTTGTGTTAGTTGACTGAAAAAAATTATTCAATCTGCCACGCCTTATTTTTAAAATATGCCTTAACGAAATAGCGATAAAAAAAATTTCAATTGTTAGATATCAGTTGGACAAAATAGTTCGACAAATCGTCCAATTGGAAAGCAAAATTTAAAAGCAAAATTTACAGAGCGTTTCGGCAAAGACAAATGTCTGCCTATATATTTCTTTTGCGCCCTTTCCCCTTCATCCATATTATAAGTAAAAAATAATACTTTAAAACAATGGCAGGAATTAGTGCCATTTTATAAAAAATAAATAAAAACAAGAAATTTCATGAGCACATGAAAGTTGGTCTAATGTAAAACTATGTCGCCAAAATTTTTGATAAAAATTTAATTATGATAATTAGTTGTTTGCTTTACTTTCATAATCATTGTCGTACTTACGGGCACCAATAAAAATTTCGACTTCAACATTTTTCCTCTTTTTAAAAATGCCGGTTCTTTTTTCTGTTTTATTTGTTATTGTTGTTAATTTGCTGTTTTATTGCTTTGTTTCTAGCTTTTCGTTTCTAGCTGATTTGTGGCAAAAAAAAAAAAAAATAAGCAAAACAAAAAAAAAAAGAAAAGAAAAAGAAGAAAAATTCATCAAAAAAATTTGTTAACGACAAATGTAGCGCTAATGATTTTGTGAAAGTTTATTATTTAATTGCGGTATTTTTGCACCTTTCAATTTTCAATAAACTTCTAGACACGCTAATTTCATTTAAATGTAATTTGATTTAAATTTAATTTAAATTTAATATAATTTGAAATTAATATAAATTCAATTCAATTCAATTCAATTCAATTCAATTCAATTTCAATTGTTTTATATTTACATGAAATTTTAATTTGTGTGCTTAATTTTAATTTTATATTACGCCACGCAGTAAAAATGTGCGCACTCTCAAACTTTGGTAACGTTTAATTGTACGTTTATTATACAACTGAAAAAAGCTTATGATACAAAACAAAATAATAACAAAATAAATAATAAACAAACAAACAAACAAACAAACAAAAAAAAAGAAAAGAAGAAAAAGACTGGTTTGTTTGTTGTTTGTTGTTGCATATTTGAAATGAATGTTATTTAAGTTTTTGTTGTTGTAGCATAAGTGTATGTTTATGCCTATTGTGTGTGTGTGTGTGTGTGTGTGTGTGTGTTTGTATCTGTATGTGCCAGTTTATTTGTATTATAATTTTTAAATCACTTTTCTTTTTCTTGGTTCAATTAAAATTTTTATTTAATTTTTAATACTTCGGTTTTACTTTTTTTGTGGAAAAATATGAAAATAAAACAAAAAAAAAAGCACTACTGAAAGTAAAGATTTGATTGTTATTATTGTTATGAATACGCTACATCCGATATTCAAATTTATATTAAAAAAAAAAGTGCACTCTAAAAATGGCTGATGCTGCAGCAACTTTTGATTTGTTATCTAAAATTATTTATTAATCTGAAAAGTATTAAGTAAAAGAAAGCAAAAAAAAATTTTAACATAAATTGTATTGTTTTGTTGAAACGGCCATTCAAAAAGTTGAGCAGTCGTATATAAATGCTACGATTCTAAACGATTTTTAATAGAGTTTGTCTCTCTGGGAAAAATTAATAAAATTTCTAAAAATTGCCATCTGTAATTTGCCATTGAACGGACAAGCGTATAGATGGACTTGTCTTTTTTTTTTTTTTTTTAATTATCCCAATATTGGTGGTATTCTCATTTTATTATAATGTTGATAATATATAAAAGAAATCATCTGAGTTGGACTAAATTGTTTAATGGCCACGCCCACATCTATACACACTTACATTTTTCATATTACAACTTTGTAGTTCATGCTTTTTATTTTACATATGACTCGCATATGGCTATAAATGGAAAGCTGAATTTTATCCGGCTTATAGAGCCATCAGATCTATGTGAAATGAATTTAAATAAAAAAATTATTAATGTACAAATTGAATTTCATATTCTGTAATTATTCTCTACACACTTTATATAAATTAATACAAAATAAATATGGATAATAGATTGACGTAAACAATAGCTCAATATTATCTAAGATTTTACGCTTTATTTCCAGATGATTGATTCATTCATTCAAAATATGTTTAACTATTAAATTTTATTAAAGTATTTTTAACAATTTTAACTAAAATATGAACTGTATTTTATTAATTGTAATTGAATGTTACATATACATAAATAAATTTATTATACTTTTTATGAGAAAGTATGAACTTTATAGTTGATTGGGGTCAACTCTTAAAAACTCTCTGCATCATTCTTGTTTATTGTGATGAAAAACTTAAATATTTGAATTATAAAGTTATAAATTCAAAAAGGAAAAATAATAAAATTTTCTTTATGTGAAAATGGGAGATTCAAAAAATTGATCAATTTGGATCACAAGTTTCTATGTCACAAATGCAACAATAACATGGAAATCATGCCTTTAAAATATTATCGAAATTATAATTCATTTTTTTCTAGATAATGCAGTTTTTGATCAGGAAAAGTGAATCATTTAAATGGAGAATACTTGCAGAAATAATCCATTTTGAACAAATTTCAAAAGAATTGAACTCTGAGGCAAAATTCATCTAAATTTTACAATTCATTAAAGTATTGATTTCAAAAATTACCACCTATTATTTGATATTGTATGGACGGACGTATAGACAGACGTATGGAGAGATAGAGAGTTAGGCTTAAATCAATTCAAAAAAGTGATTTTCAAATTGATCGCTATAAATAAAATCTGTAGTTACAAATATCTGCATCAACTTATACAAACTTCCAGCCACCAGCGCTGCAGATTTATTAATTTTAAATGTATATAAATTTCTTTATGTATATCTGAAGTATTTGAACTCATACATAATATTATGTAATCTGAATATTATGTTTGAGTGAACAAGTTTATTTATTTATTTTTTTTTTTTTTTGGCTTTTTTATTTCTTCCTCTATTTTGTTTGTTTCTTTTATACTTATTTGTTGGTTTTGGTTGAAGTTAATTAGTGAGTGGAAAACTAAAAGCAAAACAAAAAATGCAAATAAATAAAAAAAACCAGTATTGAAGTCGAATGAAAGATATGATTATACTTTTTAATTAAATGGCCATCATTCAGACTCAGACTTAGATTCAAAATTCAACTTTTCGTTATTCAAAAAAAAAAAAAAAAAAAAAAACATCAAACAAACCAAAATTTTTTAAAAAAAAGTCTTTTTAAAGTTACTAAAATAAAACTTCTATGATATTTTCATCTTTAGTAATGCTGAGACGGGAAATTTAAGAAAATTATAGAAGCACAGGCAGCACAGATAAAACTGAATCGATGATAAACCAAACTACGATATTATCATGTAAAGAGTTTTTTCCAAATAAAACAAATTATACTTTACATTGTTTTATTTATACTTGTTTGTGGCCTACATAACTCGTAGCACAAGGTATTTTAAGTTAGTGCAGATGTTTGCGACATCGACTTAGAATCACTGCCTGATTCAAATAAAGCTTGTTTGTTTGTCTGTCTGTCAAGCTACAGGTTGCAATTTTTGAAATATTTGAATGAAATTTGTACGTGGATGCTTTTTGACCCATAGACAAAATGTTTAAAATCGGTTCATATTTAAGATGACACCACGTATTAAAAAAAAAATTTATTATATGAAAAGAATATCGCAATTTTCAATATATTTTTAGGTAAATTGGTGTTGAATTGTATTTTAACATGGAAATATATACATACCAAATTTGATCCAGATCGGATCCATTTTTACAACCACTTCTCATATAAAGCCACTTTCGCAAAAAGTCTTTATGTGAAGAAAACTTTTCTTTTTGAATATATTTTGAATATATTTTAGCGAAAATTGGTACTGCCATGTGTTTTGACATAAAAAATGTGTGTACCAAATTTAGTTCAGATCGGTTCAGTTTTTGAACTGTCTCTCATTTAACATTTAATTTTTCAAATAATCAAAAAATTACAATTTTTTTCAATATTTTTGGCTTGCAATTCTCTTATTTAACTTTAAACATATTAAGCAAAGTGATGTAGTTATGTGGGGTACTTAAGAGTCGACACCGACCGATTATAAAGTTCTTAATTGTTTTTCTTTGCATGTGCTTGCAAAACAATTGGAAATTTGTTAGTAAAGCAAACATTCGGACAAACGATCAGTTTTTCGTTTAAATAATTTTCTTTTGTTTTTATTTTATATTATTAACTTATCAATTTTATGTTACATCTAACATAATTTTACTCAATCATATGATAATAATTTTATATTATGAGACAACATCAACTTACTCTTACCACTAAAATGAACATTTCAGTTTACAAACTAAAGCTTCATCTAAATCATCGTCATCAAACTGAAACGGAAAATATTCAACAAACGAAAATATTAGAAAAAGCACTAAATTAAAAAAAAAATAAATAAATAAATAAAGCACCCAAAAAAAAAAAAAACAAGAAAATAAAGAAAAATAAAGAGAAAATAGGCAAATAAAAGGAAAAAAGGAGACGCAGCAGAAGACACATAAATCTGTCAAAAGGAAAAGCCAAAAAAAAAAAAAGAAAATAAGTAAACGAAGTAGAAAAAGAAGTTGAAGAAGAAGAAGAAGAAGAAGAAGAAGAAGAAGTAGTAGAAGTAGAGCAGCAAGATCAATTGGCAGTAGCAGCATTAAAAAAAATGTTTAATGTTAAAAAGGTTAAATTTCGAATTTATTAAATTTTTTTTAATAGATAGTAGACACGTACACATATACATACATATACATACATATACAAACATATACACAAACACACAGATACATATACGCTTTAGCTGAGAGGTTATATACATTTTGTGAAAATTGTTACCATCACCCTCCAGCCAACCAAAAAAAAGCAAAAATGAAAAAAAAAAAACAAACGAAATATAAAGAAACAGCATTCAAGAAAAAATTTTATAACGATTTAGCTAAAATTGGTCATGAGTCTGCTATAAAAAAATTTCCCTAATTTCTAAATTCAAGATAACGCTGATAAATTTCTTAGAATCATTGACAGTTAGTTAGTTTGATGATGATTGGTTTGTAACTTGATCAAGTCTCACTTAATTTTTGTAATTTTTTAAAACATTTCCAAATAACGATAACGATTTCAAAAACGTTAATTTTTATTTAAAAAGAAAGTTTTCTTTTACAGTTCATTTTATTATTGTTATTATGGATAAGCCTTGACATGATAAGTGTCGATGGTTTTATATATCGTTTGATAACAGAAACCTTAGAGAATAATGTAGCTGGTGAACCGATTACACATAAACGAACTATTTGGGATTTTAATCCAGATGGCGCTAAGAAACGTAGAGCATTATTCTATGAGGTTTGTTTTGCTTTAATAGTTTGTGAATCATCTAAATTTTATATTTTATATAAAAATCTTTGAAGAAAAATGGTTATCGTGCTGAAAAATTCATTGAACGCATCGGTTTAGGTCTTGATGGTATTGAACAACAACAATAATAACAAAAATTTCGTATTTCGTATTTCGTATTTCGTATTTCGTATTTCGTATTGTAGATAATACGAGCGCATTAAAAGGAACTTTCATAGTGTGGCCAAATGTTATTTATGTTAAGTCTAGAATTTAAATTGAAAATTTTATATAAATGTAAATTTGTTAAAAATAGAATTCTAATATAAATTAAACATGTAAATATATTATGATCAATTAATTAATATCTTACAACAATTTATTTAATGTGATTTTATTAAATTAAAGAATGATCAACAAAAATTCTTATATATTTATATATATATTTTTTCTATATAAAAATTTTTTGCAAAATGAGGTGATTAAGTTGAGAAATCTGATCGTAAAAGTTTCTTCGTTTTGAACTAAATTCTTGATGTACTAAATGGGATTTTGAAATTGTTTATTACTTACGAATCTTCAGAAATGTAAATTAATTTTTAATAACAACTTTTCACAAGAGAGTAAAGCGATTAAAAAAATGGATCGACTTGGTCAAAATTTTGAATATAAATTTAATGAGTCCAAATCCGATTTGTACACGAATTTTTAATTAAGAAATATTCGCAATTGTAAGTTTTCTTACATAAAAAACCACTTACAAAATAAGTTATTATAAGTTATGGGGCGTGGCCTTGGCCTTAGTAGTAGACTACTCACTGATACTTATAATTATTCTTGGGCGACTTTGGGACAAGACATACCTACATATCAAATACGTTAATTTAAATTAGATCGAAAATTACGCCCTGTATTTTGATAATACAGGGCAGACAGACAGACACACAAACAAGTAAATTTTAATCGTATCAGAAAGTGATTATAAATTGAATTGAATTGTATACTAAATAATACGTCAATGTCCAACTTTTTTGTAAGTGGTGTAAACGTTAACTGAGAATATCACTGTTTTCTTAAAACATCACTGTTTAATGGCCTTTTGTTCATAACTTAAAAACTGAAACAAATAGAAAACTTGTACAAATATTAAGGCCATTTGTTTACAGTATCTTTAAAAAAAAATGATACATGCAACGGCCACGCCTAAATGAAATTATACACAATGAAATTTTCATATTTTTCTATCAATTGAAACTAAGAAAAAATTGAAACATGCTTTAAGTTGTAGATGGTTATTCAAGATTTTACTTCAACTAAGTAAAATTTTCTTACTTCTTTGTTTTCATGTTTATTTTTTCTTTACTGAAAGCATAGAATTTCCTAATTTTTTTTATTGAAATTTATTTCTAAATGATTACTATTTTTATGGGAAGTTTATCAAAATAATCGGATAATTAAGTAAGAAAAGCCTGATTTCATTTCAAAATATTAGTTGCATACTTTTCAGCTTTTCAGCTTTTCAGTTTTTCTAAATGCTGCTAGCACTTACTTTTACATCAATTATTATAATTATTTGTGTAATTTCTTGTTTTCTTGTTTTCTCATTTTCTTATTATTTTGTTATTTTCCTACTTTTTAATTTTTTTTTTTTTCTCTTAATTTTCATCATTTAAGTAAAATAAGTAAAATAGAGAAAATTGGCTGCTAATGATGAAATTATGCAGAGGAGTTAATGGTAATGTTTAAAATGTAATGTATAATTATATCTAGAAATAAAAATGTAATTATATTACATTTATATTACATAAAATCTATAACGATATAGGCAGAAGTGTCAACAAGCCTAAGAAAGCGCTGTCAAACAGTCAACGACTTAAATAGCTGTTTCATATTGTTACATTTAGTTATGAAACAAATGCTTTCGATATAATTTTTTTTAAAGGTAGTTTTTAAGGTAAAAAGAAAATAAAGAAGAAGAAGAAAATAATGTGCTGTAATCAAAAATTTTATAAATCATTGAGCGGCTGCATAATAATATTTCTTTCGGTGGGCATTTTTATTAGGCCAGAAAAAAATGTGAAAATGGTATCAGATTTCCATGTTTCAGGTTTCCATGTCTTTATGATTTCATAATTTTATATTTCTTTTTGTGCAATGAGGGCTTAAGAAAGGAGAATTCTTCAATAATATCGTTGTAATCAGTTGCAAAGAACTAGCCCAGAAAATGTGAAAAGATGAAACGTTTTAAGAAAATCAATCCATCGTTTGATCTCTTAAAAGTGTCACACTTTTAATGTTTAAAATATTCAGCATCAATGATCATCTGGATGAATTGTAATGTGTAAAATTTTAATTTGTGGAATTCAAAAAAAATTTAAATTTTATTATTATTTTTTTCGTTAAAAATTTTCATCAAATTTTTTTTACTTTGTATTTAAAAAAAAAATTTTCACTTGCTAGAGATTGACTGACTTAGGTGTTATATATGCACATATACATATATACATATACACATATACACATGTATACATAATTAGACTAATCATTGGGTACGCATTAGAATTAAGATAATTATTATGATTTTACTTAAGTGTAAATGCACACGTGCATACAAACACAAGTGCATAAGGATATGCAGTCCTAATGTACAATTCATTTATACCCTATAACATTTTTAAGTTAGTTAGTTTTAGCAGTTTGCAAAAAAATTCAACACTTTTCAATTATTTAATTATTGATTTTCTTTTTCTATTCCTTTGGATTAGCAATTCTTCTTCAATTGTACTTATTTGTCCGTCCGTTTTTTTTTCTTTTGCCTTCCTTTTTTTTTTTTTTGGACTTCTGATTTTTCTTCTATTTCTATAACTCATAATTTGAAAATATTGAAAGAAATTTATATTTAGAATTAGAATTTATAAATTGAAGTCCCCCATTTCCATAGAATCGTTATTGTAGCCATTCTATAAAACTAAATGAAATTATATTAAATGAGAGTCATGCATTATGTAACTACAACAATTCATACATTTGATGTAATTTCTGTACGATTATATTTTATAAGAGTTGCTTCTATTTAGTTGTCTTTTCTGCATATGCCCAATGCCCAATGCCCAATGCCCAATGCCATACAATTGTTTTGCATGATAACATTTATATATGATTTTGTATGTAATTGTATTGGATTTATTTACAATACCCTTAACCATATTAATATGTACGTATGTATGTATGTATGTATGTATGTATGTATGTATGTACATACATATAGATGAATAAAATGTAATAATAAATGGTACATTGTATAACAATGCGGCAATAATGTTGATTAACAATCAAACAACAAATGAAATGGCATTTAAATGTAACAATACAATAATCGGGCGTAATAGCTAGCTAGTCAGTCAATTAGCCAATCAGTCTGGCAGTCGGGCCACTGGGCTTAGATGAAATAATATATTTTATGTATTTATGCATTATGGATATGTTTATGTATATATATACGTATGAATATCCATGTTATAATCAAGTTTAGCAAACGTATTTTGTACTTACCAAACAATCAGTGACTTAAGGTAAAAATTTATGTAAAATTTTTGCAATATCTAAAAGAAAGTGTAAGCACCTCCCTATAAAAAGGACATTGCTTTCATCGCGTATAAAAAGTGATAAATATCATTTTACATTTTTTGTTTGAATCAAAAAATCATGCACTAATCATGTAATCAATCAACCAATCAACTAATTAAATACTAATCAAGTACTAATAAAGTATCAATAATTTACTAATTAAGCATTAATAAAGTATAAATCAAGTACTAATTATATACCAACCATATACTAATTAAGTACTAATTAAGTACTAAATAATTACCAATTAAATACAAGTCAAACTAATCAAATATTAATTGATTACCAATTAAAGTACTAATCAAGTATTAATTATGTACCAACCACATACTTATTAAGCACTAATTAAGTACTAAACAATTACCAATAAAATTACAAGTCAAATATTAGTCAAGTACTACTCAAATATTAATTGATTACCATTTAAAGTACTAATCAAGTACCAATTAAGTATTCATCAAGTACTAATTAAATATTAATTAAATACCAATCAAATACTAATTAAGTAATAATCAAATATTGATTAGGTATTAATTAAGTAATGTTTAAATACTAATTAAGACTAACTAAAATACCAATCAAGTACCATTTAATTATTGTGCAGTATCCATTTGATAGTAATTCAATATTTAGCCGCAGTCAAATCTTTTATATGTACAATTAGTAATAAATAGAAAAAAAGTTTATAAAATTGCGATAGAGTGGGAAAGAGTTGTAGAATGGAGCGATAAAATGTTGGAATTGTAGTAAGTCGTAACGATTATTGATAGTTAAAAAATAATTACAATACAATAATAATAATAAAATAATAATAATAATAATAATAAGAGTAACTAAGATGTATATAATTGTTGTAAGTTATAACAAATCAATTGCAACAGAAATATCAATAAATTTGATGATAACAATAACAATAAAAATAACAATAACAACAGCAACAATCATAATAATAATAATTATATTAACACATGTTTCCATTGACTCATAATTAAATAATACAGAAAAATTTTTTGCAGTATGTCATAATCTCAACGATGCAACAATGCAACATTTTTGTGTGGCCCAACCAAAGTTTTTTTAAGTTAATTGCGGTCATTTGTAATACATCAAAAAAAAAAAGAATTAATGAAATTTAATTTACTTCTTAATAAACAGATCATTGAGAATTATTTCTAAGATCTTAAAGATCTCTGGCCACTTAAAACATGCAAGTTTATTCAAGTATTTGAAAAAATAGAAAATTGCACTTAGGAAATATTGTCAAGTGATACGGTGTTTTTTTGGATTATCAGATATTCTTATATAATCTAATCAAAATAATTTTATGGATCATTTACATGGAGAATATTTTTAAGAGCCTTATTCGTATTATTTAATTAACGTACACATATGAAAATCTTCATTTTTAATGAAATTCAATGCAAAATAAATTTGTGCCCCATACATATAAAGCCATGATCGTTTGATCCCTTCTCATATGATGATAGCTTTCAAAAATTGATGCCCATATAAAGTACGGATTAGATTTAGCAAATCTCTGAATATTATGAATAAATGACGTTTAGCTTTAGCTAGAGCTTTTCTTAAATGTTGTAGTTTAATTAAAAATTTATTCCCATTATTAATAATTAATGTATGTATGTATATATGTATATAATATATGTATATATATGTATGTATGTATATAATAAATATAATTTTGTTATTAATACTGTGATTTAAGAGATGCTTTATGAATGTTTATGACATATTTTATAGAAATGTTCTGTAATAGATTTTCCTTGTATGCATTCAATTAACTGTTTTTGTTTTTTTTTTTATCTGTATCGCTCTCGCTATCTAACTATCTATTATTATTTATTATTTATATCTCTCTGTCTCTTGCTTGTTATTCTACATAGATTTTTAATATTCTCTTTTTGTTTCATTTTATTTATTATACATTTACAGTTTGTATAGTTTGTTGTCGTAATTTTTAAATCTCTTATCTTTGGTTAATAATGTCAACCTCCCGCCGCGTTTTGTATTTAATTTATTTATATGTTATTTAAATTTTGATATCATAAAACCTTCTCTTTTTTTCTTTTTTGTTTTCTACCTCTCTTCAATTCCATCACTCTTCTAGTCTATTCTGCTTGATTCGTTCATTATATAAATCAACCGTTTTTGCCTTTGTTAAGCACTTTCCTATGGCATGCTCTAATTATAACATACTCTGGTATATTATAGAGTTAATATTTCGCATAATTATTATTATTGTCCAACTGTATTTCATTCTTTCTCATACCTCTCTCAAAGTGTTTCAGTTTGCCTTTGCCTAAGTATTTGTAGCGTAACTGATTTTGTGGACCTTTTATGGCTTATTTTTAATACAACGATTATTCAGTTTAATAAGTGAAACCATTATTATTAAGTATAAATATGGTAACTCTTCAAATTCAATTATGGCAAACGCTTTGATTCTATTAATTCTGATATTTGCTATTTTTTTAATGAATCAAGAGATGATAATCTTTGTGGTATAAATTGGACCTAAAAGTTTTAAGAAAGTGTAAGTTTTGTATATAAAGAGCAATGCAAACTGAATAAATTCAGTCCATTTCAGAAATAATTTATTTGATACTATTTTGCAAAATTTCGTTTCGAAAACTCTAAAACTCTAAATTTATTAATTGGCGCCCTTTGTATCAAAAAGTAACAGATATAGTTTTATTTTAGATTTTTTGTGGTACAGTTTTTTATATGTTTGTGCGAATATTTTTAACACTCAGAGGGCTTGGAGATGTATCCGCTCTTTATTATATCGATCGACATAGAATCATTTTCTGGTTCATCTGTTTGTAGCTTTATTTATTATTATTATGGACAAACAATCGAGCTCAATTTTGGAGCTATTTTAATGAAATTTGGTATGCAGGTATCCTGAAGTAAGTTTAGGTAAGAGCAGACTATTATTACACAGCCATGACACTATTTGCAAGTCATATGGAAAAATTCATTCATTCTCCATCTCCACTTATTTCTGCCAATTGGAGCTTGTTCTAATATGGTAAAACTTATTACAATGCCATCACACTTATTAGACTCCTTACAATTCTCCCATTCTCCCATTCTCCGATATCTTGTTCTAAAAATATGGTGTAAAGTATTTATATCATAGTCGACACCGATCGACATTATTTTAATAAGACTTAACTTTACAGACTTTTACTAACAATCTTTGCATATTGCTTGTTATTTGAAACGACGTAAACGGCGTAAACGGTGATTTAAAAATTTTTAAACAAAAAAAAAAAAAAATCACACTCAAACTCGTTATAATTCTGGCTTTCTCTATCCATCTCTCTCTCTATTTTTCTTTTTCTTCCTATTTCTCCTTTTAGGATATTGTTATAGGCCCACCCAAAATAGATGGTCTAATTTTTTATTAAAATATTCGCATCATTCATAGAGACACGCTAAAAAGGATGTGCGTTTTTTAAGATCATCATCTTTATTCTGCATCGATTTAGGTATATTTGTTTGCTTAGTAGTCCATTTGTATGTCTGTGATATTAGCTTGATTTAAAAAAAAATTGATATATGAACATTAAAATTTGACATAAATATAAGAATTTAATTCATATAGGATAGATCGATATTGAAGATAGATAAAATGGCCATTACAGACCACTTAGAACTTAGAAAATTTCTGTTTAATATTTATTTATTCTTTGGCTTACATGAAGTCCCAAAAATAGAATGTCGGAAAAGTTTCCAAATAATTTTGTGAGACATAGAATAATAAAAAAAGTCGAGTAAACCCAGTCCATGCAATTCAATTTTCTAACTAAGATAGTAGTCAAGAATTAACGCAATTTATTCATTGTAAGAAATGGAAAAAAAAGATGAAAGAGATTTATTTAAAAACTTGGTCAATTTTTCTATTTTTATTTTAAATTTATTTTTTTTACTCACTGACTCACTTCTTATTTAAATCGATATGAAAGTTTTCAATACGGTAAATTTTATTTGTGTATGGGGCCCAATGAAAAGTTAGAAATACAATGCCTTGATTAAGTAAGATGAATTTTTCAAATTTTAGCTTCAACTAAATAGATTTTGTCAGATTTGTAATTGTCAGTTTCCTTTTGTTGTAGTCAATTTCATTTATATTAAAAAAGAGAGTGGAAAACAAAAGAGCAAAACAATCCAAACAACAATAAGGAAATTCATATGCAAGAACACTCTCTCTTCTCCTTTCTCTCTATAAATTTTTCTCCTTTCTTTTTTGCTTTCTCTATCACTCTTTCTCTCTCTCTCTCTCTCTGTGTCTTGCTCTGTCTCTCACTGTCTCTTTCAACTTCTTCTTTGCCAACTGTCTGCTTGCGCCATAGGTGGGCCTTGTTAATAATATTTTACACATTTAATGTTTATTTATGCATTCAACTCTTTTTTTTATCAAAAATATTCCGTAAAATATAAAATATATCTATATATATTTATGTATATATTTATTATATTAGGTTGGCAATTAAGTTATTGTACATTTTGCCAATAGATGGCATTAGCAAATATTTTCTATTAAAATACTTAAAATAAAATTACTTTTCAATTCTTTTTTTTTCAAATTTAAAAGTTGAACAAGTACGAATTTTATAGTCGAATTTGACTGACCCTTAAATACCCTACAGCAGTTTACTCAACGTGATCCAAAAGTTAAGTGCTCGAATTGTAAGTCAAGCAATTACAAAATTGCAATTTTTAATTTTGTTAAATAAGAGTGGGCGGTAGAAAAAATGCTCAAATCCGGACTAAATTTGTTAATTTTCGTTAAAATATATTCAAAATTGTAACTTTGGTCCAGTAATTTTAAAAGTAATTTTAAAAGTGATCCAACCATTTTCAATAGAGGTCGCCTCTAGTTTAAAAATCACTAATTTATTAAAATATGTCAAATTTCATTAAAATATGCCAAAAATAAAACTTCTCATGTATAGACAACAGATGGACAGTTGGACGAACAAAAGACATATAGACAGATAAACATAACAGTCCATTCAATCCAAAAGGTTACTCTGAATCGATCGTTTTAATGAAAGCGGAGATCTATATCAACTCTTTTTGGGTGTCGCAAACATTTTCATAAACATATAATATCCTATAGCCATAAGTGGTCTCAAGTTCAATTCATGTGATATGATTATATTAAATATATATTTTCCTAAAAGGAAATATATAACGCAGCATAAAAGAATCTAAAACTCGTAGAATGATAATGAAACTTTTTAACCAAATGTAATATCAGTTCGATTAACATTTTGTTCGGAATTATTTCAGTCAAATAAATTTTGAAATATGAGAATTTTTAAATACATGAACAAATATAACAGACTATTTTTTATGGTTAGTTAAAGGAGTTAAAAAGATGATCCCCAAATGATGAAGAATTTTCATATCAATCATGTAAATAGTTGGATCAAACAAATTCTTCAAAAATTATCAGCATACAAACTATAAATATTTACAGGAAAATATATGAACTCAAAATGGATGTGTAAGTCGAATAAATGACAAGATCGTAAAATTGTATGAGGCTAAATGCAATTTATATTATTCATGTTCGTACAAATGTGTTTGTTATAATTTGTTGTATTTTAATTTTTTCCTTTTCTTTTTATCTTAAATTTTACTTTGCAAAAATTCTCTAAAATGTCTACCATGACTAATATTACTGTTATTATTATTATCGTTCTTGTTCTCGTTCTCATTTTCGTTCTCGTTCTCCTTCTCGTTCTCGGTTTGCTGTTATAATTCGCTGTTATAATTCACATTTCTACATAAAGATAAGTAGAAAGAGATGATAGAAAATTTTAACAATTTAGAAAATTTATTTTGGTTGAAACCAAATCTTGAATATCTACCGCCCTATGTTTTTATGATACTAAGACGGTTTCAGTTCTAGAGTAATCGATGGAAAACGTAAACATTTAATGAAAAGTTTGACATTGTTTAATTTTGCATAGGCGTGGCTGATTTGCATTTGTGAGTTAAAAAAAAAAAAGATATGTCCTTGGAATATATTGAACCTGCCTTCAAACATTTTTAATGTTTCTGCGAAATTTTCCTTTGATATCTCAGTTTCTATGATCAGGAGAATGTTAATAATACATGGGCACTCAGACAGACAGACAGGCAGACAGATAGACATCTAAATCTAAAACTTTGTAGAATTTGTTTAAATAGTTTCCGATGTTTCCTTTTTAGGAGTTACAAAACATTATGACAAAATGAATATACCATTAAAAGTTTGAGTGATTGAGTATAAAAAGATTTGTGTAATATGATTCGTTGTTTGAATGCAAAAGACATATATGAAGTTAATGGGAAAATTGTATACCATTTACAAGAATATTATTATAATAAACAACAACAAAACCAAAACAAAAAAAAAAAAAAAAGGAAGAAGAAACAAAATAATCATAATAATAGTAATAAAAGAAAAGCAATTCTTTTTTATACGTTTTCTATAACAAGCATATGTGAGTGTATGTAAGTGCGTTGGTTCAACTTACATGATGGTAGAATGAAAATTTAAAACTTATAAATTTATTTTATAATAATTATTTTCCTTCTGTGGAAGCATGATACTGAAATGTTTAATATATTCTGACACTATTCAATGATAACTTTTATTCAACTTTATAAAAGAAATTGATATTTTTAAATACTAGTCTTATGAAAATTAAATTACGGGTGGATTCAGAGAATTTTTATAAATTTCGTTAATGTTAAACAGGCAAACTAAAGTTATTTCTTTTAATTTAAAGTTTGAGAATGTTAAATGTTATCTTGCTCAAAGATAATTTCGGATTTCTTTGCAAATCACTATGAAACGCCTTATTCGAATCTGAGAATTATCATTATTCAATACACTCATTTGGCATATTTTTTTCTGCATCGTTCTCTGAAGACCTCTCTGAAATTCTCCAAGGTAACCAGGCCTGATGAAAGTCAAATGCAGTGCTAATTTATTGTGTAGCCCGTTAACTAAAGTTTTTAATAGCCTGCCTAATTAAAGGCGCCTTTTTTGAGATATGGAAAAACCAGTGTCATTATCTCTTTATTGAAAGTTGTTCTCAATAGTAAGAGGTAAAGAATTAGTTAATGTGATCCTTTACCTCTTACTACTGAGGCATTGTAACGATAAGTATTTTACCAACAATCTAAAATCATCTATATGGTCTATTATTTTACCTTATCACCATAATTTTTCCAATGGCAGTTCAACTACATCAAACTTGTTAGAGTTTACCAGGGTAATTTTTCAAGAATTCTTAAATCATAAACAAACGGACATAATTTATACTGATTTTTCTAAGGCCTTTGCATTCATACAGATTTACAAATTAAATCATAAATTATCTGACAAGTCGTTCGCTTCTTCGAATATCGCTTGCAATATTAGTCCCTTCACTACTTTCTACGTCTTATCATCAATGTAATTATGAACCTAGAAAATTTGGCACGCTTTAGGGATCTGAAACTTAGATTTCATCTTGATATCGGCTTGTCGGTGACAAAAGCCAAATCAATTTTGGGCATAATAATAACAAAATGAATATACCCCCCAACGTCTAGCTGGTCTAGCTGGTCTAGCTGGTAGATGTATTAACATAGAAATTGGATCGCAAAATATAGAAATTTAAGTTATAAGTTCAATTTACACCAAAAAGTTTGAAAACGTCAAATATCTTTACATTATATCATCCATAAAAAGAGGTAGCATCAAAGGATCTTTTTAATTTTAATAATATTTTTGATTGATATCAAATTCTGCATTTATTTTGATTACAATGGTCCAACTGGATATTTCAAATATTTATTATAGAATGCAAGTCTTATAAATGTTTCATTTAAATCGTTTTCTCCATTTTCCTTAATTTTTTTACTTTCTAATACTTTTACTTTTTTGGAAAATATATACATGAGATTTTTGAGAAAAGTTGCTCAATTTTTAAAAAAAATTTTTTTTTTTGTATTATCTTTTGTTGTTGCTTGTACTTTTGTCATACAGCTGTTCATATATGGAAATTAATTATCTTTTTTGGTAAAATCTGCATTAAATGGTTAGATTTTATGAGTATATATGTGAAATTTAAGATCTTATATAGAAATTTACCTATTTAACCATAAATTCTTGGAATACTTTTCATTAGTATTTTTATTTATATGTAACATACTGGTCAGAAAAATCGAAGGGCCAACTATGAAAACCCATATTTATATGTTTCGATATTTCATCAATTTTATCTTATACACTTTCTGAAGGCCTTTTCTGTTTTCTTTTTTTATTCTTTTTTTGTTTTTTTTTCTTTTGGTAGGTTGGTTTTGTTTGTTGTCTTAAAATAGTTCAAAAGTTTTCTTCATTACTTGCGATTTTTCTCTATCTAATCGATAGAAAAGATGAAAAAAAGTTGCCCTTATTTTGTTTACAACTTAAATTTGACCGGAAGTCTATTACAATATTACATTGAACTTTATAAAATTAAGGTTACTTAAAACCATAAAAAATCTGAGCAAAAGCAAATTGTTCGATTATTTTAGTTTTATTGGCAAAATTTTGCCCATCAAAATTTAGCTAATAAAACTCTTTTAAAAATTGTTCATATTTAAAAGTTGTACAAAGTGATATAGTATAGATTTTTTGATCTATATGTTATACGTATGATCTTAGCTAATCTAAAAGATAATATGACACTTATCTTCTCACTTTACAATCTTCCATTGATTAATTTGTTTTTAACTAATCATAATGGCCCATATCTTTATGTATGTATGGTTGTATGTGCATACGTGTGTGGGTGTATGTTACAATAATACCAATAACAATAACAACAACAACAACAATAATAATAACAATAATAACAACAACAACAACAATAAAAACGAGCTATGGCTCTTGACCATATATCAACATACAATATGTGAACAACAAAATGTCTCTCAAATATTCCATAAAAAAAAAAAACAGAAAAAACGAAATTCTTATTTTATAGAAAATAATACTTAATAACAATAGAAATAATAATAAGTGTAACAATAACAATAGCAACAAGCAACAAGCAACAAGCAACAAGAGTAATACAAAATAGTTATTATTTATGTTAATACTATTCATATATGGAAATAATATATTTGTTAGAACAAGAAGTGTTACTGAGGGCGTTAATATATCAAAATATTGAGCATACGTTTTGATAGTAATGCCAATTCCTTTTTTGCCATTTTTGCCATTTCTGCCATTTCTGCCATTTCTATATTTGTTTGTTTGTTTTGGTGTTTCACGTTTTATGCTTATTTTTTGTGCCCGTTTGATTGAGCTACCAATCAAAGTTTAAGGTGGTATAGTTATTTTGTCAAAGCACTTGTAACATCAAAATATGAAACATATAAGCGCTTTATAGAATGTTGTCCAAGGAATTTCAAGAGATTTTTTTTTCTTGTCTCATAGTGAGATAATACCATAAATTATTTATGGCATGCCTAATTTTTACTAATGATCTGAATTTTGGTCTTGGTTCCTTGGTTCTGATCTATATATCCAACATGATATTGCAAAAATTTGTAATATCATTCGTACAAATTTGCCCTGGAATTTTTGCAAGTTGATTCATCAGCAAAGTCCTTCACGTCCAAGTGATATTCTTAACTAAGAATATATTTGTATACTTCAAATGATCGATCATTTAACATTTTCTAGGCTTATTTCCCATGACCATATCGTTATTCATATAAATGATAAAGATAACTGATCTAACTGATTTAACTGATTCAACTGATTTAATTGATCTAATTGAACTCACTGATCTAATTGATCTAACTGATCCAACTGTGCCGACTAATCCAACTAATCCAACTGATTTAACTGATCTAACTGATCTAACTGATCCAACTGATTTAACTGATCCAACTGATCTAACTGATCCAAATAACTGGTCCAACTGATCCAACTGATCTAAATGATCTAACTGATTTAACTGATCTAACTGAACTACTTAAATTAAAGTTTCAATGTGCCATTTCTTGGTGCTTGGTTTTTCTTTGCTTACTCTCGATTTGTTACGAAATTTTACGAATTATACCATGCCTAAACTCTCTGGATGGTGGCTATTCAAAATCTGTCCCTAATTGGATATAATTTTTACTTGTTATGCTTTTTCTCTTTTTTTTAACTGTTTCTTGGCCTTTAGTTTTTGTTAGACAATAGCATGATTGAAGAAGAGTTCATAAAGGCTACAATTCATATTTAACACTTACTTACACTTACACTTACACTTACATTTACACTTAAAAGACAATGTTTAAGGATTATAAGCAATAAAATTATAATTATAATAATAATAAAAATAACAATAATAATAGCATATAATAAAGACCACAATAATATATTGGCTTAGGATCGATTTAGATTAGGCCAAAAAAAAAAAAAATTATGCAAAAAGTAAAAAAAAAGCATACAACAATAAGTAAAAATGTTGACACATTTTTTAGGTCAAACATACAAATACCAAAAAAAAAAAACAAACAACAAGGAAAATAGGCAAAATATCATTTGTTGTTCATTATCATCACAAATGCGTAAGGAATATTTTATATGCGTATACGCACAAATTTGTATGTATCGACATTTGGATTATTTTAAGAGATATAAAGTTTCACTTCATTGAATTAAGTAACATCATAATAATTGTGTTTGTAATGAGAAATGTTTGTCGGTCCTCGATATGCAAATTTTCAATTTTCATATTCATATCAAATCTGACTAATTAAATTTATACATTTTAAACATTCAATATTCCTTGAGCACTGAATACTTGAATTTTCTATATACAATTTAAATTAATTGTTACAAAGATTTTAAATCTTTTTCTTCTCTACTTTTTCACTTAGCTTAGACTTTACATATTTCAATTTGTAAGCCATAAATAAATAAATAATAAATAAATGAATAAAAACGCGCTGCTTGATTGTGACTAGAATTTCTTAAATATGCCCTAATAATTTTACATTTAATTCAGATAAAATGGATTTATGGATGGACTAGATTTGTTTGATTTTTTTATGTCAAAAAAAAAAAAAAAAAAAAAAAGAAAAAACAAACAACAATAAAAAGCTAAGTTTCGTTAAAATAAAACGATTTGTTATCGAAAGAGCCGTTATACGGGGAGGGTTCGTAGAAATTGTACGGTTTTTTTTTAATGGAAAATCATTAGGTTCGTTTCTAGGCTAAATCATTTCTGTGTAACAAATTTTATTAAGAGTGCATCCTATTCAGAAACTGATACTAAGTCCATAGTTTTCATCAAGGATGGAGTCTATTTTAAACTTACGACTTGAGTCTGAAGTTTAAATCAAATATATTCATTTAACGTTAATTTGATATATGAAAATGGCATCATATCATCCGAAGAATATGACCATTGAGAGAATTTTTTTTAATCTTGTTTTCTTTTACCCATGAAAATTGCAATTTTCTTTTTTTTTTTTTATTGATTATTTATTAAATAAAATCGGTAAAATTCTTGTAAAAAGGTACGACAAAATATTTCTATTCATGGCAGTCTCACAACATGCACACACACAATCATACACAAACATACTTAACCATAAAATGATGAAAATGGATTACGGTTTTTTTCAAATTGTAATACATCGTATATTAATTTTGCTCTTTTTCTTGTTCTTTTTCTTTTTCTTGTTCTTGTTCTTGTTCTTGCTTTTCTTTTTCTCATTTTTTGTATTTTACAGATTTTCTATTCATTAGCACAATAAAATGCTATTAAACTCTTAACTTTCTTTATGTTAAGGTTACTGCTTTTCTACAGACCACTTTGGTATTACTTTTTTAAGGCATCACTTAAATATTTAAAATGTATACATTCTAGAAAATCGTTTGTAACATTCATAAGGTAATTGAATATTTCATTTAGCCACATTAATTTTTATTTTGCTGGGGCATAGCAAATTTTTACTACAGAACTTAAATCTAACATAAAAAAACAGAAAAGAGAGAAAAATCAGAGAAATGAAAACAGAAAAAAAGGCTAGAGATTTATATTGTTGGGGGGCTCAATGCAATGGAAGGTTATGTTTCAAAATTAACAAATAAATTAAAATTTCTTATATTTATAAAAAAGCGTACATTCAGAATTTCAAAATTTCAAAAGTTCTAATCTTCCAATATCGAAATAAAAAATGAATAATTAAGCCCATTTAAGAACTATAAGTAAATTTGGCATTATTTTTTTTTAAGCTTTTTCTTAATCACACTTGACTCTCACAAAAAAAGAATCACAGAATTCAATTTCTCAAAAATCCATTGTTAAGAAATTTATCTTATCTAAGAACCGTGCCCACAACCAAATATAAGGCCATAACTAAATAGTGAGTGTATAAAATTTGGCTTTTGCTAAATTTAACTTGGCATTTGCTTGCTTTTGATTTTATTGTTGCCATTTTTCTATTTTTTTCTTTTTTTTTTTTTTTTCTGCAACATTTTAATACATTTGGTATTTACATAAAATTCAAAACAATGATTTTTGTATGCTAAGTGTTTAAATATGTTACTTATTGTTTGGTTTTTTATATATAAAAAAAAAAAAAAAAAAAAATTAAAAACAAAATAGAAAATGAAAATGAACAAGAATCTAATAAAAAAAAATAAAAAAAAAATGTTGCAATATATAAAAAACATTAGATTGCATTATAGAAAAACAATTTGATGCACTTAAAATTTATATGTAAAAAAGCAACAAGCAAAGCGCAAGTATCTAAATTGCAGAGATGAGCAGAAGTGGAAGTTGGAAGAATAAGCATGAATGCATTATACAATTGAGTTATGGTTAAAAAAAAAAAAATAAAATGAAAATACAAAAGAAAGATATTAAACAAAAAAAAAAAAAAAAAATTAACTCAAAATAAAAATGATTTAATAATTGTTAGTGAAAATCGACAATTTACTTGGTAGAAAATATTTCGATAATATGAAATGGATGGAATGAATGGAAATGGAACGAACTAATGGAATTAATGAAATGGTATGAATGGTATGAAGTGGAATGCAAAGAATAAATGGAAAGAATGAAATGGAAGGAATGAATGGTATCGAATGGCATGGATGGAATGAAATTGGAAGTAATGATTGGTATGAAATGGAATAGATGGAATGCAAAGATTTATTAGAATGGATGATGAAATTATATTTTAAAATACTTTTCCATTTATATTTCATATCCTTTAATTTTAAATATGATATGCTGATTTTCTAAAATTCCAAATTGAAAAAACTGAAGGCATTTTCATAACTTTCGATAAAACCTACAATAGATATTTTGTAGGGTAAGGCATATATCCCATTAAAATATTATTTATTACCTAATTTTTATAATTAATAATTATTTATTAATAATTATTTATTTAGTATTAATTTTGAATTGGCTAAATTTTCTTATAATTATAAAAAATATAAATAAATAATTTTTTTTTATAAAAAATTACATTTTATGACATAACTTAGATGTAAGAGAATTTTAAGAGAAATTTAAAGAAATTTTGGTATATCCATTATTTAGATGCCTAATGTTTCAAATATATTATAAAATTTTTTAGGCAAATTATCAATCCTTGTATTTTGTATGATCGTATTTTTGTACTCCCATTTCATTTTTCAACTTTTTATTAATTTTCTTTTGAAAAATATTTTTTCATATTTTTTCATATTTTTTCATATTTTTTGATGAATTTATTCATAAGCAAGTAACTTTTAAATAGCTCATTTAATATAACTTTTGAAGAACAATATGAGTTGCCTTAAAGTCAATTATGTACCAGCGATTTATTCCAAGTGTTTGAACAAGTGGTTTGCGCTTTTAAATTTGAAATGTGAAATTGCATTTCTTTATAATGTAATTTTCTCTCCGCTTCATACGTGTGGCAATCTCCATAAATTTGGAAATCACTAATGATACAGGCCAAAAATTTTTTTGGATCTATAAAAGGATTTTGAAGCGTTTATTATTGTGCCACTGATTGTTTATTTGATATGATCAATTTTCGTAGCTTTTTATTAAAACTTTTTAATTTCGGTCTATAGCGTTCTTATCAAAATTTATTTTGTCATGGCCTTCAAAATGTTTACGAATGCATCATTTTTGCGAATTATGACCATTTTAAAGTTAAAAATTTAAATTTTAATAAATATATGAAAAATATTTGTAAATTTCCTAGAGAATTTGGCTGAAATTCATCGCCAAATTGTTGCAATTTTGGAAATTTTTTTTACAAAATCATCATCTAGAAACCAAATTGCTCAAAAAAAAAAAAAAAAAATTTAAAAAATATCGATTACACCCATTTGTTATTATTGAGAATATATACATTATTTTTCTTAATGCATCAAAAATTATTTAAAATATGAGGCATAAATCTAAAAGTGATGCACTCATTTAGATTAGATTAGTTTGAGGATGAGGATAAAGATGAGGATGAGGATGAAGATGAGGAGTTGTAGTTAAATATTTGACCTCAACCAAATAGAATTTTTTTAGTTGTTTACTTTTAACTTACTTTTCATATGGTAAAATTGGGCTTTAAATTTTAATATGTAACAACAATAAGGCAACAATTTTTAATAAAATTTCTGAACAAGTTTCAATATATATATCCTTAGACAAGCAAACATGATCTAACTAAGAGCAAAAGAGAGATATTAAAAAATTTATTGCATTTTTAGTAAATAATTATTAAATAAATTATGTATGGCAGGAGTTAATTCTTCTAGAACCCACCCACCATTCAAACAATGTTTGCCATGCATCTGGCGTGCAGACTTAAACGGAAGTTTAAATTTTAAGGTTAAAAGTGTTGCTTCTTAAAGTTTCTAGATCAAGTTTAGGGCACAAAATTAGCCGAGCAAAACTTTAAAATAAACTACATTTTAAATCGGATCTTGTAAAACTCATGAGCACAGCACTAAGTTTTTAATCAGTTTTCGAAACTGCAGCACTTCTCCAATTTTATGAGACAGACAGGCTCAGATAAAGTGTCAGATAAATATAACGATAATGAAAATTTCAATAGCGTTATCGATTTATATCGATTTTTTAAATAGATCATAAAATTATAAAAATAGACAACATTTCCGTAGATAAAAGATCTTGTATAATTTTAGATGAGACTAAGTAAAAAATTTTAAATTCAATATTACTTGAATTTTAATGGTGAGCTGGGCAAAGTATAGTTTAAATTTTAGACATATTTTGGGCGTAACCTTCGATCAATTTCATCCATTTACAAAGTACAACTACCTATCAAATATGTTCAATATTTTTAATAATTTTTGAAATACCAGAATAATTAGAATCAACAATCATCATGGACAGATAGCTTAGAATTTTCATTGAGTAGTCTCAAACTTTAATGCTTTCTCAATATCTGATGATTTATTGGTTGTTGCAAACATTTTAACAAAATGATGATGCTTAAAAATGCTTGCTTTTTATTTATAACCAACGAATATGCAAAGTTGACTTTATTACTATTTTAATTATTTATTATTTTATTTCATTTTTTTGTGTTTTTTTTTTGTTTTTTTTTTTGTTTTTTTTTTGTTTTTTTGTGAGTAGTCAGTGATTCTTTCATAAAAACTGTGAATAAATTTTTAATATTTAGCATCAAGCAACTAAAGTATCAGTTGTCTATATCAGATCATGGGTGATTTTTTTTTTTTTTGCATATTCTAAATGAACCTTATGGGCAATAATATGGCCTTATAAACACTTTTATAATTATCATTATTTAACAAAAATTATTTAACAAAAATTATGACATTATTTGTAAATTTCATATTTATCCATCAAAAAACGTACGATTCAACATTTTTGAGAGATTCCAAAAAAAAAATCTATATAATTAAAGAGATTTCTAAGCCCCCTATCTGGAGGTTAAGAGTATATAAATTTTGTTATTTTGTTTATAACACCCAAAAAGAAACAATGGACTCTTTACAGCGTATTAGCATTCAATTCTGAATCGACTTAGATATGTCTGTCTGTCTACATTCTATCCCATCATCTAGGCGTTGTTAATATTCTTTAGCTCAAATTTACCAGGCCCATTGAAAGTTTTTGCACAAAATTTGTTGTTAAAAATGAATAAAACTGATCGAAGAATGTACCCACAGCACAACATCAACTGGCTGCATCATTGTTCTTTAAAGCAAAATTTCATTATTTTTTTTTTGCTTAATACTCGCAAAATGGCAAAAGATGAAGTTTTCCATCGTTTACTCAAAAACTGAGACAATTTCAGTCATAAAGTTATCGTGTTGGGGTGGTTGGTGTGGTTGGTGTGATTGATGTCCAAAAATTTGGCTCTAACCGTATGTGTTTATTAATATCTAAATGAGTTAGTTTATTGGACTAGGAAAGCATTTATGCATACAACTGATTAAAGGCATTTTCTTTATAATTTTTATTTATCATAAATTATTGATTTAGAATATCGATTTATATTTAAAATTTTTTTTTTGTTAAACTAAAAATTAAAATTAAAAATTAAATGGCTCAAATTACGATCATTCTCTGCATAACGTTTCGTTTAAAGTAAGAAAAAGTTGTTGTACGGAAAAATGTTATAAATTTTGAATGAATTTTAACAAAAATTGCCACATCATTATGATCTATAAGTATAATATATTTGATTCAAATGTGAGCATTTTTTGAAAGCCCCTTCTCTTCACTTAAGATTCCCATTAAACAAAATAGTATAGGAAGGTACTTAAGGGTCAGTCCAGAAGGTTCTTACTGATTTATAAAATTTGATATATACATTTATCATATGAATCTGGATTTGTATAGTTTTGCATG
Source organism: Melophagus ovinus (assembly GCA_023089585.1). NCBI lineage: Eukaryota > Metazoa > Arthropoda > Insecta > Diptera > Hippoboscidae > Melophagus > Melophagus ovinus. Next base: position 7,389,768 of record JAKKIB010000180.1, read on the forward strand.
TCTGTCTATTTATCCGTTTGTAAATATTGTTTTTTTGGTAGCAAAAAATTTGATCAATCAATCAGAAATCATAGTCCATAGTCCATAAATTTGTTAGTAACCTTAGATTAATAAAAATAATAATCATTTTTTATTGTGAATTATTTTATCTGCATACGCTGTACCAATCGCCTTTGCCATTATCCATTGTAATGTAAAATATTTTCTGAAAAGAGAGTACCAGCTTCTTGAAAGGGATACATCTCTGGCCTAACAATGATTTATGGGGGGTTAACGTAATTTAAGTCAATTGTGTGTATGGTTTCAATACGTATAAATATTACTACTCATGCGCTCTAAGCCATAAATTTTCATTGGACATCCGAAGCATGAAACATTTTCATTTACACATTATAATTAATTGTTGCTGTTGTAATTGTAGTTGTAATTGTAGTTATTGCATTGTTTGTGGTATTCCATATTTCCCGCCTTTGTTTTTGTTTTGCTATACTCTACATTAGTCGAGTTCCTGGGTAGCAATAAGCATGTCGAAACGGATGTACAAAATAAAGTGTTCTTTACTATTATGGCTCTTGGACCATTGTTCATTAAGTGAATGGCATTTACTTATATTTGGTAGACTTAAGCGATCCATAATGATCTTGCTAATTACAAGTTACAGAAATTTATGATTTATTCTACAAATGGCCTCGCCTTGCCTTGCCTTGTTCAACTTAGAATCATTTGCAGAAGCTTTTATCTATCTATTTGGTGTATCCGGATGCGGCTCATCGGTGTCAGAGGCATCACCATTATCACTATTATCATTTCTTATCATGACACCAAAACTTTCCTTTGTAAAGTATAGATTGTAATTTAAAATTATTTGGAAATAATAAAACAATTTGATAGGTGAACGTTTGGTACATGATCCAAAAAAGGTCTGGGAATATATTTGATGAATATCGCATAATCTTGTTCGCTCAAAAATTGATTTATATTTTTTGTTATTTTTATGATCGAAAAAAAAATTGCAACGTAATTATGTAACAATAATAAAGAAGTGTAGGAAAATTTAGTACGAATGACTTGAAGTCTCCTTCTAAATTGGAGCCTCCTCCTAAATTGTTAAGATTGAAGAAATTTTTTGGTTCTTTCTGTAGCGAATTTTTCATATCTCATTTAAATAAAAAATAAAACTGGTGTAGGGTATTTAAGAGTCGACTTTAAGTGACTATGAATTTGCTCTCTTTAACAATTTTAATGTAATAATTTTTGTAAACAAAAACCTGCTTGATGGTCCTTGCACGAATAACTGTCGCATGGTGTTACATTCTTCACTGCAATATGGATACCATATTTAAATTGTTGACTGAAATTGTTGACTGAAATAGCCATGTTAAATGGCAAGATGCTGTTATTACAATTGATAACTCACACAAAAGTTCGATTGGCACATTGAAAGCCCAACTTTTATTTCACTCTACATGCCTCATCATGTCCTCTCTTTCTGCCTCTCCCCCTCTCACTTTATGTCCATCATTCGTCCAGCTACAACACACACACACACACACACACACACACACACACACACATATCTGTGATAAAATCTCTTATCTCATAAAATTTTTCATTTGATAAGATTTCTTCTTGCTATTTTTAAAATTTCTTTGGCCACCATCAAATCTTCTCAGAGTTGATATAACTTTGAAACTGAAGAGTCATAAATCTATAAATTTTTGTGGTATAAATTAACTTTTTTATATAGAAATATATTAAATATAAATGAATTGTTTTACGAAATTTTTGTAAAATCGTTCGCAAAAGTTTAACATTTTTATTTTAAAATTTTTTGTGATAGAGATTTTGATGATGCGTTTTGAAAATGTTATGAAACATTTTGCTTAAATTTTATATTTGTTTGTTTGTAGTAAAATATCGATATAAACGTAATAATAAGAAAGTCAGACATAAATTTTATTTGATTATTTGCTGCCGTTTTAATTAAACTTCCCTCTGGCTATTTTGCTTATTGAAATTATCTAAGTATTGTTTGATTGTATTTCAATCCTTCATAATCATTTTAGTAAAGCACAAACACTAAAACATTAATTTGTCTTTGTAAAAATCTAAAAATTATTTAACAAATGTGTTTGTTTGTTTGTCTTTTTGTTCTTGCTTTGGTTTTGTTTTTGTTTGTTTTTTCTTTCTTCTAAAATAAAAATATTTAGCTTTATTATTAAATTTAATAGAAATGTTGATCGTACCAATTTGAAAATTTTGCACCCGAAATTCAAATCTTCATATTTTGATATTCCCTTTCTTATAATATTTTTTCTTTTTATATCCATCACGATCAGAGATTAGCTTTATATTAAAATTTATTATTATGTTTGTAATAGCAAAAAGAAAGGCTCTCATTGGAGATCCTATAAATTGGCATTCAATACTTAAGCAATTTAGTAATGTCCGTCTGTCCTTCTGACATTGTATTCCTTCTCTACGTTGCGCTTAAGCTTGGCTGAAAGTTTTTAGAAATTTGAAAAATTCTTCTATAGAAATTGCTATTGCAAATAACCAAAGATCGGACAAAGAGTATGCCCCTAGTAGCGCTACCATGTAAACCAAAAGTCTAATATAATTTTCTTATTTGTTCTATTTCTATTTTGTATGTCAGGTTTATTGATTTATTTACTTTCTGAATTTCAAATTTTTTGTTTTTTTTTTTTTTTATACTACTGAAACCAAATAAATATGATAAAGAAAAAAGAAAATGAAAAAAGAAAGGAGAAAATATGAAAGAAAAAGTGATTCAAATGTACAAGAAACATTCAATGAAAATACTTATGTAAAAATTTCAGTACAAATTGAAAGTAAACAAGGTAAATAATTTGTTGATGTCAGATGCATTATATTTAATATGATATGATTATATGGCATATTTCAAATGTAAAATATTAAGTTAACTAAATCCTTCATATACTTAAACCACTACACACATTCATACATTCATACATTCATATTATTCATAAATTGTCATTAGTGTCGATTCTCTTTGAAATTAGAATTTATACTCATTATGAATCATTAGAAAACATTTATATTAGTTAGTTAGTTAAGCTATACAATTTATTTATATATATATATATATATGCATACATATATAGCTAAATAGTATTAAAAAAAATATTGACGGCGTCAATTTGACAGCTGTCAAAATGAAATGAGCCAATAATAGTCTAAAACTACTAAACTCTCTGCCACTTTACATTCATTCAATTTTATGCTATTCATCAACATGATTACATTTATTTTGTATACATGTATAAAAATACTTATACTTAACCCGATCAGTACGTTGTACACACGTGTTACAAAACAGGTCAAAATTATGTAAGTTTTCATAAATTACTGCATTGTAAAATTTAAATAAATGAATTTGAACATTTATGAGCATCTAATTCTTTGTAGTCTCTTTTGTTTGTTTCTCTTTTTTTTTTCTCTGATTTTTTCTTCTCTTCTCTTCTCTTCTCTTCTCTCTCATCTCATCTCTTTTGTTTTTGTTTTTATTTATGCGCTTTCGTTTTCTTCTACTTAAACCTTTTTCATTTTGGAACAAGTGTAAAATGTTTTCATTGATTGGGCCGCTACTTAAATACTCTACTTGTTAATGCTTTACCTAAATAAAGCGTGATAAGATTTGATGGCACAAACCAAACCAAATAAAATCAAGTGATAAATATGAATTTTAGGTTTAAAAAAAAGACTGAAAACTAAAAAAATATGATTAAATTAAAAATAAATAAGTAAGTAAAACTATAAAAGAAATTTATAAATATTAAGATGATTTTGGAAATCTGAAATGTTATATTTTAGCCAAAAAAAAAAAAAAATACCATCATTTTTTCCTTGGAGACAAAATAATACAACTTTGAAGAATTGTGCCATATTTTATATCTTTTTTTTAAATCTAATAAATATCGATCAGAACAGTTTAAATGGCTGCATTTGGAGATTTTAAATGAATCAGGTCTTTTGAAATGTTACAAAAATCTGTCATAAACAAATTATACCTAGAAGTATGCAAATATGTTGAAGAAAAGGGAGAAGAAGAAGAAAAAATATTTTCTAAGAAAATTGCATAAACTTAGTTAGATTTTAGTAAGATTTGGTAAATTAGTTGTAGTACTTTTAGTTATACTTTAATTTTACTTTAAAACCATAATACAATATCAAAACATTAGTAGTAAGAACAGTAACATTAACAGTAACAGTAACAGTAACAGTAACCGTAACCGTAGCAGTAACAGTAACAAGTCCATTTAGTTGGCCACACATTTTTTTAAATAAGTACCATCCAGACAATGCCATGCCTTAATGCTTGCTACTGATTTTTCCTTTTTATATTCTACATTACTTGTGGTAAATGGTATTATAAGTTTGTGTACGTATTTGTAACACTCAAACGAAGTTAAGATGGATCCAACTTTTGTTATACCAAACGATTTAAAATCACTAATTAATTCAATTTTAATCTGTCTGTACGTCTGTCTGTCTATCCGTCTGTCTATCCGTCCGCGTTTGTGTAAGTAATAGATCAAAATTCTAGAGATATTTTAATGAAATTTGGTACATAAGTACATTTTGGTCCAGAAATAAGCCTAGCCTGACCATTTTTACGACCACGCCTCATATATAGCTTATTTTAAAAATATGCCATTTCATTGAAAGAAATTACACTATTTTTTTACATTTTAAAGTTTAACAAATTTCCTCCAGATCGATTCATTTTTACAAGTAAGCAAAAATCTTAAGAACCGTGTAATCGAAAAAGTTCAATTCCCTTCATTTTTAGACCTATTTTCTTCAATATAAATTTATAATTAATATGGCTGAACATTTAATGTCCTTTATCTTGTGATATTGCAATTTGTAATGGTCAAGTAATTGTTTACTTTATGGCAATTTTTAGATGGTTAGATCATCTCAGAATTTTCAATAAAATGTTTTTCAAGAATGTAGAAACTTTTTGCTTTCAGAGATATTTTATTTAATATGTTACATATACCTTAATGAAAATATTATGCTTGTAAATTTTTCATTTTAGTAGACAGACATAATAAACCACTTTAAGAAAGTTTATAGCAGATTAGCAGATTTTTATAAAAACTGATTAAAACAGATTACACAGATTTTAATCTGTGCTATTTAGTTCGAAAAAGGCCACAATAAAAAAAAAAAAAAATATGGAAAAAAAGTAAGAAATCTATGGAAGAGAGAAAGAAATAAGAAAATTATATGGGAGAACAAAGAAATCTTGAGTAACCACCGTCTAGACATTGGGGCGTGGCCGTTTACATAGTATATATAAATTTAATACTTATTGTAACTAATCAACAATAAATGCACTAAACTAAGCAAATGAAAATAAATGAGAGGAATTTGAATGATTCTAATAAATTTAAGGGCTTTAATATTTCTTGTTATTCCTTTTATTGTTTTTTTTTTCTTCTTTCAAAGAAATTGATTTTGATAATTTATTACCAATTATAAGGTAAAATATATTTAAAAATAATTAATAAAATAATTAATAAAAATTAATAAAATTAACATAAATTATGTTTTCGTTGCAGATTGATGAATACCTAAAAAATAAAGATAAAGATAAAAATTTTCATGGAACTTTTTTTTACATAAGAAACGAATTAATTTGAAGAAAATAGAAATAATTTATAGATTGATCTGGTTAAAGAAAACTTGATTAGTAGGTTCATGATTTTTAGTCTAATCTAGTGATATAGTGAAATTCAAATCGTTTTTTAAATTTAGAAAATATATTTTACTATTAAGAAAGCTTCTTAGGGTAAATATACTCAAATATAATTTTCGATTTTGAAATGTTGCTAAATTTGATTTTATGGAAATCGCTTGATATTGAAAGATGTACGGTTCCATTTTACGTATTTGTTGGTATGCTCACTTTGTCATAATGCTTACAATAAGCAGAAAGAAGCTTCCCAGAGCCTAAAAAATTCTCTTGATCAGCATTTAATATAATTTATTTATTTATCTGTCTGTCCATGATCATACAATGATTATTTTAATGTAATGAAATTTGTGCTAGAATGAGTTATAGAGAAATTAAGTATGAAGGACATAGAATGATGATATTTTGTTATGTTGTATAAAATATCAGACAATCGTACTTAAATGTTCTATGAAATTAAAAATGCGCATAAACAATAAATAAATCAAGAGATATAGATAGAAAATAAAAAATAAATAAAAAGGTTATACCATAAAAATAATATGCTAGCATTTTGGAAGAGTACTGAAAATAAAAGGAACGCCATAAGAGAGTGAGAGAGAAGGTTTGATAGAGAGATAGTCAGATAGAGCTACAGCGAGAGAGAGAGATTGTGATTGACAGTGAGAAGGGAAGACAAAGAGACGAAATGAGAAAGAGAGTAAGAAAGAAAGTATAAGATAGAAGGAGATAGATTGTATTAATCAGAAAGATATAGAGGGACGAATAATGAGAGTAAGAGAAAGTCTAAGAGAGAGCGAAATTGTTGATAAGGAGTAGAAAAATGCAATGATTATTGAGCCAAAGGGAGACACTTTTTTTTGACTGGATAACAATAACTATGTGTACCTTTGTGTGTTTGCGTGTGTATTAATGTGTGTAAGCGTTCATGTGTTGGCGCCTTTTAAAAACCATCCCTCACATTTACAGCATAAAGTAAACCAAGAGTAATCAAATAATCATACTTTTCAAGGCGAGAAAGAGATGCATATAAAGCAGCTAAGATTTATAATATGTGTTGTATATGTATATGTACATTTATATGCATGCGTTTATATGGTATATGTAACACAAGCAAATCGTAAAAGGATAACTGAAATGTACATCAATGTAACATCAACCCTCTTCTAATGGCAAAATTGCAATATGCAATACAATACACTGAAAGCCTTAAATATGCATATATATATATATATATATATATATATATATATAAAATAAAACATAGAACTATGACAGAATATGGCTGATTCATTTTAACACTTTAATTTTTATTTTGAATTTGGAGTAGCGTGATAATTGTATTTATATGCTAACGAATTAATCATTTTACATTTAGTTAACGATGTGTAATAGTTCAGTGTGCGTTATTTATCGCATAACATTAATATAATTAATATGTCGCATGTGGCATAATGCAACAAACTCAAAGCAACAATAATACCAAAAAACAAAAAGAAAAACACAAACAAAAAAGAAAACACAAAATATAGAGAAAAACACAGAAATATCGTGCAACGTAATTAACATTAATAAATTTCATGTAAATATTTAATAAAATAATTAAAGATTATGTGTTTAATAAATACAAGGAAAAAAAATATATTATCTATTTATGATAATGGACAATAAATGCAAAAAGGAGGAGGAAAAGCAACAAAGTGAAGGTCACAAAGACAATAAATAAAAATATATAAATTAAAATTTTTTTTTTGTAATTTATATACATCTAACTATATACATATATATATATATATATATATACATATATATATATATATATATATATGTATCAAAAATTTGAATTCGAGTAATAATAATAATAAAAAAAAATTAATATCAAAAAAAATAATGATGAGTGCAACAACTGCAGCTCATAATATAATGACATCAATAACGCGTCCAACAAATCAAGAAAGTCAAGTATCAAGACCTCGGGCCGTTTATAGTATTGATCAAATATTAGGAAATCAAACTAAACGTAACGGTAAGTAAGTAAGAAAATTTATTTAATGTAGAATCCTTTTTTTTTTCTGCCACTTTTTAAATACTCTTGCATGTGATATAACGGCCGTCGGCCGTTGCGGATGCTAAGTACATGAAAAAAAGAAAAAGAACTTGAAATTTTTGGATAAAATTTATTTACATTTTCCACGATGTGAATGTAATTTATATTTTATTTAATTCTGGTTTTTGTTTTATTTTTTACGCTTTAACAAATTTGTCCATTTTTTTTTGTTTTACTTACTTTGCTAAGTTTTAAAATTACATAAATATTAAATAAAAGCATTTAAATTAAAGAAAATAAAATAAAAAAATTAAGAAAATTTAATGGAAAAATATTACATTTTATTTTTTTATAATGAAATTTTACTTAATAAAAAGAAACTTACTCAAAAATAAAAATTGACAAAAATTAAAATAAATTAAATTAATTTCATTAAATTAAGAAATTATTTATAATTATAATTAATAATGAAATTTTGTACAATATACAAAATTAAAAAAAAAAAGCTGAAGTAAATCATGAACTCTGTTTTTGCTGGTGGCGAATTCTCTAAGTTTTAAAAATATTAAAAAAAAAAGACGAAATTTCTGGAATTTCTTAGAGAAATCTCTACTACAGGCAGATGATATGATCTAATTTTTTTAAATCATATTTTTCATATAATTATTTTAAGTATATCAATATATCAATAATTCAATAATTCAATAAAACTGTTAAATGTTAGAAATCAATGTGAGATGTTTTATGTTGAATATTTTTGCTACATATAAAAAAAAACATCTCATACAAAAAGTTATTTTATAGTTTTTTTTTTATTATTAAGAGTATGGAACAGTTGTAATATTTTTCCAAATTTTGCAAGCATCTGACATCGATCGTGATTGAGTAATTCCTTTAATTGTTGGTGTTGAAACTTTAACGGTACGCTAGAATATTTTTTAACCTCAACTTTTTTAAAGTCATTATTTTTATAATGACGAAATCGAGTCATTATAAGTTTCCACCAGAATTCTATTTGCTTCAGCTACAAAGGAATAATGATCGTTCATTAATGAATGAAGGAATGAATAAAGTAATAGCAATAAAATTCCTTGCATTGTCACTAAATTTGTTTACACTAAAATTAACCGTTAGATACGGTTACAATTCTTTCTTACAATTTATGCCTTGTTAAACGAAATTTCGCCTACGAAGTCACGACTGCCATAGCGTAAAGGTTATCTTTGAGAAAACAGCGAGAACCCCAGCAAGATCCTAAAATTGCCTAAGAAATCAATTATGCCTAAAAAAAAAGCACTGACATGTTTGCTAGTTATTGAGTCTTCTGAGATATAAAACTTTAAATTTATTGTTTCCTATTTCATATTTTCAAGGCCTGCTATAAAAATGCTTGTTACAAAATCTAGACAATGTTCCCAATTTTATATTAAAAAATCGATATATTTGTAACATGGTTTTTACAAAAGACGTTACCAAGCGTTTAACAAATTGGACTCATTTTACGCTTCAAACTTTGTACCATCTTAGTTAAATTTTTTCTACTTTGCTTTTCTTTTAAGCAACAAATCGAATGTTTACAATATTCAATAGATAGATTGATAAATAATTAGATCTACAACGATCTACAGCATGATGAATAGAATTATAGAATTTCGATTTGAGGTCAGATTGATGGGTCAATTGTTTGAGTATCAAACACTTCTAGGCAAAATTTTGTAACTTTTTTTTTTATGAAACGTAAGAATTTGTAAAAAAATTTATAAAACTTATTATCATCTTATTGACTTTTATTAATATTTATTCCAATTTTTTTTTGTTTTCTATTTTTATTTTTATTTTTATTTTTATTTTATTGATTATGAATTGCCCGAAGTAACGCACTAGAATTTTTCTTTATACAGTCCAAATATTTCTAAGTGTGTTTAAGTGTGCTTCGTATCGTTTAATTGAATATTCAAGATATTCAATCAAATGTAATATTCCATTGTTGTTGTTGTTTTTTTCTTTTCGTTTTCTTTTTGTTAGATAATATAAATAAAAATGTTAGTAGACATGAATCTAATAAATTTCGGGGTTGGTTTCATTTCATTATTAATTTAATATATTAAATGTAATGTAATAACTTTAAATGCAATCAATTTATCAATTTACTCAAATTTTAACCATAATTTAATGAAGGTGATATTAACCAATGGATAACAAATATTACGATATACAAATTAAATACAATCAGTTATATATTATTTGAAAGAGATTGTAAAATATTTACCCTTATACACAAATATAATCGTTTAACATTTAAGTAGAAATTTTTGCAATTTTTTCATAAAATTTATATGAAAAAAATATCTCGAAAATGGCTAATTGTATTGAGAGAAATTTTAAGCCACATAAACATGTACAATTTGGAATATATGGCTTAAATTTTATTATACATTTTTCTAGTTGAGATTTTATATATATAAACTAAATGGATTTTTGGATAATCAACATTGTAAAGATTGCCAGAAATATTGAAAAACTTTATGAATATTTTATAGATGTATAAATTAATTTAATTGAATATTCAAATTTTTAGAAATGCATAAATGAATTTAAAATGTAATAAAGTGTAATGAAAATCCATAAATCACTAGTTTATTTTTACAATTTGTAACTCGTCCATGCTTTTCGACAGGAGTTATTTTGTGATATATTTCATAATAAAATTTTATAACATTTTAACTTAATTCTTGTACGAGAAATTATATATCGTATACACTTTAAAAAGTTGAATAATTAAAAGTCTCTGAAATTAATCATTTTAGGTATTCTTTAGAATAAGAAAATTCCATACAAACATTTAGTTATACGATTTATGAGCATTATCAAATAACAAAACAAAAATGGTTGCATATATTTAGGCTTATAATAAATAATTAAACGTTCATCTGATGTTTAAAATTTTTCTACACTGTTTTTATAAGAAATAAATAGGCAAAAAAAAAAAAAAAAAAGCAGGGAGCATCCTGCCAAATCCTGCCAACACATTTTTCAAGGTATATAGAAAATATTTACAGCATACAATAAAATTAAATATAAAGTCTATTAGTCAAAAAAAAAAAAAAAATTCTATAGATGTTATTATGGACATATCAATTTTTGTTAATTTTATTATATTCATATGTTGTTCAATTTTGTAAAAGGCATATAAATAAATTACCATTTACATTAAATGTTAATAGCTTTTTATTACAACGATCAATATTGATCAAAATTGATCTAATACAAACAATATAAATTGAAATTTTTCTAAAATGCAGACTTTGATATTCCACAATTCCATAATTTCGTATAATTTTCCATTTGAATGATTTGAGTTTTCCAATTTTCAATTAATTGCAATTAATTTCACATGTTGATTATGGACTTTTCTTTTTTTGGTTATTTGAAAAATATCAATAAAGGAAAAAAGCAAAAGGTTCTTTTTCCATTAATTGATATAAAAAATTTTAAGTAGAGTTGTATAGAAACAGCTTTTAGAATCAAAAAAAAAAAAAAAAAAATTAGGGCATACTAATCTAATCAAATATGAATTCTTTAAGGGCTTGCCTATATTTTGGGGCCAAATTTTTAATTTTAATTATACATTGTTCATTGTTGTTATAAAAAGATACAAGTTGACATAATGAACACTAAAAATTACATAAAATTACATAAAATTACATAAAATTATATAAAATAAAAGAAAATGGCAGGATGGAGTAATTGAAAGTATCGTTTAGTTTGTGTTTCAACTGATTGACCAATATCTTATAATAATGCTATGCAATATAATGAACATCTTTCTAAGCAATCTCTATGAATAAATGGCACATAGAAAGAGATAGATAGCATAAAGATAGCATAAAGAAAAGAGATAGAAATAGAGATAGAGATAGAAATAGAGAATGAGATAGAGAGAGAGACGGTGTGTAAATATTTAATAATTATGGTAAAAATGTGAAATGAAATTACAAAATAAAATGATTCATCTGTTCATCTAGTTCTTCTAAAGCCACACATTTTTTTTCTAGTCAGATTTTATTCATTTAAAACACCCAAAATAATAGCAGCAACAGTAATAATATCAATAAGTAGAACAATAGTACATTACTCTGGTTAAATTTTCTTTTTTTAATTTTTTTGCCTTTTTTTTTTTTTTTTTGTATTAATTTGCCATAATTTTATAGATATCATGCTGAGTATAACAAGCTCAGTCTCTTGTACCGTTTTTTCTTTTTTTTCTCATATACCCCTTCTCAAATACACACTAACCATTTCATTCATGTGCTTTGTCTCTCTGTTTCGCTTTGGCTCATTTTCTTTTTTCCGTCTCTCTGAGAATTTTTATCAAAATACTATAATAATTATTAATTTTATTGTTATTGTTATTGTTATTGTTGTTTTGTTGTTGTTGTGGTTGTTGTTGCTATTGCTGCTGCTATTGAAATTATTATTATACGGCGAGACCAGTTAAAAAATATCCTGTTGATTTAACTGTATCAAGCGCATAAAAGAGGTAAATACTTTTAATATACATATATACTAACGCACACACACACACACACACACAATATATATATATATATATATATATATATAAATTTTTTTGTTTGCAAATTATAATTTGATCGTATTAGATTTACATTCATCATTAATTTTAAAGGAGTAACAACCACTGTTCACTAACAAAAATAACGTTGACGATTATAAACGAATAATCGAAAGAAAATCAATTACAAGTATTTTAAGTATGGTCCATAAAATTTACAAAACAAAAAACAAAACAAAAAACAAAACAAAAAACAAAAAAAAAACAAAAAAAAAACAAAAAAACAAAAATCCGAAAAAAAAAGATCAGAAAAGTTAGTGAGTGTAAAAAGTGGAGTGGGAGCATTGATCTAATCAATTTTCATAAAAAATAATTTTAAAAAATTGATTCATACAATTTTTCGTTCAATAAATTAATAAAATTGTTTAAAATTAAATGATGTAATGGCCAATTTTTATTGACTTTTAACAACATTCTCAGTTGGTTTGATTAAATTAAACCCAAAACAATTGTCGGCCACTTATCATTACAAATTCGATCCATTAATTTTAGGCGTTTTTCATAAGATTCAAATTGTTGAAATCTTTTGCCAATTAAAAAATACGTAGCATAGAGAAAAAGGCATATGGCTGATTTTTGTATAGATTCTATGTCATTGATTAAAATCTATCTGAACTATATGATATAAATTTTATAGAGTTTTTGATATTTTCTTCTGAGTCTACTTTTATTCACTTCTATGTAGTTGGAAAAAACTTTTGATTTTTTAAAATATTTACCACTGGAATATTCTATTGACAGGATAAATATGTAAAATGATTTTCGATAATTTTGGATAATTTCGGTTAAACTCGAATAATTTTGGATAATTTCGAATATGGATAATTTCGGATAATTTTGAATAACTTTGAATAATTTTGAATAATTTTTCATAATTTTTATGTGATTTTGAATAATTTTGGATGACTTTGGATAATTCCAGATAATTTTAAATAACTTTGAATAATTGTGGGTACTTTCGACTGATAATTTGGATAATTTGAGTCATTTTGAATGATTTCGAATAATTTTGGATAATTTTGAATAATTTTGAATAATTTTGATTAAATTGGATGAATTTTGTATGACTTTGGATAATTTTAAATAATTTTAAACGATTTGAAGTAGTTTTGGACAATTGTAAATAATTCCGAATAATTTCGTATAATATCGAATAATTTTGTATAATTTTCAATGATTTTGAATAATTTTATATGATTTTCGATAATTTCATTTGCCTTATTCTATATAAAGAAAAGTCTATAGCATCATAAATAATTGTTAAAAAAAATATATATATATATTAACAATATTGCGTAATAAATTATTGCAAGAAATATAAAATAAGGGTTTCTTTATTTTATTTTTTTTTTTTGAATTTTTTTTTTATTGTATTTACTCAACTTTTTTTCTTGTCATTGCACTCAATTTTTATTGTATATTTCTATATCATGTAATTAAGTTTGAGACTAAATCATCTTAAAAAATTTTTTTCTTTCTCTTTTGTTTCTTTTGTTAAATCGTTTATATATATATATATTATATATTATATATGTACATATATTTTTTTTATTATTGTTTTCTTTTGTTTTGCACTTTTGCTTTTGTTACTATTTAATAAACAAAATCATTCGTAGATTGATTCAATCACATTCAACGAATTTATTGAATTTTTTAATTTACTTCAATATAAGATAAGTACAAATGTACACAAAATACAATATAATAATAAATGTGCATATATATACATACATACATATATACATACATACATGCATACATACATACACATTAAGCACTTATAAAGAAAATATTAAAGTTCAGTCGCTATCCGCTTTTGATAGAGAGAGAGCGAGAGAGAGAGAGAGAGGGACAGAGAGAGAGAAAGAGAGAGAGAGAGACTCTATTAAATTTATTCAATAGTATGTAACACTCGCATAGAAATTCCAGTTAGATTTATCGTTTATTAAATTGTTCTTTCTATTCAAAATCGTTAAAATCTTAATACCATTGTCTGTATGTCCGTCTGTCTGCTATATTTGTTTATATATATATTGTAGCATTTCTATAAAGAACAATTATATACCCCTTGATACGGATCTTGTGTATCCATCATTGATAGATGGGCAGACATTCTTGAAGCGATTTAGAAAGTGCCTCATTATCGAAAGTGGTTCGGTATAAAAAAAGCGGCATACAAACCTAAAAAGCGGACCATGAAAAATTGTTAGATATTAATTTGTATTTTTCGCGTTAGCTTTTTGAACTTTAGCAAGTCTTTCATATTCGCAAATTTTAGGGGCAGTTGAATATAAATTTCTTGGGACGTTTTTCGTCGTTTTTTAAAATGCATTTTCTTTTCATTTCTTTTCACATTGCTTTGTATTGCTTTACTGGATGAATTTCTTCTTCAATTTTTCTTTTGTTTTTTTTTTTTTTTTTTTTTTAGATTTTGTGGCAATATTTAATGTTTTGGCACACATAAAAATTTAGCTATGCGTGTGTGAAGAAAAATTAAAACCAAAAAAAAAAAACAAAAAAAAAAAATAGTACAAAATTCAGAAGAAGAACAAAAGAAGAAGAAAATAAATAGCTAGAAATTGTAAAAGAAAAACAAACAATTCATAAGTTAATAATTTAATTTTTTTTTTATATATAATTTTTTCTTGTTTCTAAGTAAAAAGTGAGGCATACACACACACACATCCATACACATTCATTACACAAATCCACTGAAATGCATACTTTTTGTCTATAAATCATTTACCCTTCGCAAACGTTTTAATGTTTTTTAGTAGATTTATGAAAAAGAGAAAAAAAGAGAAGAAAAAATAACCAAAAAATAAAAGTAAGAATAAAAGCAAAAAATAAAAGCAATTTGAAAAAAAAGAAGGGGAAGCAACGCCATAAATGAAATAATAATAATAATAAGCAAAAAATTCAAATCAATTTCAATTGAACTGAATTGAAGTTTTTTTTTTTTTTGATTCAATTCATTTCACTCAATCATCTTAAGCCCATTTTTTTTTTATTTATTTATTCATATTATTTGCTGCCGTATTTTTTGTTTTTTGCTTTTTTGCTTTTTTGCTTTTTTTTTGCTTTCTTAACTTTTGGTTTTATTGTTGTCGTGACATTAAGTGTTGAATTTTGTAATGATGCAAGATTTGCATTTTTCTTTTGTTTTTGTCTTTTTGTTTTAATGTAAATACACACACACACACACACACACACATATATATATATATATATATGCATATATACATTTTATATTGTCCGTCTGTCTGTCTATCTTAATGGTCTGACTGCCTTTTGAAGCTTTGAGCTGATTAAATGCATTAGTATTTGTGTATATATGTGAGTATATATGTATACATATGTATCATATACATATATATGTATATATGTATGTATGTATGTATGTATGTATGTATATATAATTTATCTATTATATAATATTTAATTCATTGTTTGCTAACATACTTAACATTTGATTTCATGTGTTTACCTAAAATCTATTCATTTCAACTGAATTAAAAAAAAAAAAAAAGAAAAGTTAAAGGCAACCAAAGAATAAAAAAAAAAAAGAACAAAAAGTTCCATGTCAATGGAATTCTAAAAATATTTACATGAACATGTGTGCAAGTTTCATATTTCATTTTATTTCATTTTATTTTATTTAATTTTTTAATTTCGTTTTTTTTATTTACACAATTTTATAAAGATTCTTAATTTCGTTAAAATATCTTAATTTTATTTACATTAATTTTCTCTTTCTTTCTTTTTTTTTAAGTTTTATTAGACATTATTATATGTTACAACAACAACAACAACAACAACAACAATAATAATAATAATAATAATAATAATAATAATAAGTACAAAATAATTCTGTAAAAGAAGTAAAGCAGCTAAAAATAAATTCATATTTAAGTAATTTTTTATTTTTTTAAATATTTTATTTTTATTTTTATTCGTTTTTTTTCTTTTTGATATTAACTTTTTAATAATTTATTAGTATATATTGAATATAATTGAATTTTAAAAAATATCTAATAAAAGTCAAGTTAGGCAGTTTACCAGGCTGCCATTCTATTTTTTGTAAGGAATTATATGAAAATTTCAAACTTTGGAAAATTTTCAAAAGAGACAAAATCTTAAAATTATAAATTATTTGTAAAAAATTTTTATTAACAATCACACAATTGCTAATTTAATGTGGGACTTTCCGGTTTGTCGATTTTCTGGTTCTTTGCATTTTCCGTTGTACTGATTTTCTGGTTTTCCGATTTGCGCAAAGCTAAATAAATTATTACATCAAAAATTTTAGATAAAATATTTGAAACTATGTTGGAGAATCTTAGAAGATGGGATACCTAACTGCAACTTTAATCACACTCAAATAGAATAGAACAGAACAGAACAGAATCTAAATCAAACCGTATAAAACAGAATAGAGCCAAGTCGAATCTAACGAACTGGAATAGAAATGCTATCATTTGAAGTGTGATCAGTTGAATCGAGACGTCGATAATATTTAAATGTAATTTATATGAATGAATGTCCTTATGTGGACAAAAATTTATAGTTTAGATTATGAATTGCTCCAACTTTAGTTATATCTTTTTTTCATATAAATCTTCAAGTGACCTTTGGATGAGATTACCAAAACAAATTCTTATTAGAAAAATGGCCCGCTAAGGGTAACAATTTCAATGCTACAGTCACATCTGTCTTAAATATGCTTCGGGTTATATGTCTAAATCTAGATCTAGATCTAGGTATCACGTCACTTGGACATTTTTTATAAAAAAGTCACTTTATAATTTCTGTTTGTAGACATTACAAGTGAAAATTTCTTCTCTTTTAATTTTATCCTTTAAAAAATGTGACTTGTATCTAGCAAAATAAACTTTCATCCAACATAAAAGTACATCGAAAGTTTTTTTTGTGTTTTACTTATAACATTTATTATGTATTAATGATTTATATACTGTTAAAAATATTTATTTTTATTATCCTTTTTAATTCCTTTTTATTATATATAATTTTAAAATTTCCAAAAGCAGAATTTTCCTCAAACGATTTAAGATACAAATGTAGATGAAGCGACGGGAAATAGAATGTTTTATAGATTTCAAAATCATGTGATCTCTAAATTTTTTCCTTGTTTTATTTTATTTCTTCTTTTGATTATATATAATTTTGCTTTTGGAATGTACGTTTTAATATATTTAAGGCCCAAAAATATTTAATTGTACGGGAATATAAGATTTTCATAATTCAATATAATCGTTTTCCTTTTATTATTTATTTTTGTTGTTGTTGTTGTTTGTTGTTGTTGTTTTGTTGTTGTTGTTGTTGTTGTTGATGTTTGTTGTTGTTTTCGCTAATGTTTTTACTTTAATTGTATTTAAAAAATTTTTATTATTTAATTTGTGATAGATACCAACGAAACAACATTAAGCCATCTTCAGCACCTGCCCACATCAATTAATGCTAATAACAATGACACGAATAATAATAATAATAATAATAGCAATAATAGCAATAATAGCAATAATACAAATAGTAGCAGTTGTAGTAGTAGCAGTAATCATCTGAATAATGGGACTAGCAACAACAGTGTAGCAGCATTAAATGCTCTATGTGTAACAACAACATTACAGCATACATTACCGTCGCATTTACATGCTCACACACATTTACATTTAATACCTCAGCATCAATTAGTTTTACATCAGCAACAACAACAGCAGCAATCGCAACAATCACAGCAATCGCAACAGCATCAAAATCAGTGTGCACATCAGCAACACATTTTACAGCATCACCCTCAACATCAAAATCTGCATCATATAAATTTACATCAACAGCAACAGCAACAGCAACAGCAACAACAACAACAGCAGCAACAACAAAAGCAGCAGCGACAACAACAACAATATCAGCAGCAGCAACAGCAACACCAACAACAACAGCAGCAATCGCAACAAAAACAGCAACAACACCAACACACCAACAACACCAACAACACCAACAACACCATTACAAACATCAAAATTATGAACATGACAGAGAACATGATGAACATGATGACGATGAGAGAGATGAAGAGAAATCACCCTTAACACCTCATGATGATGATGGGGTCGATGTCGATACAATGGTTGATGATTTAACAAATACTGTAAACAATGGTCACGATTTAACTGCTGATATGGAAAGGCCGCGTAAAGTAAGACGGTAAGTTGAAAGCCATTAACAACTAAACAAGTTTAAGCCAAAAAAAAAAAGCAACAACAATGAATGCACAAATTATAACAATAATAACAATAATAACAATAATAACAATAACAACAATCAATTGATTAATAATAAATAATATAAAATAAAAAACATTAATTACAAAATCCGCTTATGGATCCGCTTACAATGTTTCAATTTATATAAATATATCTAAGGGCTTTATTCTCTTTTCTTTTTCTCTTTTTTCATATATTCTGTCTTTATCACTCTTCTTATAATTGTTATATAATAACTATATTTGATGAATATCAGTAGATCACGCACAACATTTACAACATTCCAATTGCATCAACTAGAAAGTGAATTTGAAAAGACACAATATCCGGATGTCTTTACACGTGAAGATTTAGCCATGAGATTAGATTTAAGTGAAGCACGTGTACAGGTAAGTTATAAATTTATAAAATCAACCAAGAAAAATAGAAAAAAATAAAAAAAGATTTCCTTAAAAAAAAAAAGAGATATCAAAAAAAAAAAAAAACAAAGAAAAAAACTCCACGAAGCCCCATTTTTGTTTTTGTGATATTTTTCATTTTTCTTAAAACTAAAGAAGATAGAAACAGAGAACATAAATCTCTCTTAAAGGAGATTTCCTTTGTAAGATTTTTATATAAATTATAAGAATTTTTGACCAAGGCACATCACTTGTAATTCGGGCTATTTTAAATTTATACAAGTGATGTTTGGGACATCTCATCAAAGGAATTGAACTAGTTCCAACTTTTATTATATTAAGCCACTCAAAATCCCTTACAAATTCCACTTAATCCTGACTATACTTTTGTTCAGTCCTTTTATCCTGTCCATTTAAAGCCGTGGTCAAAGAAAATCATTACATGGGCAAAAGTTTCAATTTTGTATATATTTTAGCAAAAATTGGCATGGTACCCTCATTTTTAAATAAAAATTATATGTATCAAATTTGATCCAAAAAGATCAATTATTTGAATCTCCTTCCATATAACGAACTTCTGAAATAAATTAAAAATTTCAATTATTTGACTTTATTTGCATTAAGCAAGGTGGTGTGGGGTATTTAAGAGGTGGCCCTGATCGGCTATAAATTTCGTATTTATTTTTCAAATCCGATCCGCTATTGTGTTTTAAGATTGATCTTCGGGTATTGTTTTAATGGGTTGTGTCATATATTTCCCCATGGTTAATATATAAAAAGTCAATGACGGAAAGTATTACTTTCATATATATATATAATATAGAATACCCTCAGATCAATTTAGATTTCTTAGTTCAATTTTTTTAACACTTATTTGTTGCCCTGATATCTTACATTTAATTAAACTAGAAATGTTAGACAGATTCCATGCTTTTTGACACTTTAAATACTCTATTTAACATTTTGAAATATCTGAAAATTTTGTTAATATTTTGGATAATTTTAAAGTAGAAGAAAGAGTCAAAAATTAACTTTGAAAGGATTTTTTGATAGTTCCTGTAAAAAGATAAATATTTTTTATGTTCCCACTAAATACATTCAAAACTTCTCAATGCCTATAATTACACTTAAGATTATGCAACAAAAAAAAAAAAACAGGAAATAGGTAACAGGAAGCGTGAAATGTTTAGATTAATTTTATGTCTTCGAAAATTTTATTGTGGTAAAATTGATAGCGCGCCGGATTTGTTCAATTTTTAGTTCAATTTGGTTGCAACTCAGAAAGACATAGACAATAGAAAATTTTCTAACCCGTTTGTAATTTATAATATATTGCAATATATTAGAGGCGTGTCCTTTGAAGGATAACTGTATATTTGAAATGTGGTGTAATTTTTCATTAGTTTAATATATTTAATATAAAAAGATGTAATCAATAAAATATTTTAAGAGAGAAAAGAAAATGAACTTTTGATATTATATAAAATCGAGTAGGTGTGGCTGTTAACCAGTCATTATAAATCAATGGCCTAAAATGCTCATGCAAAATTTCAACTATTTATTTAATGACATTTTGTTCAAAAGATTAATGGGCTTGAAATTTAGGTCAAATCATGCGATGGGTCTTCGAAACGATTTTGTCCATTTTTATTTCTAAGTTAAGTGCAAGACTTTGTAATATTTCTGATTAAAATTTTATGGTATAATTTCAGTTTTTGGGATCAAGAGGCAAATGATGATCAGTTACCTAAAAACAATCACACGGACAGATGGACAGAAGGACAGATGGATACAGAGACACAGGCTAAATAATTTCAAAATTTTTATGACGTTTAACAAAAATTTATATACCCACAGTTTTTGGGTGGTGCTCATAAATAGTAAAAGGACAAAATATCAAATAAACTAAATGACAAATTAATTATAATGGAGTTTCTTGTGTGGAAAACCCATACATACATAGAAACGTTTATATATATTTACGTGTATTTTTATTATTGTATTATGTATAAGCATACACACATACATAGACACACACATAGACACACACACATAATAATAATAAATCAATGGTTAAATAAATAAAATTCCAGAAAGAAGTTGGGAATCCAACACAAAATAATTTGGCAAAAAGTGAGATAGAGAGAGATAGAAAGAGAGAGAGAGAGAGAGACTGGTACCAGAAAAGCGTCGAAGATGAAGAAAAGACTAGTAAAAAAAATGATATCTAATTGAAGCCAAATTTTAGATATCAACAATTTGGAAGATCTATTTAATAATTTGGGGTACCGATAAGCGTGGCCAATTTGCACGATTTTTTTCTAGATATGATAAAATAATGACCTTAATATTTATCCAAAATTTTATCTTTCTATCTGTCACAATAGTTTTTAACGTATAATTAAAAATCCTTAAAACAGAAGTGTTCTCAGTTTAAATTGCACTAAGGGCGTGTCCTTCGACCGATTTGACCTATTTTCAATATCAAACAAAATACATAAACTTTAAATGTTTCTACCAAATTTTACCTTGATACGCCTGTTTTTTGTGTCCAAGACAATGTTTACCAGAAACAGATGACCAGATAAACTTTTGGACAGACGTAGAGAGACAAGAATTTATAAATCAATCCAGAATTTGTTGCTCACCCAAAAAATATGTATATACTTTGTAAGCACTCTGATGTTATGTATTACAAATCTAATGACAAAATGAGTATAACCCTAATCTTTGATTAATGGACATATAAAAGAAAAGTTTACTCTCTTTTCGCATGATTTATTTTTTTTTTTTTTTGTTTTTTTTTTTAGACAATATCAAACGTTAATAAATGGTATTAAAGATAATATTTATTTGTGTTTGTCTATGCTTTTAAATTTTTGTAAAAATAATTGTGCATATATATTTTTATTTATTTATATGGGGTTGCACGCATATAAAAATATTTAATATCAATTGAATGATGTTAAAAAACAAAAAAAGAAAAAAAGAAAAAAAGAAAAAAAAAGAAAAAACGTTAATGATGCTGATAATTGTTGGTGGTGGATAAAACGTATAAGCAGGCAAGCAACAACAGCAACAGTAACAGCAACAGCAACAGCAACAGCTAAAACAACAATAATAAGCAACTAGAAAAAGCAAGTAGAAGAAGAACAGCAACAAGAATGTTGTTCAAACAAAACAATAAAATAAAATTTTCAAACAATAAAGCGCTTATAAGGAGTTCATGAAAAGCCAAATTTGTTAGTTAAATGGATAATGTGTGTGTTAGAATGAAAGATGATAACAGAGTATGAGAGAATGTGTTAGAGAATGTAAGAGAATTAATTTAAGAGTGAGTACAGCATGGCAGAAAGGTACCGTTGGAACGAAACATCATCGACAGAAGGGGCTGATTTAATTGACATAACACAATAAATTTCGCACATTATTAGGGTGCTACGTGTAGCAATTATTGTAACAACAATAACAATAACAACAATAAAAAAATAATAATAATAAGCAGTAATTGTCGATATTATACAAAAGAAAGAGCAAAAACAAAAACAAAAAACAAAAACAAAAACAAAACAAAAACAAAAACAAAAAACAAGAATAAAGCGATGTTTACGGTGAAAAATGTAACCACTTGACCTATCAGTGATGGAAGCAAAAAAGAAAATCGATTAAATCTATTACATATATGTATATATATATATATATATATATATATATATTATATATATATATATTATATATATATGTATAAAATAAAATATAATAAACCCATAACAAATTATTAACTGTAGCTTTTTGTTTCGCCATCACTTATCACCAGAAAATGCAGGGTGTAGAATTGAATTTTTTCATTCTGTTTTCCTATCCTTTTTTTTTTTTTTTTATCTTTTCTCACATTCTCATAATATCACAATCTCACAAACTCACAGTTTCACATTGAAAATTTTATATAGAAAATAAAATGTAAATGCTTCAGTCGCTTAGTTTTCATACCAGCGCGTTATTTATTCCATTCATTCTTTTATAATGGATTTAAAATAAAAAAAAAAAAAAGGCAACAATGCAGATATGGAGAGTTAAATTTATACATATATATATATACACAAAATAAGATGATTGATAGATAAATAGATAGATGAATACATAGATAATAAAATGAAATGTTAATTGGTCATTGATACGCTTAAAAGCATACAAAAATAAAATGAAAAGAAAAAAAAAAGGTAAAAGTAAAAAACCAAAAAAAAAAAAAAAAAAAAAACAAAAAAAAAAAAACAAAAAGATAAATAAATAAATAAACAAAGGGACAGATAAAGAGGACAAGTAAATGAATTTCAAAGTGAAAGAAGCGGCTCTTAAATACACTGAAATCATTTTGCTTGATGTGATGACAAAGTTAAGCATGTAAAACAAAAATTTATTTCATTCATTTCCGTATGATTTGTTTCACGATGATTTATTTTTATGAATGGGGCCATCTGAAACAAATTTTGAATACATTGAATAATTTATCTAAGAAAAAATATTATAAAATGTCAATTTTCCTTAAAAGTACACTTTAAATTGTAAGCCCTTTTTTTTTTTTATTTCTGTAAAAGGACTTTTTTTCAAAACGTTCAATTTTGAGCATTTTCCATAGACTTTGTCTTTTGAGGTGACAACAAAAAATTGTCACATATAACTTGATAATAGACAGACAGACGGACAGACGGTCAGACGGTCAGACGGACAGACAGGCTGGCTTATGTCGATTTCAAAGGCTGCTGCTGTGTCGATCGATAAGAAATTACAAAAAATATGAGAAATCAACTAAGTGAAACGAATTTTTATAAAAAAGGTATTTTCCAACGAATTAGGCCTTTCAATCGATACCTCATTCAAAGTTTGATGTTACATTTCTTGCATTTAAAACATTACCAATAATGCTTTGTAAAATTTCGATCGACGTAAAGTTTTTTCTGTCTATTGGAAAAATTATCCTCACGCTCATACTCAAAAAAAAAAAATAAATAAATAAATTGGGAAGATTATCTGAAAGTTAATATTTTAATGACACATTTTACAAGCTTAATCCATTTTATAAAAAAATTGGGCCAAATGGTTGAAAACATTTGAAATAAAATGATTTCTGATAATAAGTTTGTTGTCTTAATTAAAATATCATTATTTTCTCACGCTTTAAAGAATTGAAATGTAAAAACAAAAAAAAAACAAAAAAAAAAATAAAAAAGAAAAGTATTTAAATAGTACTGATCGGAGAATGAAAGTAATGGAACAAAGTGGCCCATTCTCATTTCAAAGATCATAAAATTTTTATGGTAGTTTTTCATGCTTGTTTTTCTTTTGCATCTTGTGATCTGGACGAAATATCACATACATTGAATTGCTATTTATATTACAAAAGTCTGTCCAAATAATTATATAAAGTAAATCAGGCACGTCCATTTTTTTTGATTTTATATTTCATTAATTTTTTTTCAAATTTCCTAATTTTTTTTCTTGACTTTTTTTTTTTTGTTTTCTTTTATTCTTTACATTTACCAGCAGCAGCAACAATAATAATAATAACAACAGCAACACAAAAAATGAGAAAAAGAAAAATTTTTTTTTTTTTTTTCAACTGAAAATTGAAATTTTGATAATATTTTTGCCATACAAAAGACTTTAACGAACCGTAGACGGAAAAGCATGCAATAGCAAAAGTAAAAAAAAAAAAAGGCGAACAGCGAAAAGAGAAAAGCAAAAATCGTAATGGAAAAATCGACCATAAAAGCAATAACATACAATAAAAATCGATTTAATCTTTGACAAAAATTTTTCAGATTTCATTCATTTGTTGCTCTTATATTTGGTTATTTTGTTTCGTTTTTTCCTGCTGCTTCTTTCCTTCTATTTTTTTCATCATACATCTTGTTTGTATTCTTCATTCGAGTCAGCAGCAGCAGCAGCAGCAGCAGCAGCACAACAACAACAACAACAACAACAACAACAACAAAAGAAAAAGTAAAAAATATTGAAAGCGCAGCCACTTTGTGCAGTCTTATAAAAATAGCAACAACAACAACAACAACAACATAATAATAATAATAATAATAATAATAATAACAAGAGCAACAACAACAGCAACAGCAGCAGTAGAAAAAATGGGAAAAAAGTTAACAAAAATTTTTTGACCATTTCCCTTCTTTATAATTTTCTGTCTCATTTTAACTCTCTATCTCTGTCTAACCCTCTCTCAATCTCTCACTCCCCCTCTCTCACTCTCTCTCGTTCTCTCTCTGTCTCTGTGTTCCTCTTATTACCTTATGATGCTGACTGTCTTCCAACTTTGTGTGTGTGTGTGTGTATGTATGTGTGTGTGTGTGTATGGATGTGTGTGTGTGTGTGTGTGCATTTAACGAGGCAATTATTTTCGGATTTAATGCAATTGTTAGAACGCTTATGATTAGCTACAGTTGAATAGCCAGCCAGCTCAGCCAGCCCAAGCAGCCCAGCCAATTCAGCTTAGCCCATCAACGGGGAGCAATACTATTTTTTCTTACATTTATTGTTATTGTTGTTTTTTTTTTATTGTCATTATTAAATTATGTCCTTTTAATTTTTCTGTTTATGTATCTAACATTAATATTTAGTTTTTTTGATATTTCGATATTGTCCTTTATTTTGTCAATCATTTTGTCTCTTTGCCTCACTGTCTCTGATTAATTCATCTCTCCATTTATCTTGATATTGCTGCTACATGTGTTGCTGTTCCATGTTAAACTGTTATTTTATGTCCATTATTTTTTTTTATCACTTTTATTTTTTTATTTGCCGTTTTGTTTTTGTTTTTGCAATGATTTCAGAATGCATTTAATTTTTTTGAAAAATTTATTTAAAATAGCTCGAAGGCAACTTTGCTTGTACAACAAATTATGAATTGAATTGAATTGAATTGAATTGATTTGTGTTGTCTGCGATATGCAGTTTATACATTTCATAAAAATCTCCAAAAAAAAAAAATATTCCACTTTTAATGGAAAATGATTTTTATGGGATTTATAATCACAGCAATAAATGCGCTTTCGATTTACATTAAACAATTTTATATTCGAATAATAATCATAAGAATGTAAAGAACAGTCATCACCTTTTGTCTTAAGTGATAATTAATAAAAATGTTGAAATTAGTCACGTTATATTTTGGGCCATCATTTTATCAGTTTGTCATAGAAGGAAAAATATGATTAAGTTATATTGAAGAGAGTTTTAGAAATAGTTTTTTATGTCTTGCATTATGTGCAGTTCAAAATACAATTAGTTTTCTTTTTAATTGGCTTGTAAATCTTTTTGGGGTTACTAGTTTAAAAAGTTCAGATAACGTGTTCAGGTGTGATAGTTAGATGCCGCCTAAACTAATCTTGGACTGGAATTGGCCTAAATATTAATCATCATCATCTTTAGACCGATCTGAACTTAAATACTTGACATAAATTAAGCTTGAATTCGTCTTGGTATGAACTTGAATTAACAGCATATGGATTCGATTCAAACTTTATTAAAGACCGGCTTAGACGTAATTTAGTCTTAAGGGACTTAAATCGACTAAATCGAATCGATTTAACTCCCATTTAAATTTGCTATAAACTCTACACCTAAACCCAGTATAGACCCAGTATAGTCCAAGATAAGCATAGGCTTATCTTGGACTCTATTTAAACTCCATTGAAATGCAATTTAGCTTCAAAATAGATGCGTGTTGTAACCAACTTAGATATGATTTAGACTTAACTTAAACCCGAATTACATGCGACTTAGACGATTAGAATTACAAGCTTCGCTCATTCGTAAATCAAAAATTTTCTTGGTAGAAATTATGAATTAAAATCTCAAAATCGTAATCTCATCTAAAATTATACTTAATTTACATAAACTCTTCATTTAATTTTGGTACATTAATTTCGCGCTATTTCTAATGTATGGCTTTAGGAAAAAATCGAATTGTGTTGAAATGTCATCTTCAAAATATCCTTGTGCAGTAATGCAGTACAGGAAAAAGAAAGAAAATTGTGGCATTGTGAAATGGATCGTAATTATTTTTGGTAGCCCAAAACAGAAGAATAAAAAAGAAACAATCATAATAGAATTAATGATTATTATGGTTTTAACAATTATCATCATCATTAACATTATCATCATCATCATTATTATCATTCTGAACTTTATAACTTCAATACTTAATTATCCGTAATAATAAAACATAATTGTGCTTGTAACAATTAAAATTGCCATATCATTTAAATGGGTGATAATCCTATATAACAAAAATATTCCATATACATACATATACAATACACAATACATAAATACATATAATATATACATCACATTTGTAACGAGTGGAGCATACATATAAAAAAATGTACGGAGGAGTAAGCAGATAATTGAAATGTTAGTGTGAGCAAAATGCTTGTTAAATAACTTGCTTCTCATAGATTCAAATGCAAACAGAAGTAATGTGATGTGCTTTATATGCATAGATATATTGATGATATTAAATAAAACGCAATTAAAGAAAGAGTAATATGAAAGAGAGCAAGTGAGAGAGTGTATCTAATACGTAAAGCAAATGCTTAAGAAAATTCATACTTAATCTGTCTCCTTTGCTCTGTTTTACATATATATACTTTTATATATTAGATCATATAAAAAAGTTTCCGAAAATCTGACAACATTATTTCCATTTAGAATAATAGAAATAAATGAACGAATGAATGAATTTTTCAAAAGTACCTTATTTCAAGCAGTCCACATTTTGCGCATAGTCCCAAAACTCTAACAACAAAATGTTTGTGTGATTTATAATATGAAAGAGCTATAACTAAAGCCAATTGTATTCAAAAGTACATTAAAAATATCAAATTGGTACAATTGGCCAATTATTGAAATAATCGATGTAATACAATCAAGAAGAACCACATTTATATGAATTTTCTTAAAAAAATTTTTTTAAGTAAAGGGCGCATCTAAGATATTTTATGAACTACGTTTTGCCTATTACGTTAACGTTGACGTTCTCAAGTGTGAATGGTAAAAATTTGACTTAGAGTTTACAGAAATATATAAAATTATTTTATTCAACAAATTGATATAAAATTTGAGTCAAATTGACTTTCAAATTGAAATTAAATACAGTTTTGCCATTTAAGCAATAAATGTTTTCATTGTGATTGGCGTAAAACTCTGGAGGATCAAAATTTTAAATTGAAATTGAAGTTTGGATAGATCAGTTTGATTGCATTAATGAAATTGAGATAGTTATCCAAATTTCTTATAAATGTTAGATTTTCTGGAATGTGAAAAATAATTAAGAAGTTTTAATTTCAATATTAAGAATTTGAAAAACTTCAAATTTATTTCATATTTGATGACCCAATACGTATGAAATTAGTGTAAAATGATTGGACTATAAAACTGCATAAAGACATGTGTATGAGAGAGAGTGATAGAGGGTGGCAGAGAGAGGGAGAGAAAGAGCCAGGGAAGGAAAGCAAGAGAATATCAGAGAGTTTTGTCCTTGTTTCCCAATTTCATTAGTTTATTTTCTTTTATAACTTTCTTGTCGTTGATGTTTCATCAAAAGATGACAATTTTCATGAATTTCTATATATAAACATATATATGTACAAGCACATACACACACACACATGTATAAATAAGTTAATAAGTATTTATGTATTTGTGTGTGTATATGTGTATGTGTGTATGTGTGTATGTGTGTGTGTGTGTATGTGGATTGCATTGCTTAAAATTGACAATAATTTGTAACAATTATTGTCAGGAAATCATTACTAATTTTCAACACGCATTGTTGCATAACAATTGCCATCATACAACATTGACTGCACAATATACAATACAATGATGATTTTATGATAAAGAAAACAGTTGATGAAGAAGAAGAACAGGAAGAAGTTGAGGAAGAATTATAGGAAGAAGAATAAATAGAACAATAAAATATGAAACATGTTTAAAAGGCAGACTTTAAACAAAAAGTTATATAACGTTAAGCAAAAGTACACTTGAATATTTTTCATTCTTAGATATTTTAATAGATTCATTATATCTACACATACACACACAACATATATATATATATATATATATATATATATATACATACATATATGTATATACAAATATATATTTATAAAATTCATATACATTTATATACAACAAACACCCTCGATAAATTTTTGTTTGAGGATGAGCTGCGAATCGGAAGTGCAGACAATTGATTCAAATCACAATTCTTTATTTTTCGAGATCTAAAAATTACTTCACTTTTTTTTGTTGGTTTTTTTTTTTTTTTGGTTTTTTGTGCACTTTTTCCTCATTTTTTTTTCTTTTATGTTCTTTTAGTTAAAATTCTTCATGTACACTTTAAAAATATATGTCTTTTAAAATAAGATGGAATCTGATTGTACAGTTATTGGTAAAAATTTTAAAGAATTTTTTTGCCTTTTTGAAATTATTTTGAAATTAGTGGAAAACAAAAATGACAATTTTAGAATTCGATCGAACAATTTTTTATATCAAAATACATAATATGGCAATTTTCGTTAAAATGCATTCAAAATTTCAAACTTTTTCCCATTTTTCCAATTTTTTTTTTTGGTTTTTCGAAGAAGACGTTATATGGGGAGTGCTCGTAATAATCGAACGATTTTAATAATTTTTAATAAAGTTGACATCTGTATCAAATTTTATTGGATATATTTCAAAAATTGCAAGCTTCGTGCAAGCACAAAGTTGGACAGATAGACAGACGGACAGACAGTATTAAATCGAATCAGAAAGTTATTCTGTGGCAATCCGGTATAATAAAAAATGAGTCTGTTTCAACTTTTTTTTTTTTTTTTTTTGGTTATCACAAACATCTACAAAAACTTCTATTACCTTGTATTTTGTATAAGCTATGTAGGGTATAATAATAGCCCCCAATGGATTAATTTGGAGTCGAATTATAAGAATTTTAATTGTGCGTATAAAATTGCGTTATTTAGTTACCTATAAAAATCTAATAATAATTAATTGAATTTATTGGTGGGCAAATGAAATGGCAAATATGATTAAATGAATGAAAAAGGTAGAGCTTTTCGAATGCATTTCATTTCTTCCATTCATACTTCAATGGGGAATATTCATAACATCTGTTATATATAAAACAAAAATTAAAATTTTAATGTTACAAAATCTTGTTGAAAAGTCATTTTCTCTAAGATATAACATTTATTTATAAATTTCTTTGTATATATGCATGTATGTTTATGCGTATGTGTGCGTATATGAATTGTGGATAACTTAAAGCGTCAAGTTGAGATTTTTACCATAATATTTAACATTTTTTTTTGTGAGTGTTATTATTGTTGTTACATATTAAATGTTAGATGTTAGATGTTATTGCTATTGTTTTTAATTGTAATTATGTTGTGTTCTGTTGCTGTTGCTGTTGCTGTTGCTGTTGCTGTTGCTTTTGCTGTTTTGGTCGTTAGCCATGTCGTTTGCCATGTGATGAAATACATTCACATAGCATTTAACTTCCGATTGGATTCTATTGTCTATGCCTAAAATTGCTATCATTGCAATTGCTGTTACACAACTACCATAACCGCTACCATTACAATATAACTGGGTGTTATAATATTAACTGTATTAATGAGAAAAAAACAATGAAAGTAAAAATAAAAAAAAAAAAAATAAATAAATTAAAAAAATATTAGTACTCAGTCAGCCGTTCATTCAAATCTCAAAACATTTCTATTTCTACATCTTTATCTCATAAAGAGATATTTCTCATATAGAAACAAAAAAAAAAACCCAATTTTTCCTCCCCATGAATGGAATGCCCCTTTAGCATAAAGATGATTTTAATTTTAATCTTCTCATTCATCTGGCATCAGTTCTTTCTATTTCCATTTCTCCATAATTTTTTTGGACCCTTCATTCCTTGTTTCGTTTTCTCTCTTTTTTTTTTTGCTCTGTTTCAATACATTTTTGCTCTTTTCTTTCTACTTGTTAAAATTTCTTTTTTTCTTCCCTTCTCCTTCTCCTTCGCTTATTTCATCTTTCTTTTTTCCTCTTCATAATATAAAATCTGTCATATTTTGTATTAAAAGGGTTAATTGGGCGTTTTGTTCATCATCAACGCGACTGAAGACTAAGTCAGATTTAAATAATAAAATGAAATTCTGTTATACGCATCATCATTAGTTGTGATCTGTAATTACATGAAAATTATAGGCAATTGAACTTTGAAACTTATTATCATCTTTCATGTGATTTAACTCTCTCTCTCTTTCTTTTTCTATCTTTGTCTTACAAATGCTATTTTTTCACTATTTTAATGGTCTTTGCTTAATTCATTCATTCATTCATTCATTCATTCATTCATTTATTCTGGTTAATACTTTTTTTTTTCAATTGAAAATGTACAAAAATTAATGAAATTAGTTTCTGTATTTATTAATGAATCGCTGTGTCTCTTTACTCTACACACCAGATGTACTACCAAACACAAAACATTTGAAATTTGTTGAAAAACAAATAACCAGTTTCTTTTCTAATTTTACTTAAATGAAATGTTGTCGATGCCGCTTGATTGATTAATGATCTAATTGTTAAATTGTGTTTTTGATTTTGATTTTGATTTTAATTTTGATTTCGATTTTTATTTTATTTCATTTTTTTATTTGATTTATTGCATTTTTACAGGTTTGGTTTCAGAATCGTCGGGCGAAATGGCGAAAGAAAGAGAAATTTATGAGTCAAGATAAAAATGGTTATTTATTACCCGAACAAGGTAAATTTATAAAATTCATCATTTAATTCTTTAATTTTAACGATTTTGTAAAATATAATTTTAGGATTTGCTTGTTGCCTTTTTTTTTGAATGAGATATTTTGTCTAACTTAAGGAAATTATGATCCTTTTACCCGTAATTAAACGTAGAAATTTAGAATCTGAAAATAGGAATAATATTGAGATTAATTTGGTACAAACTATTTTCAAATAAATAAGAATTTTTTTGGCCGGGCGGGCAACTTTTAAATACCCTACATTCATTTTGCTTAATAATGATTAAAAAACGCAAGTAAATGAATTGGAAGTCAAGACGGGGCAAAAAATGTTTTAAATCATTTTTTAATCATTTGAAAAATATGTTAAGCGGTAGAGGGTTCAAAAAATTGGCCATTGTAAACTAAATTTGATACACATATTCTTTATGTGTAAGATACAATTTTCATTAAAAAATATTTAAAATTGTAATTTTTATTTATAAAATGAATTTCTTTTCGAAAATGGAGCAAACGGTTTTGTTTTTGAGGCTGGACTTATAGACAGACGGCCAAATAAATTTAAATCGATTCTGCAAGCGATTCTAAGTCAAGTCGTAGAATATAAGTGGGAGTGTTACAAACATCTGCACAAACTTAGAATATCCTAAACTATACCATACATGGTGTAGGGTATTAAAATGCTACCTATGCGGTTTTTGGAGCGTCTTAAGTTATAACCATTTATTGAGCGTTTTATTAAAATATGTCAAATGTTATTTAATTATGTTTGGTTTTTCAATCGTAGAAATAGAATTTGTTGTCTTGACTTCTTGCCACTTAAGGTCGTTTTGTTAAGAAAATAAATAACATTAAAGAATTTTTATGATAATTTTTTCTTCTTTTTATGTTTCTGTGGATATATGCATGCATATATTTTTCTAATAAAAACTGTTAGAAATCTTAAAACAATTTCAGAAGATAAGCCAATTTTTTTAAATAGGCTCATCTTCTTAATTTAATACGCATGCAAAATTTTTATCTAAAAATGATTATTTTTTTGACTATCTTGACTTGATTTGACTTCATTTGATTTAATTTATTATAAAAATTATATATTTATTTGACAAAATTATTTAGAAAAATATTTATTCTAGACAATTATGATCAATTTATAACATTTGCTTTTTTTTACTCCTTTTTATTTTTTACAAAAATTTTTTAATATGATTTTTAGGTATAGCTGATTTCCCTTTAGGTATACCTCTAACCCATGGTTTAACCGGTCATGCTGGCGTTTTACCAGCAGAATTTTGGCCTCCACATTTTGCCTTACATCAACATTTTAATCCAACCGTATTACCACAAGGTCTAATACCGCATTACAAATTACCCAATTTTCATACGCTGCTATCTCAGTACATGGGCTTAAATAATTTGAATGGCATTTTTAATGCTGGCGTTGGTGCTGGTGCTGGTGCCGGTGGTGTCGGTGTCGGTGTCGGTGCCGGTGCCAGTGCCGGTGCCGGTGCCAGTGCTGGTGCAGGTATTTACCCACATAATTTAACATTAACACAGACAACAGCACAAGTTAGTCCACCCTGTAGTAATAATAGTCCAAGAGAAACATCACCACAATTATTAGGCGGCATTCCCGTAAATCTATTAACAACAGCCGTAACAACAAGTATGTCAACAAAAAGTTCAGCTGCTGGTAGTACAAGTGCCGCTTCATCACCAGTGTCAGTTGTAACGAAAGTTGAAGACTGAAATTATTAAATATTCCATTCTACTTATTCAATTTTGTCTTTTATTTAATTAAAACGGAAAAAGTAAGCAAGAAAACCAAAAAAAAAAAAAACCACAACAAGTAGGTACATTATAGTCGTTGAAGGTCGACTATTAAATACCCTACACCATAGTTTTATGAAGAAATATCCAGAATTGTTAATTTTTTTATTACAAAAACTCCTTGCAAAGTAAGTCCTTGTAAGGGACGTGTGCGAAATAACAGTCTGATCTTAATCAAAATTATTCCCGGGCGTCTTTGGCATCTACAAATCAATTTTCAGTTGTGAGCAGGTAATAGACAGACGGACAGATACACTTAAATTGAATGAGAAATGATTCTGAATTGTTCGGTATCATAAAAGATGGATCCATTTGAAACAATTCTGGGTATGGCATACATTCACACAAATCCATAATATTTTGTACCGCAAGTAGTGGTGTAGGGTATAAAGAGAATAGAAAACCAACCAGAACAAGACAACAAACAAAAAGTGATATAAATCTGAAAGTATTACAAATAAGAAGCAAAGAAAGCAACAAAAAATTAATAAATTTAAAAATTGAATAATTAATTAATTAATTAATTGACGTTAATAATAATAATAATAATAATAATAATAATAATATAAAATTATAGAATTATAATTAGAGAAAAAGCCTTAGATTGTATTGTATAAAAATTATTATAATTATAATTAGAATTAATATAATTAAGTATTATTATTAAGAAAATTTATTTCAGCAATAATTGGTTGTACAAAAAATCAGTATAAAGTTATAATAAATAAAATCAAGTTAAAAATGAAACAAAAACCAATCAAAATGGATGAGATGGATTCATTATTTTATGACACGAAAACTTTGAAGTCTCTACCAACTAAAATCCTTTTACATTGCATTTAATTTTGAAAAAGCCTTAGAGTGATTTTTATTAGTAACACATTGCTGCTTTTTTTTTTTTGCCAAGAAATAAATCTTTCTCATTTTAAACTCATCATATCAAATTGAAAGCAAGAACTTACAAAAATTCTTATTAAAAATTTCCCGAAGAATTTATGTGTAAATTTTTGACAAATAACAAATTAGATAAAATGTGTTCGTATTCAATTGCTAAGTGGATGAAGAATATGTTAAAAAAAAAACCAACAAAGGAAGAAAGAGAGAAAGAGAGAGAGAGAAAGAGAAAAAAACAAAGAGAGAGAGAGAGAGAGAGAGAGATCTTGATATCTTGTGAAATTAAATTTGCTGCAATTCAATAGGCGACCTTTTTAAATTTTCTATAAAAATTTTTAATAAATTTTCGCAATTTTATGGAATATTCAGTCTAAAAATTTGTAATTAAATAGAACTGTGGCATAATTCGGTCAACATTTGCTCAATATATTTCTCTAAACCAGTTTCAATGTTTCTTGTTTCTTTTCTATACTTTTTTGGGAAACTGCTTTGGAAATCGTTTATAGAAGCGTATTTGGCAGCCAAAGATCGACACGTATTCAATATGATTTGATCTTGATTTGATAAACTTGTCGCAAAGTAGAAAAATCGATTTTGGTAATTCACTATTTAAATATAAACTTCAAATACCGTTTAACGTATTGAAATATTTATGATAAATTTGAAATCATTTTATTCTGAATATAATAATAATAATTTTATAATTCGATTTGGATCAAATAGCTTTTTTCATTTCATTCATCTCTTTTACAATATTTCCATATTAATAAGAATCTATAATTGAAATTTTCAATTGAGCCTTGTCCATTTAAAAATCTAAATGTATTAATCATTTAATTATCGCTATTTATATCGATATGCGATGTACCATCATGCCACAATTTTATATTAAATGTATAACATAAAAAATTTTTTATTCAATTTCAAATTAATAATAAAATTTCAGTCGGTTAAAAATAATAAAATTTTCGGTAAACACTATTGTTCATATATTCTAGGATTACATGACACTTAACTCATGATTATTTATAAAATTTGAAAAAGAAAGCAAAAGAAAAAAACCAGTTTTACTTCAAGCACGGTCTTTTTGCAAAAATTATTCATCCAATGAAGTTTTAATTATTAATGATTAACATTTAACCGATCTTAAAAGGACAGCAAGACAACAAGACTGAGAGAGAGAGAGAGAGAGAGAGACAGAAAAAAAAGGATTAATATTTTTATACTTTACACTCACTTATGGTACAGGATATTATCAGTTTAAGCACATGTATGTAACACATTTAAGGAGTTGAGATGGACCTACTTTTTAATATACCGATCGTTTAAGCATGTCCTTTTTCCTATCTGTTCGTCTGTCCATGTAAATTTGTTATTAAAATACACAATGCAATTCTGAAGTTACTTGAATGAATGAAAATTGTTAAATAGGCGTGGCATAACTTAAAAGCGCCGAAGGATAACTCTAAATAAGATCAGCCAATTATCACGATTACTTTCCATTTTCCAATACGTTTTTTTCTTGGTGGAAAAATTAACAATTCTTGTATATTTTTTTTATAAAAAAAAAAAATAAAAATGTAGGATATTTATTAGTCGGCCTCGATTGACAATAATATATTTATTTATTTTGATTATAATGTTTCAATAAAGTAAAAATTTATATAAGAAATTTGAGTAATTACACGTCATCCCTAAAATGTATAACAAATTATATTTGTATAAAGTGATATATATTATATATATATATCAGAATATGAATGCAGTAAAAGATCTTTTAAATTTATTATTATTAATAATTATTTTCAGCTTAACTGATACATCCCGCCGTGCAAAATGCTTGTTACTTTTGTAATAATTTAGTTATTACAGTTTAGATTTCACATCAAACCTCCTTCTTACATTTACTCATTCATTCATTCATTCATTCATTCATTCATTCATTCAATAATTCCATTATTTTGTTTTTTTGCTTTACATTTTTTTTTTGTTTTTGTTTTGTTCCTTTTTATTTTCATTTGATGGCAGTTTTTTTATTTTTATCATTCCATTAATTTTCAATGGTAACGAAAGAATGTAATTTATGAAACAAACACGTAGACTTTGTTTATTTCTTTTTCTTGTTGTTTTTTTTTTTTTTTTTTTTTATTTAACTAGAGGTTTCTGATTTTTCATTCTGATTTTCTTTGTTTTTGCTTTTTTGCTTTTTTGATTAGTTTTTTTTTTTTTTTTATATAGAAAAACGTTATCACACACATAAACTCTCATGCATATGTACAAAGTAAAAATTTAAAATGAATGGTAAATGAAAAGAAAAACTGGCAAAAAAAAGAAAAAAAAAAGGATGAAGAAGTAAAGTTGGCACCGTGTAATATTGTTCAAGTATATGGCACTTAACACCGCAGGATAATTTATAAATAATAATATGTTCACGGTTTTATATTTTACAAACATATACATACACACACACACAGACGTATTTTAATATTCATTTGATTTGATGCGCACCCTCCTTGAACAAATGCTACATTTCTGGTTGTCGTCATTCGTTCAATTCCTTTGCATTTTATATTTAATAATTTTTTTCATTAATAAACTAAAAATAACACTAACAAAAACAATAATATAATTAGCAGTTATAATAATAATAATAATAATAACAACAACAACAACAATAATAATAATAATAATAATAATAATAATTGTAATAAATAAAAATTCGAAATTCGTAAAGACATTTTAAATGATTTCAATACAAATTCTCTGTTACAATTTGTGACAGATCAGTTACATCCAAAACATCATGATCACGATGTTTGATCGTTTTATTTAAACATTTTTAGAAGTCAAATCTGCAATGCAAGAATGCAAGAATTTTCAAAGGTTTTTTTTTTTTTGTAGACGTTATCTGTCCGTCGGCAGGTTTATTTATTGTAAATATCGAGTTTAAATATACTTGAAATATTGGCAGACCTTGCATGGGACATTATTGGTCAAGTGGCACGCCTACTTTCAAATATAAATTGAAAACAATTGTAACAATTTTTTCATTTTATTTTATTTTCATTTTTTTGGAAATAAAAATTCATTAAATAGCAAAAAGTGAAAGATAAAAATTTTTAAAAATTCTATTTTACATGATTATCCAATAAATATCAATTTTTATATATTTAAGGCATATCGAATTATGCTTAGACAAAATTATAGATTATCAAGATATTTGCTTGCCTAACATTTTAAATTTTCCATTTTTTCTACAAAAAATTTGTAATGTTGGAAATTTTTTATATTATCACTTGGCCCAAAATATTTATTCGACAAATATTTTAAACGGTCATGTCTATTTAAATTTGGGTTCTAATAAATTGAGACATTTTCCTTATCTTTTTTTTATTCATTATTGAAAAAGTACAAAATGGTTAGAAAGATGAAATTTTACTGGCGTGTTCTCTACAGTTCGCTCAAAAGTGACAAAATTTTTATAGAAATTTTCAATCCTGTTACATTTCGTTTTACTGATCAGTTACATTAAAGTAAAATAGTGAATATTTTTTTCTGATTGTATTCTAAATAATTCTCCGCTCTGCTGCAAAAGACTTAAGCGATAACATTGCCCAAGAAAATTACTTTCATCGTTAAGGGCGACCCAAAAATATATATGATTGATCTACAGGATCCAAGAAGTCCAACCTAAGCGACCTAAGCAAACAAAATAATCCAAGCGTTGAATAAGCGACCTACGCCATATAAACAATCCATGAGGACTAAGTCACCTAAGTGATCCAAGAAATCCAAGCGATCCAACAAATTAAAATGAACCTAAAAGATCCAAACAATTTAGCCGTCTTAAACGATCTTAACGATCCAAGAAATCCAAGCGACCTAAATGCTTCAAGCAATCCATCCAATCACGTCCAAGATGTCAAAGACAGTTTAAATTTATAAAAATTTTGATATAATGAAACAGAATTTTTTTTGGAAAATTCTTTCTTTTTCTTTTACTTTTACATTTACATTTTTTTTTTTTGTTGTATTCATTTTTATTTTTAATTTTTATATCTTTGTATTTGATAAATTCTTTCAACGTACTTAAAATTGCCCTTTTGTTTTAACTATTAAAAATTAATCAAGCGTTAAATTAACGATTAAAGTTGATGAACGGTCAGCACTTAATGACACAATAAAAAAATAAATAAACAAATAAAAAAAATATAGAAACAAAAAGAAAAAAGATGAGAAAATAAAAATGAAATAAACAAACAAAAAAAAAAAAATAGAAGAATTGAAAAAGAAATCATTAGACTTGTGTAGATCATCTGCTTCTTATTCAGACAGGTTTTTGTTGCTTTTTTCTATTGTTCTGTTTCAATTTCTCCACACTTTTAGTTTTTACCTTTTATTTAATTTTTTTTTTTCTCTCTGTTCCTTTTTGGTGTTTACAACAGTTTTATATGACACAAAATTAATGGTTGACAGACTTAAGTGGCATGATTATAATACAAAACTGAAGATCATTTGAGAAAAAAAAAAAAAAAA
Organism: Melophagus ovinus; assembly: GCA_023089585.1. Classification (NCBI taxonomy): domain Eukaryota; kingdom Metazoa; phylum Arthropoda; class Insecta; order Diptera; family Hippoboscidae; genus Melophagus; species Melophagus ovinus. The sequence goes on from JAKKIB010000180.1 coordinate 7,428,969, forward strand.
CAAAAACGAAAAGAAAAAAAAAAAGAAGACAAGAAAAAAAAAGAAAACAAAAAGTGATAGAGAAAAGGAAAAAAAAATGTGAAAAGTGGAATTTAATGGCATAAAATAAATATCACTTCTATTATTTCAAGTCAAATGAAAGTCTTGGAAGAAAATGTGAAAAAAGACGGAAAAGACAAAGCCCAAGAAATGAAATACTTTTCCGCCGATTACATGCCATTTGTATTGTTTTTAAATTGTTTTGGATTTTCGTTACAATTTGTTAATTGTTAAATTTGCAAAAAAAAAAAAAAATATACAAAAAAAAAAAAAAATAAACCAAAAAAGAAAAAGAAAAGGAGAAGGCAAATGAAAATGAAAACCATGAAAGGAGGCACAAGGGAGTCATGGTAATAAACAGACTAATTAAATATCATGTTACTTCATTCCATTTATTTCTCTATATATCTATCTCTCTCTCTTTATCTATATATCTATCTCTCTTTCTCTCTTTCTCATCTCCTGTTATGATTTTTTAATGTATCAATGCTCATTTATAAAATGTTTACAATGTATGAATGACCTATAACGGAAATTGTTATTAATATTTTTCAAGGGAGGCGTGTTCGTTGTGATGAAATTTCTAACATTTTTCTCTGTTTACCTTTGTAATTTATAGTCTACATATATATATATATATATATATATATATATATATATCATTTTCATGCTATTATTTAATTAATTATTGTGTTTCTTCATTTTAAATTGGCAATTTTAAGTATTGCGGTAAAAAGTAAAAAAAAAAAATAACAAGAAATGAGACAAAAGCGGCCTCTTTTCATTAAATCTCTAATTACATGAATATTACAAAAATAAATCTATATGTATATAACAATGTATGTGTTTACTTGTGTATACTTGTATTTTCATATTGAGTGTACACACACACACACACACACACACACACACACACACACAGAAACACACAATTTCAATATAAGATCAATCATGTATTAGCGTGTCTTTCTTTCATTACTTGTTCCTTATTCGTTTTCTTCTTCTTCTTCTTCTTCTTCTATTCTTTGTTTATATGCTTTATAATAATCTATGATATATTTTGTTTTTTTTTTTGTAAATCCTCAGCTTCCATGTTATTTGATACATTTTTTGGTTTTATATGCAACTTTTTTTTGGCTTTTTTTCCGCTTTTCTTACTTTTATTTTTCTCTGTTTGCTTTTCTTTTTCTTGTGTGTTATGTGTGTGTGTGTGTGGCGCGTGTGTGTGTTGTTTGTTGATGGTAGGAAAGGAGGGTTGGGGGGGGGAAGTATATTTCATTTGCTCGCCTTTTTCCTTTAACCATGTTCTTCTTCTTACCCTTTTTGTTCTATCCCTTTCTTCGCCACTATTTCCTGATATTTTTAATAAACTTGGTGTCTCTTTTTTTTTACTCCTCCTTAGCTTCATATTAATTTTACTTTTCTTAAAGTTTTTTTCTTTTTTTTTCTTTCCAAATTTTTGTTGTTGTTTTTGTTGATTGTAATGTACTGTGACGACAAGTGTAAGTGTTATTATTTATTATAATTCTTATTTAATTTGAATTTTATTTACTTTTTATAACTTTAACCCCACCCCCCCCCCCTCCCTCCTTACCCACCCAACCCTTCCTCGGTACCCAACAACCCATGCCCAAATTCCACAATGCGATATTCCCCATTTACTTTCATCCTCTCCATCCATTCCTCTCTTTCAACACCAAAAGAGGTTGACATTTATTCTTTAGTTGAATCATAATGATGACAAATATTGAACGAATGAATGAACGATACATTTATATAAAAGTAAGACGACAGAAAGAGAGAGTGGGATAAAAAAAGAACAAAATGGAGAAATACAAATAATATAAGTTGTATGGAATTTATCTTCCAATTGAATTTCATATAAATAAATCAAAGTTAAAAAAAAATTAAAAAGAAAAAAGGAGCATAGAAAGAAAACAAGCTGGCTGGGGCCGATTCTTGGCTACTCGCTACCCAGTCAATAAGCGTGGCCAATTTGCACGATTCTTTTCTGGACATTGTAAAATAACGGTCTTAATATTCGTACAAAAATTTGAGGTTTCAACTTATGATCGGAAAAGTTTTTAAGTTTTTGTTCTTAAAAAAGAAATTACGTTGCACTGTAGGCGTGCCCCTTGACCGATTTAGCCTATTTTCAATGTCAACCAACATATATGAACTAGCAATGCTTCTGTCAAATTTGAAGTTGATATATCCTTTTTAGCAGTCAAGAGAATGCTTACTACGGGCAGATGGACAGCTGGCCAGATGGACAGTTCAATGTGTGTTTTACATGCTTACCTGCCGTGAAGGCTTAACTGCATGGTACACAATTCTACAAATGAGCGCCAGCATTGGTAATCATCTATACATGGTACATGTTACCATCACGACTAGCTTCCAACTAAAAGCCTGTATTGCACCTTATATACAAAGCTTAACTTTTGGTATCCAGGTTGGGAGCCTTCTTATTACTCCTTGGCTTAGTTTTGTTAGCTCGATAAGCCTAACCCAGCTACCCATTTTATTAAGAAAATGGGACCCTACACGACAAGCACTTATATGTTTGAAGGAGGTACGCTCGCTATATGGGCATAACAACCCCCACGAAACCCACCTCAATATCACCACGATGGGCTTTATAAAAACTGTTGATCCCATGGTGCCAAATTAAATTTTCGTTCCGATCTCGTGACTCATGACGGCCCCTAATGGCCGGCAACAGCAACGACCATCTCATGAGCCACTTCCCTTTGAGCAGGTGCTTCTCGAGACTGGTTGCCCCTCCGGACAAATGGACACACGGACAGACGGACAGATAGATATACGTAAAGACGGATGTTTAAATCGATTCAGAATGCGATGTTTCCTTTAAGGTGCCACAAATATAATGATAAAATGAGTAAACGCCCCAACATGTGGATGCTGGGTATAAAATCATATTTATTTGGCTAAAGCAAAATTTTGTTATATCTAAGCGCTTATATATTTTATATGGACAGACATAAATTCTAAAAATGTATGTATATAAATATACATGAATCAATTTTTATAATAAAATTTATAAAAAGTGAGGGAAAACAAAACAAAAAAAAAAGTAAGAAGCAAAAGAAAAAAACAACTGGAAAAAAAGTTTTATCTTAAGAAGCATAAACACAACAAAAAAAAAGCAAAACCAAAAAGTTTGTTTTCAGTTATGACAGAGTTTTGTGGGTGTATCATTCATTCAAATTTTAATATCAAGTAGCATGAAAGAATCTTTAAAATATAGTTGTGAATAATTTCAATAAGTTTTGTTATAAATAGACAGACAAAAAAAAATTAAAATTTAAAATTATATCACAATTTTTGTTAATGAAGATTTTTTATTGTTTTTAGAGTCCTTGATTTTTGCCTTTTAAATACTGAGCATTAGAAATGTATTGAGACCCTTCGTGGTCCATTTTATATGCAGATATATAAATTCTTTTTCATTTTTTCTCTTACTTTCGCTCTCTCTATCTATTTATATATCTCTTTCTCTGTCTCATACATACTTACTTTCATTTAAATATAACCACACCAAATCATCCTTAAGGCAGTTAGAATATGTAAATAATAAACTTATGGCAAAGAAAAAATAGAAGAAGAAAAGAAGAAGAAGAAGAAGAAGAAGAATTGAAATCCATTCATTGCATAAGTGCTTAACATGAATTTATGAAATTATTACTACCATACTAAACTCTAAATGACATAGATATCGCCATCATCAATATCATAATCATCTTCATTCATAATGAAATATTTCATGAATAGCTAAATAAATATAAACACAAATACAAACATTCCACCATCACCATCACCAACCAAGGATTTTTCAAAATTACAACAAGACCTGTTAATTGGAAATTTTGAATAGATGTCTCAATAGATGTGAAGAGTGAAAAACCATAAAGGAGGCATTTTATAAATTTGCCATGACAAATAAATGTGCCCGTTTACAAAATAAAATTTTGCGTATGGCATGCTTACATATATATATAAGTATATGTATAAATGTAATATATTTTAGGAATTAATCAAAATTAAATTCCATCAGCAGCTGGAAATGTCATGACAACTGTTATGATAATGATTCGAACCGAAATGAATGAAGTTAATCATTTACATTTGATTATTTGATCGTAAATGTTGTGCTACTTTCTTTGAATATTTTGGATTGCTATTGTTAGACCCTAAATGGGATATTATAAGTATCCAGGAATTTGTACAACAACATTTAAAAAAGTATATTAAAAAATTGGTCTATTAATGGCACAGGCTGTTTATTAGGCCAATTAACTTCAAATTATTTTATAAATTCATGTTAATCAATCTGGCGGCTTCATTATTATTTTGCAAAATTATCTTGTAAAAAATTATATTGTTGCATCCTTAATTCAATGGCCATAAAACTAAATGGGCATTTATTGTTCACAGAAAAAGTTCAAAATGAATTTATTTGTTATATTTGGTTCTTTTAATTTAAGTTAATTTTTTTTTTCTGGAATTTTTTTTTAAATTTCTTAATTATTTTAATTAAACTTTTTTAATTTAATTTGATTTTAAATATTTCTTAAATTTTAATTTAAATGTAAAATTTCAAATTTTTAATAAAATTATTAAAGTAAACATTAGACAGTACCTTTATAGGAAATTCGACCAGATAATTTATGAAAAATCACATTATCATTTTTTTTTAAATTTATGGATTATATTTTGTTACACATATTTTTTAAGTCAATTTTTTTTTAAAGTATATTCAAAATTTTTATCTTTTTTCTGCTTATAAGAAGGTTTACATCGATAGAGGACGTTATCTGGGAAGAGATCGTAAAACTGAGGCGATTTTAATCTTTTCCAATAGGGCCCACCTTGGGTCTAAAAAAAACCCAATTAAACATTAAATTTTAGTAAAATAACTCTAAAATGTGCAATCTATACTGTGATAAACGAACAACGAACAGAAGGACAGAGGTACAGACAGGCTTAAATCACTTTAGAAAATGATTCTAAGTTGATGGTTTTAATTAAAATGTGAATCTATTTCATATACTTCCAGCTGTTACAAATATTTACATAAACTTATAATACCCTATAGCTACAAGTGGTGCCGATTATAATAATTTAGAATATTTTACAAAGATGCCACGAAAAGTGTGCCCGAGAGAAGCAGAGAATCAGAGCTAAAGTTACAGGTACAAAATATCAAAGTGTTATATAAAATACATAAAATTTATTTGCTTTGCATTAACACATAACAACAAGTGTTACATTTATACTAAAAATTAATTTAAGTGTTAAATTATGATTGTAAAATATTTAAATTGCATTTTTATTTGTTATTTGCTTAATTAAATAAGAAAATTATTTATTGTAAAACTTTTTCCTTAAAGTTTTTGAGTGAACATATTTTGAAATTTTTACATTATAATTTCTCCATTTTTTTTTTTTTTTTTTTTGTACTCAGATTCTTAAGTGAGTGCTTTCATTTGATAAAATATTTATAACTTAAATGAAAAAAAGTATCAGAGATTAAATAAAAGTAAGCATTTACATTAAATTTGAACTGTAAAGTTGAAAGTTTTTCCAAATAAAAAAGTATGCAACAATTTCATAAACTTTTTTTAGACTACTCGTGCTTAATTAAAGATAAAGATTTTTTTTTTTTGCCATAATCATGAAACTTAATAAGCAAAAAATAATATAAATATATCAAAATATGTCCAGTTGATTCGAATTTAATATTGAAATGATTTAATCATAACCTGGCTTGGTCTAGAAGTCTGTCTATTTCGATGGTTGAAAATTAATCTACTGATTAAAGATTTAACAATTTACAAATATCTTAGTTCTCAGTTTAGAAAGTTCTTACACGCTGTATGGCCGACTTTTAAATACCTTTAATCATTTTTCCTAATTAAAAACTGAAATAAATAATTAATTAATTAATGAATCAATTGATAATTAATCAATTAATAATTAAACAATCATTAATTAATTAATCAATTAATTAATAAATAATTAAAAGTCAACAAAATTAAATATTGTACCTTTTCAATTAACTTCGAAATATAGACCGATTTGGACCAAAATTTTTTGCACATATTACTTATGTCAGAATGCAAGGCAATGCCAATTTTTTTTAAATTATATTCAAAATTGTAACATTTGTCCAAATAATGATTTTTTTTTTTTTTCAAAAAAGGAATAGTCGTAAATAAGAATCCAATTGGAGCAAATTTGGGTGAACTATTTCACATGTTAAATCACAGTAGCGTAGCAATTTTTCGGAATCGAAATGTTTATGTAAAAGTGCAAATTGTTTGGAAAGTGATCGTAAAAATGGTTCTATATTAATCATTTTCAATAGGATTAGTCCGTAATATTAAGGAACATTTATATATCAAAATTCGTTAGAATATTTCAAAAATTGTAAATGGTAGCTGAATAATAGGAAATCAGATAGATCAGACAGATAGACTTAAATCCAATCAATAACTGGCGACGATCTAAGACGATCGGCATAATAAAAGGTGGATCTATAACAATTCCTTCTGAGGTAATTGTGCAAATATTAAATCCTAAATCGTTCCAAAATTGGTGTAGGATATTCAATGTCTATATCATTATAAAAATATTATTAAATTTGTATTAAGGTAAAAATTTTGCAGATGAGATGAGTCCGATGGTAATTGTCTGTTTATATAATAAAATCATTTTAATTTATAATCATATTATTCTTTAATTTAGCATGCGATTTGATCAAAAATAAAAACAACAAAAAGAAAAAACAGTAAAAAAAGTACTTTGATTTTAACTTTTTTTGATGAAGCATTTGCCTTCTTACTTTTGGTGTTTGGTGTTTCCGTTTTTTCTATAACAACATTAGAATGTTTGTGCTATTGATGTTATTAACAATATTATTATTTTATATTATTATTATTATTATTATTGTTGTTGTTGTTCTTGTTGTTGTTGTTAATAACAATTTTTTTTTACTGCAAATGACTTTTTGAGAAGCCCTAAATTGACCAGATGCCAAATTGTATGAGTAATATCTTTCATTATATCTCTGTCTCTTTCTATATATCAATCTTTCTCCCTCTCTCCTCTCTCTCTCTCTCTCTCTCTCTTTCTGTCTAACTCACTCTCTCTTTCATTAAATAAATATATAAGTAACGGGATGTAAATTGATTTTAAATTCAATTCAATTGAATTAAAGCAAAACGAATGAAGAAAAAAAAAACCACTTAGTTTTGCTTTGCTTTTGTTTTGTCTCTCTATTTTTTGTTATGTTCAATTTAAAAAGAAGAAATAATTTATTGCTGTTGTTGTTATTTCTATTATGCTTATTTATTATTATTATTATTATTATTATTATTATTATTTACTTCTAAATATAATTTATTGGTACCTTAAAAATAGCTTTAGATTTAAAATCAAATAAAAATATAAAATATGCAGAAGAAAAAAAAATATATATATATAAAAATAAATAATTGGTATTGTCCTTGTGGATATTGAACTTTAAGAATCTTCTCAAATGGAAATCTTTTGTCTTTCGATTATTGTATTCAGATTAATTTTTCATTTCATTCAAAGTGATTTAAACATTGCTCATAAAAAAAAAAACAAAAAGGGCTGGACTGTCAGCATTGTTTTTCATAATGTTTTCTACATTTTATATCCACCACTCAGCATTTGGGGTGTGGTGGGGGGAGGGGGGGGGGGTGGTGGTGGCATATTCATTATATTGAAATGTTTGTCCACATATGCAGAACGCAAAATAAAAGTTTCAATAACAAAATGTCTCATATGAAAGACTTTCAACAATGAAATGTCTCATTTTTGGTCTAATTATCTGTATCTGTCTGTATGTCTGTCTACATGCCTGAATGTCTATCTGTCTGTCTGTTTGTCTGTCTATCTGCTACAAGTATACTTCTAACATTGAAAATTGCCATATAAAGTTTACATTTGGCAAAACCATTCGAAGATCTTGTGCGCAGCTTGTTTGTTGAAAAAAAATTGGCCAAATTGGTTTAAAGGGCACGTCAACAGTGAAACATTAATCAAAAACAATTTTATTCATTAACAAATTCTGTACAAATATTCAGATCTTAAATTTGATATTACCAAATCACAAATAAGGGAAATTAAATTTTAAATGGCTCAAAATTCTACAATGTCAAATTTTTACCTTCTTGTTTTCTGCAGCATTTTAAATGTTAGACTCATCACTCGAAAATTTCAATAGATAGAAATATGAAATTTTATATTATTATAATTAGGCCATTCTTAGATACTGTCTGTCCTCAAATATATACCCGATTGTGTAAAAGATGAAGTCTTGAACTTATTTTCATACATTTACATTCCTTTCATTCCGATATAAAGTTTAACAATAGAGATTTATGGTTCACTTAAGGAACTCTCACTTTTTCAAAATTCATTTAGCTAGCCACGAATTCCTCAGATTTTTTAAAAATTTTAAAATCAAAGTTTCTTCAATTGCATTTGACACGACACTAAACAAAGTAGTCCAGGATATTTAAAAGTCGACCTCGATTAAGTTTAAGAATTTTTTTTTTGTTCAAAATCATAAAAATTCTCAATAAATTAAGAAGATTAATAATTGATTCGTATGTTAAAAATTTTCTGTTCAATTTTATAAAATCTTAGCAAAATCTACTTTTAAAGCAAATTCAAATTGTAATTAAAACATAAAGTCATAATGATCAACTAATGATCTTAATTTACATATAAATGAGTTAATTATTTAATACTTAACACAATTTCAATGTAATTCTAAATTAAATAAATCTTTAAATATTTCTTTGATACTCTCTCTCTCTCTCTCTCTCTCTCTCTCTCTCTCTCTCTTGGTCCAACTCATTTCCCTTCATCCATTTTTGTTTTGCTCATTTTATGTATAAATTTAGTTTAGTGTTTACCGCACAAAATTGTAAAAGAGAATTTTTTTTTGTCCATTAATAATCAATCAATTTCTTGGTCTAATTTCAGTTAATTAATCTATCATTCTATTATCCACGTTTATACGTTATTTGACGCCTATGCCATTGGTATATAATGGAGTCTACTTAAAAAAAAAAAGCCAATGCACTTAAGCTCTAAAATCAATTTCCATTTAGGAAACTGGTACACCCGCCTAAAATATACATACATACTTACATACAAATACACAGACACACAAACACAAAATAAAGTATATATAGAGATATAAGAGATATAAGTATATACTTATTGGGTCATATTAAAAAGAATTCACCATGTTTTCATTTTATGTAATTTTTGTTTTGTTTTGTTTTTTGTTTTTTTTTTTTTGGAATACACATAAAAAGGAACTTTTTTACAAATCCCCACCTCTCTAATCCATTTAGAAAGGCTAATCGAAGAAAGAAGAAGAAGAAGAAGACATTTTCTGGCGACGTTTTTCTGTAAAGATAATTTCTAATTTCCCATAACTTGTCAAACTTGGGAATAATTTAACGCAAGACTTATTTAAGAAGATTTAACTAATTATGATTCCCAATTTGCAGTAAAATCACTGTAAAAATATGCCCAAAAATATGTTTTTTTCTATGATTTACAGCAAAAAAAAATTGACATAAATGAAGGCTGCATTCGCAATTGCTCAGTTGTTTTTTTTTTTCTTTCGACAATTTTGATACGCGTATTAACACAAAAGTATATTTCGCTGTGCTTAAAATAAAATCAAATGTACGTTCGTTGAATTTATAAGAAACTATTTGGAATCAAACAAGCATAATAACAATAAAAAAAAGGAGTGCAGTACGTTTTTAAATGACCCAATATATAACAAAGTTGTTTTGATAGTTGAAGGAAAAAGGGCATAAATGTTTAATATGAGTTTATATTATGATAAAGGCACACAAACACAAAGAAAGAGCAAGAGAGCAAAAGAGTGAGAGATAGAGAGACAGAGTAAGAGAATGGGAGACTTATAAATGCACAAAATATCTATTAAACGAAATATTTACGCACCTACGCACACACACACACACACACACACACACACATATGCATACAAACACACACACACACACACACATACAATAGAGTAAGTTTGTTATAGACTTTGGAAAGAATTCACTGCCCACAATTATTTACTTTAGTGAACACAATAATCGATAAATGGCATGTATAAAGTTTAGTTATATGTTTATATGTATATGTGTATAATTGTGTATGTATATGTGTATGTGTGTATGCCATATGTTTACTTTTGTTAGTTTTAATGTTTGACAGATTTTAATTGAATTTTCACAAATTTTCGTATGACATTCACATACTAAAACACAACATACATACACACATTCACAAATACATGCATACATACACATTGTCTCCCGGTTATATCTATTTTAATAGCAAATTTTCTATTTTCCTTTTACAAGCATACACTAAAATAATAATATATTCTCCAAAAAAAAAAAAGAAAGAAAGAAAGAAGATAAAGATGAAATATAATATCAAAAAAAAAGTATGATGCGATTGATAGAGATTAAATAATATAAAACGAAGAGAAAGAGATGTATTAATGAAGTGAGGAAATGTGTGTAAGAGTGTGTAAGTGAGAGAGATTGGTAGTGAAAGATGGAAGTAAAAACAACTATTTGGTTTCACGTAAAATAAATATGCCGAAGGCATTGTTTTGATATCGCTGAAAATTCTCTCTCACAAACGATGTTTTTTTTTGTTTTTTTTTTATATTTATTCCTTAGAGCGAATGAGAAAATGTGACAATAACACAAAGTACTGATATAATTTATAAAAGATGGAGTGACAGAGATAGAGAAAAAGGAAAATCTAATAATATTGAAAAATCAAAACAGAAAATCACAACCAAAAACAAAAAAAAAAAACAAAAAAATCAAATCAAATAGCAACAACTAATCCCACGAAGTTTTTGTAATATATTGAAATTGTGTAATTGTGTAACACGTCACTGATGGAATTTTATGATTGTTCTTGTTATGGTTGGAATTGTTGTTGCCATTGTTATTTTGTACAATTTTAATATGTATATCAATCAAATCAATTTCTCCAGTTTTTTTTTTCTTTCTAATGTTTTTCAATTTTTTTTTATTTTTTCACTTTTCTTGCCACTTGTACATGAAGCCAATGCCAAAACAAACCGCAATAGAATTGAACGTACATTTTATGTGTGAACAAATATGAAAACTATATAGAATTGATATTTGAATAGCCATAACTCCATTATCGCATTGTATTTGAAAGGCGTGGCCAATTTTTCTAGACAACTAAAATATACACAAAATATAAGATTAACGATGGACGTTGAGAAATATTCTTAAGAATTGTTACTATCTCCTTACGACTGGGGCAACCAGTCCCGTTAAGTACCGATCAACTGAGAGTTGTTCATGAGATGGCCGTTGGTAGTGCCGGCCATCAGGGGGCGTCATGAGTTACGAGATCGGACCGAAGATGTAATTTGGCACCACGGGATTAATAGTTTTGATTGAGCCCATCATGGTGAAATTGGAATCGGCTTCGTGAGGCGAGGGCAGCTCCTTTAAACATATATATGCTCGTCGTGCAGGGTCCCATTGTCTTAATAAAATGGTTAGCTGGGTTAGGCTTATAGAGCTAACAAAACTAAGCCAAGGAGTTTTGGATACCAAAGGTTAAGCTTTATATAAAAGGTACAATACGAGCTTTAAATTGGAAGCTATATACGCATGGCTATAAAGCCTAGCGCTCAGATTTGTACATTCATGTATCAAGCAATGAAGCCATCAAGGCCGATGTGAATGTAAAACGCTAACTGAAATGTCATCTTGAGATTAGAAAAATCTCTTAACTATATGAACATTAATCTGGAATGCAGCTCTAACTAAAGGGGAATATTGAGATATTGAACGGTTCAGAAATGTGCTCTCATAATCGAAGATGTAAATGTATAAAAAGTATAAGAAACAAAGATGATAAGGGACGGGAAGAGACATGATCTTGTAAGTGGCATAATAATTGTTTAATCTAAAACTTGAAGCCTCAACTTATATTGCTTTAGCTAAATAAAGAATAAATTCTTAAATCAGCTACAATGAACGATATCACAAATAAAACCATGGTCGATCATAATCTTGTCCATGATCCCTATGATCTATCTCATCCTGTAATGGTTATAGACAGAATGGAATAATTTTTACAAAAACTACCTTTATAAAACCCCTTGAACATTTCATTCAGTTCTTGAAAATATAAAAATCATTGAATGGCAAATAGTTTACCATACAAAATAAATGTGCCAAAATTGGTTAAAAATCGAGTCAACCTCGAAAAAAAATAAAGCAAAAAATAAAAATAAAAAAATAAATAAATAAATAGTTTGAGAAAATTTGAACGTCACTAAAATAAGCGCCATTCATGTACCCATACTTAAACTTTTATATTTAAATGGGTGGGTGTTCAAATATACGGACCTGGCATTATTTGTTTACATTGCAACGTGCGTCTGATAACTTTGATTAAATCTTTAATATCAATATAATATATAATAAATAAATAAATACACAATATAATTTATATTTATATATGTTATATATAAAATGGTTAGATTGATATTCATATAAACGAAAGTTAATTTGTTCATTATTATTGGCATAATAAATCGCTTGCATTTGTCGCTTCACGGTTGCATGGATCGTGTATTAATAGCAAGTAGGAAGACAAGCAGACAGAAAAGGCCAATTTGTTATATTGTTTTGTTTTGTTACACGTGCTTCTTATAAAAATAAAAATACACATAAAATAAAATAAAAGTTTATATAAAGAAAGGCAAATCGTAAAACTAAAAAATAAAAGTAAAAGCAATACCAATAATAAAATAGCCAAATACTTTTTACTAAATAAACGAGACTTCTTTATTCAATTAACGTACTAAACTAAATCAGTTTTGTTATTGTTATTGTTATTGTTATTGTATATTTGAAAATCTGTCAACTGTAGGCTAATTTGATTTTTATTAATTCTTTATACCCACCACTTACGCATCGATTTAGATGGTATGAGATGGCCTCACATTTTAGCTTAATTTTTTCATAGAATTTAAATCTTCATTCAGCATTATACCGCAATACCGCATAAATTCCGAAGGTATAACTTTTATTCTTAATTTAAAATTGCACTTTTTATTTTCTCATTTTTCTTACGTTTTATTCACTCAACGTAATTTAAACAAAATGTAAAGTCGATCCATAAGTTTGCGAATATTTTTTTCAATTTTGCTAGATAAATGTACTTTGATTCAAAAGATGATTTGCGTAGTAGTGTATGTGAAAGGACGGACCAATTTTTATATTATTTTATAAATTATTTTTTAAAGAAACTTTATGGAAAGTAATCGCTTCATGTTTAGATAATTTGTGTGTCAGATTGCTACATTTTTTAGGGCTTAGCTTTTCTCTTACAATTTTGTACTTCAAACTTATGACTTTTAACTTATATTAAGAAAGTGTTAGTGCGGGCTATTTAAAGAAGTATCCCGAAGTATACCGAAGTATACCGAAGTATACCGAAGTATACCGATTAGAACAGTTTTTAAACGTTTTAATTAGAAATTGTAAGATCTGTTAAGGGACTCTCCTTATAAGTACGGATAATTCTTCATACGATTTTTGAACTTTATGTTTGCTGTTACTTTTCAGAATTGGGCCTTTCTATTTTTATATCTATCACCCAGAAGTTGAAAGTATATTAATTTTTTCGTTAAATTTTTAATATCGAAAAGCAACAAAATCTGTATCGATTTAGACATGTCTATCTTTCTGCCCATTTGACCGTATGTTATTAACATTCCACTAAACGCGATATAAAAGATATTGAGCTAAAAAGTTCTTGCAGGCAGATTGTTAATAAAAATGGTTAAAATTGGATGGAGGTCCTGCCCAAACGGTATATAATAAACTGAGAATATCTCGGTTTTTTGCTCAACTGTAAACTGAAAAAAAAACATGGAAAGCTAAAAATTTGTACAAGTACAACATCTATTCAAAAAACATGCAAATGATTATGGGTACCCAAGATTTGGCCTCATTTAAGTATATTTATCTTACTTGGATTAGTTTACTAGTAACGCTAACTCCCATTAACTCTTATAAATATTATTATTGAATTAATCAAATGTATTAACATTAATTGCCCATAGAGTGCGCCTTTTTTTACATCTGAATATGTACATTTTACTTTAATTAAGGTTTTTGTCTTTACTTATGAGATTTTTCAAACTTTTGTCAATTTTCATTGTATATTAATGAATGTAAAAAATAAGAGTTATAATAAAAGTGATTAGAATCAACCAGAAATTTCATATCCAAAAATGCAGGACATTTTCAAAAAATTTCATCTTTGGATTAAAGCAGTTATATTTGAAAAAAGATTGCAACAAATTTGCATGGATAAATATAACGCATTAATAAACAGATAGAACAGACAATAGAATCTCTAAGATTATCAGTACAATAAGAGAATAAGTCGCTGATATTATTTTTTTCACATACTCGCTCAAATATATAAGATGCTTTATCATAAGTGACATGTTCATTCGAATCAATTCTGTTGATAAATTTTCTCTGTTGTAATTGAACTATGAGGTTTTACATGAATCATAACATTACTTTAAAATATTAATTAATGTAATGCTTTAATTTAATTTTGAATTTATTTGTATAACCGTTGCAGCATAACGGTAACATTAATTGTTGTCGACCTAAATAAATTCTATGCACACTAATTTCCACCAGAGTGCGCTGTTACACATTATATTATATAATTTATGTTAAAGGTTCTTGTCTTTACTTATGATTTATTAAAAAAAATGCTTTAATTAATTTTTCTGCACGTCCGATATTACCAACAATAAAACAAGTAACAATAATAAAAAGAACAAATATTTTATTTTTGCACAAATCATATGAATAAAATTTCCTTTGTTCATACCAAGATATCAAAATTTCTTCTCTAAATACAAAAACATATATATATCCAAACCAATAATTTGTGGTAAAATTTCTAGTCAATTTCAATCAATTTCGGTCAATATCAATTTAATGCTACATAATCGATTTACTTTGTTTGATATGGATTAAATTTTCAGAAGAAGTCATCATGGACTAAATAAGTCAATAGATAAGTATTATCAAAGCTGCAATCAGAGGAATTAAAAAAGTGCAATTTTATGAAAATTTAAACAATCCTTGAAAAAGTTACAGGAACCTTTTGCAAAGTAATTAGTGGCCTTTGCAATAATATCAAAAGTTTATTGTACAAAAAATGGATGGACGTAGACCATTTAGGAAAGTCTACATATCGGGAGGGAATAAGTTAAAAATGGATAAACATGATGCAGACTTCTGTTATGGTCTAGCTCTGTAATATGTGGCGGCCAAACGATTCGATAATTTATCGAGTACGCCAATTGTAAATAATGATAATTAATCAAAGCCCCGTAGACCTTAACCCATGAAAATTGGGCTTATTGCATTGATGGAAATTACACCAGAACAGAACAAAGATCCCAAATAAGAAAAGGCTGCTCTAACAAACATCTAATACTTTAGATCTTGTACTTTAGATATTTAAAAAAAATGGAGAGTGTCCTCTTTCTTGAATGAATGATCTAAAACGGGAATGCTACAAATCTCGTTAATCGCATTAAAATTTGAAAAATTCCCATGTTTAAAAAATTAATAAATGTTTTTAAGATCAAGAATCGTAACATTTAATTGCAACATTTAGTTGCAAAAATTTTGTAATTTCTTTGTATGTGTAAAATTTAGTTTTTTATTTTTCACCTTTTCGACTTATACGATTATTATTATTATTTATAAACCACAAGGCAATGTTTTCAAAAATTTCATTTCCTGATTCTAACTTTTATTTTTATTTTTTATTTTTTATTATTTATTTTTTATTTTTTTCTACGCTGGCTGACTTTTTATTTAAACGTTGACATTATTTGTACAAATTAATGCATAACTAAAGTAAAATTTAATTTATAATTATTATTATAAAATTTTAATGTAATTTATAATCTCACAAATCGTCTCACTATTTCACTGTAACACTATCTAACTCCTTTTCCATCTCACTTTACGTCTTAGTTTTCTGATTGCTTTTTGTTGTTGTCTTTATTTTTATTTTTTACATATTTAAATGAACATGTTTACTCGCATATCAAAATATCTCATTATTTATAGTTTATTTATTATGCATTTTGTTGTATTAATTGTTTGTACCCTTTTAAGCTATTTCACAAATTTACATTTACATTTACATTTACATTATTTAGCGTCGCATACGTCCTACATATATAAATAATAATAATGATAATACAATAATTACATTTAATTGTTAGTCGTGACACCGCAATATTTACCTACCTTTATCATGCCTTTTCAACAATTCATTTTCTCAATGCTCTTTACTCCTTCCATCAATCTATTTTACACCACAATTTTAGCTACTCATTCCAAACATTTGAATTATTTACCCTTTCTATCATTCTGGCATTTTCGTGGAGTTGTTTTTTGAAGGTTCTATGGCTCATTTGTATTAAACGATTTTTATACGTATGTATGTATGTATGTATGTATGTATGTATGTATGTTTGTATGTATGTATGTATGTATGTATGTTTGTTTGTTGTTGTTGCAGTTATTGTTGTTATTATTGTTTTATGATTATTATTTTTATATTTTTGAAAGAGGTCTACGATCGTGTTTATATCTTGGGGCATATCATTTTTATAATCTAAACTATTTGTAAAAATACAAGTTATTAAAAATTTATATAAATATTTTGTAAAGCTCAAAACATTTCCATATTTTATAAAATATCAATCGACTCAGAATTCATCCATCTTTGTCCATGTTTGTCTATCTGTCTGTCCATCTATGTATTATACTCTAGATTGCCATGTCTGAGATATTTTAATGAAATCTGGCACACAGTGGTGTTTTTGGCCCACAAATGAACTCTATTAAAAATGATTAAAATTTGGAATATTTTTGCGACCACTCCCCA
This sequence comes from Melophagus ovinus, assembly GCA_023089585.1. Lineage (NCBI taxonomy): Eukaryota > Metazoa > Arthropoda > Insecta > Diptera > Hippoboscidae > Melophagus > Melophagus ovinus. The sequence continues at coordinate 7,446,120 of JAKKIB010000180.1, forward strand.
TAAAACGTCTCTAACATTATTTAAAGTCGTTATATATTTTAATAAAAATTAATTATTTTAAGGTATTTTAATATGAAAAGCATTTGTACTAAATGTGATCCAAATCGATCTATTTTTACGACCCATTCTCATTTAAAGCCTTTTACGACAAAAAAAAAAAACATTAAATGGACAAAAGTTACAATTTTGAATATATTTTAACAAAAATTGGCACGGCCTTATCTTTTGGACTTGGAAGATGTATGCATAAAATTTGATCCATAATCGATATATATTTTGAACTTTCTTTCTCTAAATTATTTTCAATTAATTGATTTGTAATTTCCTTATGCATCTATTTAATCACGCTACACAATGCGGTATAGACCATTTAAGAGTTGCTCCCGACTAATTTGTTTTTTGTTTTTGGTTTTTGGTTTTTTTTTTTTTTGGGTGTTGGGAAGGTGGGATGGTGGGGGGGTTGAAATTACTTTTAAAATTTTTGCTTTTGTTGTTTACTGTTATCGCTTGTACGATTTCTGTTTCGTGATAATATTTTAATTGATTAATTTTAACATGACTGCATTACATTGGTTCTGTTTTGTGTTCTTTATTTACTTCTCAATTTTTTTTTTTTTTTTTTTTTTCGTTCTATTTCAATTTGTTATTGACGTGACGTGGCTGTTAGTGTTGATGTATTGGGGAAATTTATCTTTGCATGCATTGCAACATAAAAAGAAATTATTTTCTATTATTTTTTATATATAAAAATATATATAAATATAAATATAAATATAAATATAAATATAAATATAAAAATAAAAATAAATATAAAGGATTATTATTTGTCCCCATTACTTTTAATTATTCTACTGTTGTTATTCGCTTTCATAGAGGGCGATAAAGTGTTTCGCGCTGTGTATGTATGTGTATGTATGTATGATGTGTGTTGTGTGTGTGTGTGTGTGTTTGCATAGTGCGGTAGCCTATTTAAGTGACAACATTATGCGGCATACTTTTCATTTTTAATAACTTTCCAGTTAATTAACTAATATATTTATAAATTGAAGTTAATTTGCTTTCTCATTTCACTCATTTCACTCATTTCACTTCTTTCCTCCAACAGTTTATAATAAATTAATTAATATGCCAAATAATGAATAAATGTCTCTAAAAAACTTTATATAAACTAACAATTACAAGACTTTCATATTTTAAAGAAACAAATGCAGACGCAAAATGTTTATGATAGTGAGTGTGAAAGAGAATGAGTGAGAAAAGAAAGCAAAAATATTATGATTATATTTTATAATTATTGTCTTCCATTAATGCTCATTAAAAAATATGTTTCATTATCCTAATGATTATTATTATTATTATTGATTTATTTATTTTTTTTATTTTTTTTTTTTTTTTTTTTTTTGGTTAATGAAAATATATTCAAATTATTTATAATTTTCAATTTCCTTTCAATATTATACCAATATCTACTTATGGAGATAATTTTAAAAGATGAACATTAATTAATGAATGATTAAGAGAATTTTGAATTTATTCAGTGTCATTGATTTTATAATTTCATTTTATAATTTCAAACAAAGGAAAATGTTATATTATCAATTGAGATGGACTCGTAAACCCTTAACATCATTTGCATCATTTTGATTTTTTACATTAAAGATGTCAACTAAATGATTAAATTATAAATTAAATTAATAAAGAGCAAATTGTAATTTAATTAAGAAATTTGAACAGTTCAATTCAGAAATCAGAACACTTTTTTATATGGAGCAAATGGGTTTCAACTAGTCAATCGATCTGAATCTAATTATGATTTTTCTTAATTATTAAACTAACTAAAAGCCTTAAAAGCCCTAAGCCATCGATTTTTCATTGAAAAATTAGTAAAAATTATGCATTTACGCAGTTTTTTTTTTTTTTTTTTTTTTTTGAAAAGTTTTTATTTTATATAACAATTTCTATCAAATATAAAAGTTTTGATGAGAAGTGGCTACCAAAGTTAGTGTGTTAGTAACTATTTTTCATTTTTTATAATAGAAAAAGAAATTCCCATAATAAAATAACGATATTTTAGTTTTATAAAATCAACTCATTCAACATAAAAAAATATCATAGAATTTTGGTATAGTTATATAAAAATTATTGCAGTTTTAGTTAGTCCATGAATTCTATTTTATTGCTCCTTCAAAAAATTGAAAAAAATTTTAATGGTGATTTGATTTCTTTACCATTACTCTTTCATAAATTTTGCTTTATAAAGACAAGTAAGAAAGATTTTAATAGTCGGTAAGGGTCGACTTTTAAATACTCTACACCATTTTCTTTTAAAGTAATTAAAGCCGAATAAGGAAACTAAAGGCCAAGAGAATCGAAAAAAAAAATGTAATTTCTCAATTTTTTAAAAAGCTCGTTATATGGGGGGAGGTTCAAAAAAATTTACCTATCTGAACTAAGTTTGTTATACATATTTCTTATATAAAAATACAAAACACCGTCAATTTTTGTTAAAATATATTCAATATTGAACTTTTCTTTCATATAAGGAGTTTTTTCCAAAAAAAAAAGCGTTATATGAGGCGTGGTCGTAAAAATAGACCGATTTTAATTATTTTCAATAGGGTTCGTTCCTGGGCCTGGCCAAAACAAAGCAATGCACCAATTTTTTTTTATTGTCTTTTTTATTGTCTCCCCAAATTGCGACCTGCAGCTGAATAACAGGCGGACAGATCGACAGACAAGCTTAAAATGTTACAGAAAGTTATTCTGAGTCGATCGGTATAATAAAAAGTGGGTCTCCATTTTTTCCAAGCGTGTTACAAACTTATAATACCCTGTACCACAAATGGTGTAGGGTATAATGAAATTATAATTAATAATAAATTTTAAATATATGACTATTATTTATTTTTATTTTAATTACTTTATTAATTATTTTTTTAGGCGATTTTAATTTGCCAGAAGAATTATTCATTTTTTTCATATCAATCAGATTTCAATTGTTTTAAAATTTTCTTTATTTTCATTTTCTTAGTCTTACACTTATACTTAAAATTATATTTAATTTTATTTATAATGAAATTTTTCATATCAAATTTCATAAAAATTTTTTATATTTTAATTTTTTAATATAATTAATTCATTTTTTTTTTTGGCTTTTTATTTTCCATTGTTTTTTTTGTTCTTTTTTTTTTTTGGTAATGTTTATTTACTTAGTGTATTTTAATTTTATACATTATTAATAATAAATAAAATGATAAAGTTATTCCGATCGATTAACTTGACTAAAAAAAAATACAACTTTCTATCTGCTTTTATTTTAAAGTTATGAACGAAAAAGTATAAATTTTTGCTTAAAAATACGAAAGCGTGCTTAATTTACTTTGCACTTTGGGCGTGTCCTTTAACCGTCTTGGCCCATTTTCAATACCAAACAAACTACATGAATTTTCAATGTTTGTGCCAAATTTGAAATCGTTATTTCTTTTTTTTTTTTTTTTTTGGCGATCAAGAGAATGTTTACCATAGACGGGTTACACAGAAAGACGGATAGATGGACAGACGGACAGACAGACAGACATGTTTAAATTGATTCAGATATTGATACTAATCAAGAATATATAGATTTTATATCGAAGATAAATGATTGATAACAAAAAGTAAGAGGAAGCATTTCAAAATCTATACAGCAACCACAAAGAGAGAGAGAGAGAGAGAGAGAGAAAAAAGCAGACAGTTGGAATGATAGAGATAGTGAGCGAGGGTAAGGATAATCTTTAAGTCATTGCCATATTTTTATTAATATTTTCTAAATGCTCTTTAGCTTTAATGCGCAACGTTGCTATCGAATTGGAACGTATATCTGTAGTTGGCGTTGATGAATTTGCTTGTGCTTGTGCTTGTGCTTGAGACTGAGATTGAGATTGACATTGTTGTGCTGATGATAGAGATGCTATTGATGATAATGATGATAGCGATGATAACGATGATAATGATGGCGGTGTTAACACTATTATATTATTGGTAGCATTTATTGTATTATTAATATTGCTATTAAGGGTAATTAAATGCATTGCTGGATTAGCATTTAATGGACTTTCACAACCGACATCCAATACTTCAGTATTATCTCTATGATTATTCATATTGTTCATATTATGCATTAGACATTTTTCCGATTCTGATGAACCGGAATTATCATCGATATTTGAATTAATGATATTATTATTATTATTGCAATTATTAGGACTTGTTGTATTATTATTACTGGAAAGATTTTGCGGTTTTGTGGATTGTGTTGCTAATGAGAGTGATAGTGATAATGAAGATGGGCCCAATGCTAAATTATTTGGAGGTGAATTTATTTGATTATTACTTGTGGTGGATATATTTGGTATATTTGATATGGATGAAACATGTGATGGTGAAGTTGATGAAGAAGAAGAAGATGTTGCAGTTGTAATAGAATGAATATTTTTATTGCTATTATTATTATTATTATTATTATTATTATTATTATTATTTTGTAACACTAAGACCTTGTGGTGATATTGTGGCCAAATTGTGTGGTGATATACTTTCTAAATGATAATTATGACTATGCTGACTATGCTGACTATGCTGATGATGTTGCTGCTGTTGATGCGGTGAATGAGAATGATGCGGTGATGACAAGTGATTTAATGGTAGATGATGGTGAGCAGCATGATGTGTATTAGAAGTTAATGGCGCTATAGAATGATGTAGACTATTCGATGATGGCATTAAAGATACTTGTACGGCTCCCGGTATTGGTGTTGGTGGCAATGGTGGTAATGGTGATGCATGCGTATGTGTATGTCCATGTGAATGTGAATGTGGATGTGAATGTGAATGTGAATGTGTATGTACATGTGGCGATGGTGGCGCATGATGTCCCATACTAGCCAATGTGCTCATTGATAGGCTGGTTGGTGTTAAACTGAGCGGTGGCGTCAAATAACTGGGATAAACTGTTTGGGGATGCGATAAAAATCCTATAGAAAGAAAAAGTAAAAATATGAAAAATATAGTAACTTAAAAAAAATTTTAATCAGAAGAAAATCAAATTTTGCCATATGCTCTTTTACATTACCTGGTAATGCGGAGAGAAGTGGTGGGGATAACCATGGATCAACGGGCAAACCAGTCGGACCACAACCCAAACGATGTGGTAATTGTGTAAAATGTGTTAAACCTAAACGTAAACTTTCCGATTTCTCTTGGCGTCTCCATTTTGCACGACGATTTTGAAACCATACCTAAAAATTAGAAAAAGTTTAAAATAATATTATACTTGATTTGGAATATGGGAATCTCGGTTAGGACTATCAGCACTGTCAGCGCTGCTTTTAAACAATAAACCGATCGATAAATGATCGATTAGCAATATCAATTTGCTTGCCAGAACTTTTTACATTTGCTAACAAATTTGAAATTTCATAACGTAATTTTTGGTAACAATAAAATTATAGGAAAGGAATGGACAAAATGGAAAAAAAATTATTGCGCCTTCTTCTTGAGTTTACTCCATTGCATGTTGTTAGCTTTATTTGTGTTGTTGTTCATAATTTATAGTCTATTAAATATAATTATTTGCATAACTTGCAAATCAAATTAGTACAAAGAAGAAAAATAGCATAAAAAAAAACAATAAAAAGAATAATTATTGCAAAAGAGAAACAAGTAATAATCGTTATAATTGGTCAAAAGTTGACTATTAAATACCCTACATCTTACAAATATCCTACATTGATTTGAAAAATCAACAAAATGTAAAGGTAGTAAAAAAAAATTTGTGCCAATTTTTTAATGGGCTGAAAAATTCATAATACGGCAGAGGCTTTAAATGATGCAACGAATTGGCTATGAAAGATAATGGAGCAGAGTAATAATTCTGAAAGGATTTTCAATAAAAAGCAATATCCAAAATTGTAATTAAGGCGCAGGATATTAAAATATTAATGCAGATATTTTTACATCCCGAATGACTTGAGATAGATCCGACTTTCATTAAACCCATAAGATATTTTATTCGAAGTAAATTTCTGCATCGATTTAAACATTGTCCATATGTTGGTCTTTTTGTCTCTCTGTCTGTCTGTCTGTTTAACTAACAGTCTATTTGTCTATCTGTCCATCTGTCTATCTGTCTGTCTTTCCATCTGTCTATCTGTCTATCTGTCTGTCTGACTGCCTGTTTATCTGGCTCCCTGCCATTGTATCTATCTGTCCATCTGCCTATCTGCCTATCTGCCTATCTGCCTGTCTGTCTGTCTGTCTATCTAACTATCCATCGGTCTATCTATCTGTTTATTTGTCTATCTATCTGTCTGTGTGTGTGTGCTTGTCTATATTTCTATTTGTCTGTCTGTCTGCTCATCTGTGTATCTGTTTGATGTAAATTTGCTGGCCACAATTTTCAAAATATATTTCCAGGAAATGAGAATATTTAAACCCAAAAAGTGAATTCCATTAGAAAATGTGTTTGTATCAGTTTAGTTTTACAATCACTCCTCAAAAAATTAATGCTTTAAACCAAAAAATAAAATAAAGTAAAATAAATTAATTAATCTATTAAAAAAAAAGGCGAATAGAAACGCACAGGAAAAGTGGAAAATATTAAATTGTGTAGGAAGTCGGAGATGATGGCAAATCATGGACGTAGTCAACAAAATATCATGAACATTACAATTAATTAATCATCACACACAAGCAAACATTTTCCTCATCAATTAACATTTAATTTAATTATACAGAAAACGAGTATGAATTTATTAATGTGTACAAGTGTTTATGTGCATCTGTGCGTATGTTTGTGTGTGTGTACGTGAAAAAGAGACGTGTCAATAAAATAAAATTTTTTATTTATTCACACTATCGTACAAATGATGTGTGAAAATAACAAAATGGCGACGCGTTCAAAAAGTAGTTAGCATTTTATTACTTAATGTACATTTGTTTATTTCTTCTGTACATAAATTCATATTTTTACAAAACAACGGCCACAGAGGTAGATTGAGAGATGAATAGTGAGTGAGACAGAGACACATGCAAAGTTATTGAGTGAGAGGTGAAGAGTGAAAGAATATGAGTGATAATTGAAGAGATATAATAATGAATTGAGAGAGTTGTAACACACACACACACACGCATACATATGCGTACCCAGTTGTACATTCAGATAAAGGCGTTTACGTATAACATCATGATTTCTATCATCATTATACATTTCTGTGTAGATGGGTATATGTATACATTATATATACATACACATACATCCGCATACATAAACATACACACTTATCATCATAGTAGATATTCTGTGTGTGGAGCTTCTTCTCTCCATGTAAAATTCAATTAACGTTGTCAGAATAATTACAAAATTATCTCATAAAAAATGTACACATATACAAATAAAGAAAGTATACATAAAATCGAAAAAGTAATTCAGAGGTAGATGTAGGAGTAAGTAAATGTAAATGTAAATGTAAATGTAAATGTAAATGTAAATGTAAATGTAAATGTAAATGTAAATGTAAATGTAAATGTAAATGTAAATGTAAATGTAAATGTAAATGTAAATGTAAATGTAAATGTAAATGTAAATGTAAATGTAAATGTAAATGTAAATGTAAATGTAAATTAAATGTAAATGTAATAATGTAAATGTAAATGTAAATGTAAATGTAAATGTAAATGTAAATGTAAATGTAAATGTAAATGTAAATGTAAATGTAAATGTAAATGTAAATGTAAATGTAAATGTAAATGTAAATGTAAATGTAAATGTAAATGTAAATGTAAATGTAAATGTAAATGTAAATGTAAATGTAAATGTAAATGTAAATGTAAATGTAAATGTAAATGTAAATGTAAATGTAAATGTAAATGTAAATGTAAATGTAAATGTAAATGTAAATGTAAATGTAAATGTAAATGTAAATGTAAATGTAAATGTAAATGTAAATGTAAATGTAAATGTAAATGTAAATGTAAATGTAATAAATGTAAATGTAAATGTAAATGTAAATGTAAATGTATAATGTAAATGTAAATGTAAATGTAAATGTAAATGTAAATGTAATGTAAATGTAAATGTAAATGTAAATGTAAATGTAAATGTAAATGTAAATGTAAATGTAAATGTAAATGTAAATGTAAATGTAAATGTAAATGTAAATGTAAATGTAAATGTAAATGTAAATGTAAATGTAAATGTAAATGTAAATGTAAATGTAAATGTAAATGTAAATGTAAATGTAAATGTAAATGTAAATGTAAATGTAAATGTAAATGTAAATGTAATTGTAATTGGAATTGTAAATGTAAATGTAAATGTAAATGAAAATGTAAATGTAAATGAAAATGTAATTAGAAATGTAAATGTAAATGTAAATGTAATTGTACTTGGAAATGTAAATGTAAATGTAAATGTAAGGATAAATGAATAAATAGCTTGGAAAAGGTGGCAAAAATGGAAAATTCAAAATTCAATTACTCAAGAACGTAACAACTAAACTGAAAATGGAGAAGTAAATGTTTCATATGTAATTTTTCCATTCCACTATGTACTTGTACTTTCTATCATTCCATTCCATTTCAGTCTCTTTATTCTGTTCTGCATTCTGTAGATTTTGTTTTTTTATTAAAATCTAATATCATTGCGTTAATTACTTGATAATGATAATTATAAAGATAATGATGGTCTGGTGAATGGAAGCCCGGCGTACAAGGGCATACAGTTGTGTCGCGATGGCTGTTCAATAGTTCGCAGACTTGACACTGACCGTTTAACTAATGATTTAAATGTGGCAAAAGAAAATTTTCATATAGATCCGCCTAAACATTTAGATTATATATATATATATATATATATATATATATATATATATATATATATATATATATATATATATATATATATTTATGTGTATATGTCTGCTTGTGCATTTGCATTTGTGTAACTTTCATTTTGCTTGTCGTTTATAGACAGTAAAAAATAAATGAGTAGATAATTGAAAGATAATTTTTTCTCCTACTCCGCAACAACAAATATTTGCCTGTTAACAGTTAAATAGATGATTATCCATCACTCGATATTTGAGCGACCTCCTTCGCAGTTTGTCATGATAAAAGTTTTCTGTGTAGCTTTAAGGCAATAAATGTAATTATAATTATAATCTATTAATAAATATATCTACATAAACATTTATTTATTTCGATAAAATCAAAATGTTATTTTCTATTTTAATGGTTTTATAATAAGAAATAATTTATTCAAGTATAATTATGAAATTAGAAATAACTATTTATACAATAAATTTGCTTTTATTGTTACTGCTATTAAAGATTGTTTGATTTTTGTTGTACTTTACTTTTCGCTTTCATTCTTATTTGAAGTTGAGAATTTTTTATTAATTATCTTGAAAAACTTTGTTTACAAAAAAAAAGCCTTTCTTAGCTTACGTTGCACTATGATCGTGCCTTTTAATCGATTTTGCCTGCAGGCAAATTTGAGCTCAATGTATCTATTTTTCTTACAACCAACGGAATGTTCACATAGGCAACCAGAAAGACAGACAGATGGGCATATCTAAATCGTTACAAAATTAGATGCCGATAAAGTATATATATGTATTTTGTAATGTTTTCGATGCTTCCTTTTTGATGTTACAAACATAATAACAATTCCAAAAATTTATAATAAGTTGAAGCTGCAAATGATGTATAAATATAAAGATGGTTTACTTTAGGCTCAACGTTATAACATTTTTAATGAATGTTGGCCATCAATTTGCAAATTGGCAAATACTTTTAATCTGAAAATATGTTTCGAGAATTTTAAAATTTTTTACAGAAAAAATTTCAAGTATTAATTTTAATATTTGAAATTAATTTACAGAATTCTATATAATTTAATTAAGAATAAAAAAAACCAAATTACAATAATAATAAGAAAACAAAATTAGCATAATTTTCAAATTTAAATAAAATTTTGTGAATTTGCCAAAATTGATATAAATAAATCACAATTTGTAGGGAATTTTTTAGGAAAAAGTACAAATAAATTTTTTTTTCACATAACTCTTAAATAACATCTGCATAAAACTGATGATAGCAATGATGCTGCTTCTTCTTAATTATTTTAATTAAATCATTTAAAAAAAAAAAAAGAAAAATCAAATTTTGTAATTTCCATTCATGTCGCGCCATAATCAAAAGCAAGAATATGAATAAAAACTCATTAAATGCATACATACATACATACACACACACACACACACATATATATATACATACATAAATCGATACATATATATAACTGTTTATATATTTCAAATGAGGACATTTTTCGCTGGCAAAATAAAACATTCTCTCACAACTCCAAGTGGGTGGTTTTCTATTTTGCTGTTTTGCTGTTTTGCTATTTTACTACACAACCAGCATCCATACAAATATATTATGGCGTACGTATCCATACATACATATAAATTGTATTTATATATATTTATATGAAATAATATGAAATGTGTAATGTTAATAAAAACTTCAGTCGGAAGAAGATCAAAGAGATTGCATGATAATGAAATAATACAAATGTAATGTTTTCATTCATAATTTTTGTATAATTATAAAAATAATATAATAATAATTAAGGTAAACGAACAATAATAATAACAATTTCCATTATATTAATAGAAATAATAAGAAAAAATAATTATAATTATAAAGAAAGGCAACTGCATCTAGAAAGATCTATTTTACATATCGACGCTGACTTATTATTTGATAATAATAGTTTGGTTATAAAAAATTATATATATATATGAAGCATTGTAGAGGCATCTTATGATACCCTACACTTATTTATGATATAAGATATTTAAAAAGCTTGGAAGTCTATAAGTAATAACCAGAAAAAGTTGAGAGAAACTTCCCCCATTTTTTGGTTTTCGACTGTAACAATTAAATAAGTATAAATATTTTGGATTCAATTTAAGCCTATTTGCTCTTCCTTCCATCTATCCATCTGATGTCTGGCCATTAAATATGCTTAATTCCATTTAATTTTATTTGTCCATCTGTCCTTCCATTCATTTAATGTTGGTTCATGGAAAATTGTTGTCAAACCAAATAATTTCCATTTTTTTTCTTCGCGATATTTCATTGATATTTTGTATATAGACGAAACTTATTGATATTGATTAGAATCGGACGATTTTGACAACAACTCCTCGTATAATGCATTTTTCGTGGGAAAAAACCAGTTGCATGAAAAAAATATTGAGCAATTATTTTGAATTGAAATTTCTTTTCTCAAGATGATCATCTAAACATTTTTATTGTATTAAATGCATGATAAATGTATTAAATTTTGTCCAGATCGGTGAAGATTTTGAATCGTTCTTTCCCATATAAACAACTTTTCAATTTCTGTTTCTTCTTATTTTTTTACTCTCATTTTTTTGGACTTTTTTGACTAAATCACATTAAGCAAAGTTATGAGCAGACAACTTAAATTGTATTTTACGTTTTTGACTTCACAAATTCATAAGAAATCTGCTTCAATTACAGCAATAAAAATAACTACAACAACTAACAAAAAGTTAAATGTTAAATGAAAGTAATTTTTAGGCTTATTCTTTCTTTTATTCTACATCCATAAAATAAATGTAAAAGAGTAAGAAATTAGAGAAAAAAAAATAACAAAACAAAATAAAAAATACTATTATTATAAAAAATACTTTAAAGCCGTTAATAGTTAACGGCTGTAAAGTAGTGTCTGATTCAATTCGTCGTATTCAATTCAATTAAATTTTTAGTTTTTTGATGTTTCATCTTATTTTCCTGTTATTATTGTTGTTTTATTTGGTGCTAGTGTGTTAATCGAACCAATAAAGAGAAAATTTCTATGGTGCAGTTTTGTTAAGTTTATTCTTCTTTCATTTTTACCATTTTTTTTTTTGTTGGTTTAATGGACGAACGTTTAGTGGGTGATGCCAAATAAAATCTCATATTTTTATTTTCTATTCATGATTTCGACACTTTCATCTACAGACGCATTTGTAAAATTTATCATACGCTTCATACACAACAATAACAATAACAATAACAACTAAAATAATAACAACAAAAAATAACAACAATAATAATAAACAATAAAATTGAACAAATCAAGAGAAAAAGAAAATTGTAATAGCAACAACAATAAATGAAATGAATAAGTTTATAAATGTTAAAACACCACCCACTGTGAATGTGTGTGTAAATGTAAATGTGTATGCAAATGTGTATGTGAATGTAAATATGAAACTCACAACTTTATTAGTCAGCCAGTACTCAATATAGAAATTGTAGTAACAACAATGATAATAAAAGCAGTGTTTATTGAACAAGCACACTCTTTTCCTCTCATCTTTTTCATGATTCCTGTTTTTGTTTACCAGTTTTTAGTTTTATTTTTTGATTATTTCGAATTGCATCATTTGGTAAATTTATTGTCGAATGATGAATGGTGAATGGTGAATGGACAATAGTGTACACACACACAAATTAGCGAAGCAAGTTTGCGAAGCAAGCAAAGTAAGCAGAGTAAACAGAGAGGCTGGTGACAGTTAGGCAGATGAAAAAAATTCACTCTCATGACTATTGCAATACTCTCCTTTCTTTTCATCTTTCTTTACATAATCACTATCACTATCTCTCTTTCTCTCTGTCTCTTTCAAATTGTTTCTCCAAACCATTCATTTTGCTCTCGCAATAATTTTGTTAAGATAATTACTGTGATTATATCAAGAATGTTACTGGGCAAACGAGGCTGAGCGAGAGAGAGGCTGAGAGAGCTAGAGAATGCGTGCGTTTATAATAGAGAGAAAAAGAAAGAGCAAGCCGTAATAATAATAATGATGATAGAAAAAGTAAAATAGCATGTGAATAAATTGAGTAGACATTCATCGATGAATACGGTAGGCAAAGTGAGAGAAAGAGCGACATATACAGAGAGAGAGAGTGAGAGAGAGAAAGAGGGAGAGAGAGAGTTAAATAGAGAAAATAAAAAAAAATTCGTGGTATAGAATGAGGTATCAGCAAGGAGCATGTTACATGCTGCATGGTGGTACATGCTACTAAATTACTTTTGAAAATGTTTCTGACAGTTTGCAAATTAGAAAATTGACTTTTCATTTTAGTAATTTATGTATGTACATATATACAAATTATATCCAAAAAAAAAAAAAAAAGAAAAAATTATAAACATAATGCACACATTATTAGTAATTTCCTCTCTTTCTCCTCCTCTAACGTTATCATACCGACACTTATTGACTCAAACAAACAACAAATTGCTTGAGATTTTTTTTTTTCTAGATATTACAAATCTTTACATCTCATGTGCTTAATTAGCAGCCTATTCGATATCACTCAAATCATAACGGTCCATCTAACTGTTCTAAACATCTTTCTAAATGTATAAATTCAGATATCTTTATATTTGATATTGACTGTAGTTGGCACATTTTATATGTAGATCAAATAGCTTAGAGGGTATATTTTTATTTTTTGTTTAAGGCAACCATTGAAAATATTTTATTCATTGGTTGTAAATTGTAAACGATAGATAAATGAGAATTTCTTAAATTTATTCTAGTTCTTTGTTAATTTTCTTTTGAAAAATTGGAGAAAAAAAAAATAGGTCAATCATGTTTATTACGTTAGACATTAAATCTGATCTGTTGGCTTTAGCTAAACATAATCGATATTCTTGTTTCTTTGTGCCATATTGAGTTATTATTTTTATATTTTGCTGGAATTTTTATGCCATAACATGGCAAGTTTGTTTACATGTAATAAAATTAAGAAAATTGCATGTACATTGGAGTTCTCTGTGACTTTATGATAAACGATCTTTTTCTCGTTGAGAATTAAATGATATTTATTTATTTTTTATTTACCCAAAATTTATGAACGTTCTTGCTTGTAAAATCTTGATTTAAACATTAAGTTATTTTTACTTTGAAACCTCACCTTGTAAATCCGAATCTGATCTTTAGTATTAGAGTTAATATTTCGATTCAATATCCAAAACATTCAATGAAGTTCTAATAATTTTAAATAAAGCATCATTTCATTTAAAACTCTACTGCCTTAACGAAGGGCTTCCAAGGAATTTGAAGGAATCTTACAAATAGATTTAACATGATTTTTTGAATCGATTGTACTTTTTTTTTGCATTAAATTACATTACAAATCTATTCTTGATTTTTAAGTGTAGTTTAGGATAATGAAGGCATATTGTGATATTAATTTATTATGCCAATTTATTGTATGAAATTTAATCTATTTCATTTGTGGACTCACTTAAGAAAAAATGTCAAAAGTTAGGCCTGCTTTTACAATTTTTCATTAGTTTATCATGAAATGGAGTATGATTATAAATAATTATACCCTACACTAATTTTTAGCTACAACTGCAATAGATTATTATAGGTTAGTGCGAATGTTTGTAACATGCAGAGGGATGTTCAAATAAATTGACGCTTTTATTTTACTAAAAAATTTAGTATCATTTTCTGAATCAATTTAAGCCATCCGTCCGCCCATTTATCTGTCTGTCTGTAAGTTATATGACAAGTTATACGTTACAATTTATAAGACGATTTAATCAAATTTGGCATAAATTTGAAATTTAGTGCTGATTTGAATTCTGTTGAAAATGTTTGGAATCGATCTAATTTCTAAGAGAAAAAAACCGAAAAAAAGTGGTTACAATTTTGAACGTATTTTAACCAAAAAAAATTTTGATCTAAAAAAACTGTTTGTGCATCAAATTTGCTTAAAATCTGACCATTTCTTGAATACCTTTCCCAGAATGATTTTTAAAAATTATAATTTTTTTTTCAAATTTTTAACGACTTGTAATTCCTACAGTTTACTTTTTAATTAGCTTAAGCAAAGTAATGTACGGTATTTAAGAGACGTACGCGATCAAAAAGTAAGATCAAACTTGTTTTGAGTTTGCCTTTTTTTTTTCTTTTATTGTTTCAAGCCTCATTCTTATTCAATTGTAACTGTTGTTATTGTTGTTGTTACTCTTTAATCGTTCATCGTTTAAGACAATATTTGTTTAAGGGCTTAGTTGAACGACCATCATTTGCCATTATTACATGCTCATTTTTTTTTTGTCAATTGAAAAACGAAAATGGCAAATGTGAAAACATGAAAATTTATAACAATAATAACAAAAAAAAAAAAAACACGAAAACAAGCAAAATAAAATTTACAATTTAATTAGTTCTATTAATGAATGAATGAATGAATAAGAGTGAGAGAGAGAGAGAGAGCGAAAGAGAGAGAGAGAGAGAGAGAGAAAGAGAAAGTGCAAAAGTGAAAGGGATCGAATGCTAAAAATTAATTAGTTAATATTAAATAAAAAAATAAAGAAAAAAGAAAAAAGAAAAAAGAAAACGAAGAGAAAGTGGAAAAACCAGAGGAAGAAGAAGTAGAAGACGAAGAATAGAAAGAAGAAGAATTTCTGCTGCCATAAACAGTTGCCGCTAATAATAATGTTACATTGAAACCATCATCATTCCATAGAATTTAACTGCCATTTAACATTTTTATTGTAGTGTTTTGGGCAGATGCGTATGCCACGATTGGGCGTACTTTCATTTTGTCACATATATCGAAATCAAAGAATTTCATACCTTTTTGCATTCTCTTCTTCTCTTCTCTTTTCTTCTCTTCTCTTTTCCTCTCATTACTTCTTTCTTTCTTCTTCATATCTTTTTTTGCTTTTTTTTTGTTTTTTGTTTTTTGTTTTTTGTTCGTTTTCATAAGTTTCCCTTTTTATTTTTTGCTATTATTTGCTGTTCAAAACACTTTTGTTTAATATTCTGGTTTAGTAGCTAATTAAATATATAATGACACGTGACTTAAGTGTAAACAGCAGCCGCTTTGTTTGCCAAAGAATAAACAGAATTGTGAAAGTAAAAACTAGTTATCTAATGGATATTTTCACTTGCATTTCAATTGTGCCTTCACATCGTACATTTCATTCTAACACATTTATATTCAAACAAACCCATTTCTTCCAATTTACCTTCATAATCATGTTTATGCGTCTATTATTAAAAATGTATTATTGCAATTAATAAACATGCTTAACTTTATGAGAGATGTCAACATTATTTTGTATCACAAAATATATTATTAGAATTATTAGAAATGTTGAATGCTAAATGTTGAATGTTGAATGTTGAATGTTGAATGTTGAATGTTGAATGATGGTGGTGGTGGTTGTGGTGGTTGTTGTGGTGGTGGCGTAATCATCAACGTTATAACTTGATGTATTGTTATTGTCACATGTTTAGTGTTGCCTTACACATTTAATCATTTTGTAATGAAACAAAAACTGTTATTATTTCACATGAAGGACGATAATAAAGTAAATAAGCAACAGCAGCAGCAACAACAGCAACAACAACAACAAAAAGAAAATAAAAAAAAATAAAATCTAAATAAATAACGAAAAAAAAAGTCAAGTTATAAAATTTTATTTGGCCGCCACTCAAAAATTATGTTAAATGTGATACAAAGATTGTTTCAGTTTTTGACAAACACGAAAAAAAAAATTAAAAATTTTATATTCTATAATTTCGTGTAGGCCTGGCCATTTTGTTGTTGTAGACCAATGGCCTTATTATTTGTAAAAAAAATTTTAGTTTGCTAGCTTTTCCCATTTGGCGATTAATCAGCAAAAAAAAAAAAGAAACTGAGATGTTTTTCGATTTAGGTTGCATTGGAGGCGTCTCCCCTCCAGTATTTTTGCCAAACTTAAACTCAATACGTCTATTTTTCTTTGGTATCGCTAAAATATTAACAACACAAGAACAAACTGACTGCCTGACATACAGACAGACGGACAGACAGACAAAATATAATTAAATCAATTTAGAATATGAAGCTGATCATTAAAGGATTTCAATTATTACAAAACAAAAAAAAATGATTATATCCAAAATCTTTGGTTGTTGGGAAGTTTTTGTTTTTTGAATGCACGCCCATTACTAAATATCCACCACCTAATCACTCAAACACCCAAATATTTTATAATACTTGATGGCACCTGGTTATGGTTGAGTACAGACATTGAAACTTTTTGCATAATTTTTTGCACAAATTTTTCAAATAAATATTTGTAAAGTATGGCAATAAATCTAAGAAGAATATCTTTTGAAAATCGGAAAAATGATCAGTTCAAATTTTAACCATTTTACATCTACTTAAATATATGAACTTATTTTTGTTATTTCAATATTGACCAAAATATATCGATTTGTTTTAAGTTATTTCTTGTATATGAATATTTTAAAAAATTGTTGTAATTAAATATGAAAAATTTGAAAATTGAAAAGGCAAAATTTTATCAATCAAATCAGATTTATTACGAATGATCTCAATAAATGTATTGATCTATTTTTAAGGTTAGTTACCTAATAGAAATTGTCTATGTTTAAGCAAGATATTTTAAAATTATGTGGCCAAGATAAAGTTTCCAACAAATAAATCAAAATATAGACGTTCCCGATCCATAAAGCAAAAGTGTCAAAATTTTATAAAATCTTTTGCCATTTGCCTATTTGGCAAATGGAAAATGTCAAGCGTCCTACCTTAATACGATATGCCAATAATGCACGTTAAATTCTCTGATGAAACATAAAAAAATCAATTTTTCTCGCGTCCATTTTTTAAGCGTTACGATAAGCGTTTTAAAAGTTACACTCCCTAACACTCCAAAGTATGTAAATCAAAGCTTTAAAAAGTCTCTGGCACTTTGGCACTCTGGCAATTATTTTCTTTAAAGATTATAAATTATATTACATTTAGAGATATCCAAACAGAGATAAGCAAAAAAAGATGCCTTAAGTAGGATTTTAAATTTGATGCTTTCTTTTGAATATTACAAATCTTTTGACAAAGTCATTGTGCCGCCTTTCTTTCTCTCTCTAACTCATATTTCTTACTCTTTTTTTAGTTCATATTTCAAATAGAGGAGAAAAAATATATATACATATATATATAAAATTGAACAAGGAAAGGAAATAAAAGGAAAAATTTTTAAATGAGTTAAAATTATCAGGGTAATTATTTTTTTTATTTTGTGTACGGTTTTTGGTTTCGCTTTTGTGAATAATATTTTTATATTTCCTTTTTTTGTTATTAGTCGCTGATATAATAAAATATGAATGACAGCAAGCAACAACAACAACAACAACAACAACAACAATAATAATAATAATAATAATAATAATAATAATAATAATAATAATAATAATAATAATAATAATAATAATAATAATAATAAAACAACAACAACAACATCAACCAAAATAAAATAATAACAATACAAAGAATTTTGAATTAGTTTTTTCGTTCTTTTTTTTTCTTTTGGTTTATTTATTTATGAAAACATCTGCTAATTAAATTTTTTTTTCCTTATTTTTTTGTCCCTTTTTTTTATTATTTTACCACTTTCACCAGGTAATAGTGAATATTTAAGATTTTATTTCACCCGACAGCGCATTACACTTAACTGACACGTCAAAAATTTGTCCAATTTTTGCACAATTTAAAAAGTAAAGTCTCAGCATTAAAATTTGTAATAAATAGAAATCTGCATTGGGGTGTCGTCTGGTGCAACTCAGACAGTAAAGGACAAATAGGCAGGACAGACTATCAAGATAATGAAGTCAGGGCACACAGAGAGATAACAAAGAGATAGGACAAATAGGCCGGACAAATGGTCAGGCCAAATGGACGGGGCAAATGGGTAGGACAAATAGGCACGACAAACTATCAGGACAAAGAAGTCGGGACACACGGAGAGGACAAATAAATAGGACAAACAGACAGGACAGTGAGATAGGGCACAAGAATACAGGACAAGAAAGGACAAGAAAACAATCAGAACAGGCGACACAGAATAAAATAGGAAAGTAATGCAAGATTGCCAGAGCCAGGACAGTTAAGACAATCTCAAAAAAAAAAAATCTCAAAACAAAAAAACTTTATTTACTTTAAAAACAAAAAATTTACTGCGTTTCTAATTTACACCAAATTCATCGATTTGCAAAGTCTTTTAAAAAAATTTAGTTTAGTTATCTTGATTTTTTTAATACCCAGTTAATGTAGTTGATCAAGTGTAGTTAAAGCAATTCAGATCAAGTGATCAAGTATGGACAAAGAAGTATAACAAAATAAGTACATTTTTAATTTCTGGGTGATAAGGCCAAAAAAAAAACGAGGGAAAACGTGATAACTGATTGTTTTCTAAAGAAATGAAAAGCCAAAAACCGTTTGCAGTTTAGCAGTTAAGGGGTAAATTGTGGGTGTGTTTAAGTTTTAAAACTATTCTGATGGTTCTTTAACAATTTTCAACAAATTCAAATTTCAGTTTTTTTCATTTATTATTAAAAAGGATAAAAATTTATTAGTCAGGTAGAGGCAAAGACAGGAAAAGAGATACAGAGAGATAGAGAAACATTAATTAAAAATTTATATGATTTGAGACAATTTATAAAACGGATATCAAAGGTAAAGCAAAGGCAAAAATAAAAGAATTAAAAGGAAAAACCAAAGAAATATAAGGAAATTCTTAATTAATTAAAATTCTCTGAGAAAAATAACAATTGATTGCTTTAATGTTTGATTGATGGATTGATTGATTGATTGACTCATTGACTGATTGACTGAAACAAGAGATCCAACAATTTAATTAACATTATTATGATTAATTTGCTATTGTTTTCATTTTTATTATCATTATTATTATTATTATTATTATTGTTGTTGTTATTGTTATTGTCATTGTTGTTATTGTTATTTGTTATTGTTATTGTTATTTTTATTGTTATTGTTATTGTTATTGTTATTGTTATGTTATTGTTTTTATTTATTGTTATTGTTATTGTTATTGTTTTGTTATTGTTATTGTTATTGTTATTGTTATGTTATTGTTATTGTTATTGTTATTGTTATTGTTATTGTTATTGTTATGTTATGTTATTGTTATTGTTATTGTTATTGTTATTTGTTATTGTTATTGTTATTGTTATTGTTATTGTTATTGTTATTGTTATTGTTATTGTTTTTATTGTTATTGTTATTGTTATTGTTATTGTTATGTAGTTATTGTTATTGTTATTGTTATTGTTATTGTTATATTGTTAGTTAGTTATTGTTATATGTTATTGTTATTGTTATTGTTAATTGTTATTAATACTGAAGAATGTAAGTTATATAAAAGAAATTCTATTTATTGGATCATAGAATTAAATGAAGTAAATTATTACAACAACAAAAATACAGCATAAAAAGAAAGAAATGAGTCAAATTTTTACAAAACAAAACAAATAAAGAAACAAAAAAAAAAACACAATAAAACAAACAACAAAAGAAAATAAATCAAATGAACGAAATGAACAAAACAAAAAAATATCTTATTAGACTTAAAATTTTCTCTTTATTTTTTTTCTCTTTATTTCTGTTTGTGTTTTATGCTTGCGCCTTTTTTTTGCTTTTGTTGTTTTAATATGACGTACAAATATGTAACAATAAAGCCTTATCACGTGTCACGGCTCAATTCCACTTAACTTCATTAAATTGATTTACCGCCATATATACAAAATAATGTACAAGAAAAAAAAATTCTATTAAAAGACGCAATAGAAGGAGCAGAAAGAGAATGACAGAATATATCAAATAAAAAAAAAACTAAAAGAAAACTAAAACAAAAAAATCGTTTGAGGCATTACAGAAGATCACACAAATAAAATGAAATGAAATGATATGAAATGAAATTCAATTCAATTCAATTCAATGTGAATTACTTTTAGCATAAAGAAACAAGAGAAAGAAACAGGAGAATAAAACCAACAACGATAATTTATTTCACATTTCACATTTCATCATTTAAACTTACACGCCTTCTCATCATTGAGAGTTATTTAAATTATACATATATAGATATAAAAATGTATGTGCGTCCATGAGCGTGTGAGAGAAAATATGTGTATGCAAGTACAAGTATTTTCTTTGGCTTTTGTTTGTATTTTTCTTTTTGCTTGAAGTTTTTTCTCTTTTTCTTTTTACTTTTGTTATCGTATTAATTTATTATAATCCTTCTTAGATGTTGTACACATATATATGTATCTGTGCGTCTGTCTGTGCGTCTGTCTGTGCGTCTGTCTGTGTGTATGTATAAATTTCTCTTGATAGCATCCCTATTTAGCATCATTTAAGACCAATAAAATCTGTGATAGATTTTATTGCTTATTATTACAATTTAAGTTTGTTACAATTCAGTGTGAATGATTTGGGGGAAAAAATAGTGTTGGCATTTTTTAATGGGAGGAAAAAACGAAAGCTATTCTCATCTACTTTTTCTTATTTACTTCTTAATCCTTATTTTTTACCCCTTACGCTTTATCCTTAGTCCTGCCAAAGAGTTTATACTTTAGTTATCTGCTAATTAAGATTTCACTTTTCTCTTTTTCTTTTTTTTTTCCTATTTCTTTTCTCCTTTTCTTATTGTGATATTAATAATTTTACTTTTGTTGTATGATCATTCTAAATCAATTGTTTTGTTTACATCAAGTATATCTGTGTGTAATTTGATGCCCTCATTTTTAAATACATTACGGCCGTCTTTATATCTGAACATAATGAAGAACTTTTTGTATGCCGCAAATAACTTCATATCACAGAAATTGAAATAGAATAATAATAAAAAAAAAAAAACTAGGAAAGAATTGTATAATCGATCAGAGCCGACTCTTAAATGGCTCCTCTCCACACATTACTTTGCTGAAGATGTTAAAAAAAATGGTATGTACGAGAAGTCAGGAAAGTTTAAAATCCTTAACTTCCATATGATTTGTAAATTTGATTTGATTTTTTGTACGAAAGACAATTCAAAAAATGATTACACTTTTCTTTGGAACATTGCAGTGAGTGTTTTATATGCATACCTGCCGTGAAGGCTCAAATGCATGGTACATAAACGTACATAATGATCGGTAGCATTGCTACCGTCACGACTAGCTTCCAATTTAAAGCCCCCACGAAGCCAACCTCAATATCACCACAATGGGCATATTAAAACTGGTGATTCTGTGGTACCAAAATAAATCTTTGGATCTGATATCGTGACTTATGATAAACCCTGATGGCCGGCATCACCAACGACCATATCATGAGCCACTCCCAGTAGAGCACGTGCTTCTCGGCACTGGTTGCCCAGTTTTCTTTGGGACAGTTTGCCTTTTTTGTGTATTGACCGATTTAATCAAAAAATATGGCAACATTATTATAAGACAAATGAAGAGAAGTGAGTTAAGAAAGCTGCGAAGATATAAATTAATTTTAGCCATAATTATTGAATAATTTTTTTAGATATTTATGGGACATGTTGCCTTCATCTACACAAACCCCTTTCCGCTATACAGTTGCTCTCATTCAACATTTCAAATAAAATATTGTTTAGGCAAATATGTTTTAGGCTCTTTGTCGGAATCGTCATCATTATTATCATTATCATTATAATGATCATTATTATTATTATTTTAAGATATTTATAATTTCTTAAAATAAGTGGAAGCTCATCAAATTTTCGTTGTTATTAATATTAAATGTTAAGAACGAATTACGAGTCGGAGAGACTTTTTGAAGTAAATATATCTGGAGATGT
Organism: Melophagus ovinus; assembly: GCA_023089585.1. Classification (NCBI taxonomy): domain Eukaryota; kingdom Metazoa; phylum Arthropoda; class Insecta; order Diptera; family Hippoboscidae; genus Melophagus; species Melophagus ovinus. The sequence goes on from JAKKIB010000180.1 coordinate 7,468,882, forward strand.
CTTTAAAGTTCACTTCGCTTTTTTCTGCCATTCTATTTTTATACGAAACATCTCTTGTGTCTAAAAAGGTATTATAAGTTGCTGCAGATGTTTGTAACGCCCCCAGAAGAAGTTGAAATAGACTCAAACTTTTTCTTACATCTAACAAATCAGAATCGCTATCTGAATGGATTTATGTCTATCTATTTCCATTTGCGTATGTCCGTCTGCAAATGTCCACCTGCTGTCTTGGTAAACATATTTTTAATGCTAAAGTATAGTAACAAGTAAATTTTCGATATAGATATATATTTAAAACTGAAGCCGTTTTATGGGGAACTGATCATAAAATTGGTCCAATTTTAAATATTTTCAAAAGGGTTCGTCTCTGTATTAAAACACATATATCTATAGCAGATATTATTATATCTGGAATATCTCAAACATTGTGATCGGTAGATTAATAACAAGCGGACAAGCAGACAAGCAGACGGACATGTTTGAATCGTTTTAGAGAGAGATTCTAAATCGGGCGTTATAATAAAAGTGGATGATTATCTGAACTGCTTCTGAACGTTACAAACATCTATACAAACATATAATACCCCGTATTATGAGTGGTGTAGGGTACAAAAAAAAAATATAATTTACAGTACATGAAAATTATAAAAATAATTCAATCTTGATTGACATTTAAAAATGTTTTTATTGCCTTAAAGATCCTTAAAAAAAAAGGAAAATCAGAAATTTGAAATTTTTAAAGTTTTATAATTTTAAATTATAAACAAACATTTCATTTAATTTATAACATATAAAATTTCTTTTTTACATATTATTGTTGTTGTAGCTTTTCTTTCTTCACATTTCATTTCATTTCATTTCATTTCACATCATTTAATTTGATTTGATATTTATTAATTTTTACTTCCGTCTTTTACGATTTCTTATTTTTTTTTTTTTTGTTTTCTTTTCTTTATCCTTTCTTTAACTTTCTTTATTATTCCATACTTTAGTTTTCTCTTCTTTTCTTGCTTTAAATATTTCATGTCATGCGGCATCCTGTTTGAATTTATTTATAATTAAACTAAAAGAGAAATTATCTTTAGCTAAAGGCCAAATCATAAGTAACCACCATTTTTGTTGTGTTGAATCAAAATGTTATTAAATAGAAAATAATTTTTGATTTTTGTTTTTTTTGTTTGTTGCTTCCAATTCTGGCTGAAATAAGTTTTGGAATTTTGCATTTGCGATAACTTTAAAAAATAAGAAAATCTGATACTACTTTCGTAGAAAAGTCAAAATCTCTACAATTTTAATTTCTTTGAGCGCATAATTTAAAACTAAGCCATATAAAAGAACCTTTAGCGTTTCTAATTGATCAGCAACACAAAGTTGGCAACAAGGCAGACAGACAGACAGACATAAAAAAAATTCATGGTTTGCTGAATGCTTCACGCTTGATGCTTGACGCTTGACGCTTCACGCTTGACGCTTATGTTTGACTGTTATTCAAATATTATCATAAAATGAGTATACCTTTAATTATTGTTGGATTGATAAATCCTTTAAAAAGAAACAACAAAAAAAAAAAAAAGATAAAGAGAAAATTAATGAAAAAAAGGAGTAATACAAAATGAAATATTTTAATTAGTTTAAATACCGACAACCATATTGATTTTCATTTCAAAATATCCATTGTAATAAACAAGTAAATATTTTAAAGCCGTTCGAGACTGACCGACCGACTCTTAAATACCCTACACCGCTATGCTTAATGTGATTGAAAAGTCAAATTAGGGAAGTCCAATCTTATCAAAAAGTGAAATAAATGTTATTCAAAAAGTTCAAAAGCTGAAACGATCTGGACCAAGTTTGGTTCCCCACATATTTTCCGTTAAACTACAAATTGATGCAACACAATTTTCGCTAAAATATATTGAAAGTTGTAATTTTATTTTCATATAATAACCATTTTCGAAAAAGGCTTTATATGAGAAGTAGTCGTTAAGATGGACAAATTTTGACCAAAGTTGGTACACATATATTTTATATGTTAAAGTAAAGGATCGTACCAATTTATGTTAAAATATATTGAAAGTTGTAATTTTTTTTGGGAAAAGCGTTGTTTATTGAGTGATCAAATTAATGGTTCCAATTTTAACCATTTTCAATAGGGTTAGTGATTGGTTAAAAACACATCCATATGTTGAATTTTATTAAAGTATATCAAAAATTTGCAACCTGTAACTTGAAAATAAATTTACATGGACAGACAGACAGACAGACTAGCTTAACTCGATACAGGAAGTTATTCTGAAGTCGATCGCTTAAATAAAAGAGGAGTCTATCTCAACTTTTTCTATGGATGTTACAAACTTCTGCACAAACCTATAATACCCTCTACAACAAGTAGTATAGGGTATATATGTACATATATATATATATATATATATATATATATGCATATATCTATATAATTTTGTAATTCATAATGCAGAAGAAAGATGAGAATAATTCATGGCAGTGTTTTTTATAATCATTTGTGGAATTGAATATAATTTTTTTGTTATAAAATCTGATGCTGAATAAAAAATGCTACAACAAAATTTCTCATTAAATCTTATTATATTTACGTCTATATGCCCGTAAGTTTGTCCGTTGGAAAAATTTAGTAAACATATTAAAAATTTATGTTTAGCAAATTGACATTGAAAATTATCAAAATTGCTTATTGTTTATTGTTCATAATGTGACAACTTTAATATTACATTGTACATAAAAATATACATCTTTTTTAGGATTTATATCTATGTCTATTACTCTTGATACCATCATTAATTGTTGTCAATCTAAAGGCCTTTGGTGATGGTCAAAATTTTCTTAAAATGTCACAGAACAATTTTTAAAAAAAAACTCCAAATTCTAGAGACTGAACAAGGTATTCATTTGTTATGTAAAATGACAATTTTTGAATTAAAATTTGTTAAAATCATTATGCATGTATTCGCATAAATAAATCAGGGGCCAGAATCCACTAAAAGTGCCAAGAAAATACGATTCGTTTTAGTGTTTTTTCCGTTTTTTTTTTTTTTTTTTCGAAATAATTCTCTATGAAAAATTTGTATATTCTGAAAAAGTTGGACATATAATCTGTTCAAAATTGGAATCTATCTATCCGAACAAACGTCTAAACGATCGATCCGTTCAATGGATGGACTGAAACTTTGGATATTCAAAATTCAAATTAAATGTCATTTACTTAGTTTTCCCTATTTCTCTTTCTCTCTCTCTCTCTCTCTCTCTCTCTCTTTCTTTGTCCCTCTATGTTTCTTTTTATCTTGCCAAATAAACATCCAAAGAGAAAAAAAGGAAAAAGCAATTTAGATGGGGAAAAAGAAGGCAAAGAAAGAATGTAGAAAATTTTCTTGATATTCTTATATTTCACGCCATTACAATTAATCTTCAAATTATGCGCTAGCTTATCTTAATATTGTAAGACTCTTTGGTAAATTACATGTCACACAAATTATAAAACACACACACACACACACACACACAAACACACACATACACAGGATATAAAAAGTATATAAAATACATTTAACTGACATACAGAAAATGGCAAAATAAAAAGCAACAAAACCAAAATAAACAAATAAGAACTTTAGAGTCGGTCGTGACTGCTCCTTTAATACCCTACATTATTATTTAGCTTAGTGTGATTAAAGTTAAATAAGAGCTAATCTAAAAATCTAAGAAAATTGAAGAAATTGTAATTTCTCAATTGTTTAAATGGTTAGTTATATGAGGCTGGTTTCAAAAAATCGTTCGTTCTGTATTAAATTGGATACACATGTTTTTTTTTATATCAAAATGCAAGATAGTATCAATTTTGGCTAAAATATATTACAAATTGTACTTTTTGTTCATATTATAAGTTTTTTCAAAAAAGGTTTTATACGGGGCATGGTCGTAAATGTAATCCAAATTTTAAATATTTTTAATAGAGTTCATGTGTAAGCTAAAATACATTTATGTACAAAATTTTACAGAATTTTTTGTCAAAAATTACGACCTCTAGATTGATAAAAAATTTACATGAATGGACAATCAGACTTAATCAAATCGAAATAGAATAGAAGATGATTGGGAATCGATTTTTATAATAAAAGGTGCATCTATCTTAACTATTATTTTCAGGTATTACATACATTTGCACAAAATTTATATTACCCTACATCACAAATGGTATAGGATACAGAAATAGAAAACAATAAACATCGAATAATGTAATGAGATCCGAGCCATATGTTTGATAATCTAAAACATAAAGTACAGTAAAAGCATAAATAATCATATAATGTGAATGTTAATGATAATGATAATCATAATGATGTTAATAATGATAACAATGATGATGTGGTATAATAAATAAATTTGTTAGGATTCAGTTAGTCTAACATTTATAAATGGTAATTATTTTTCATGGATTAACTAAAATGTATTTAACTGGAAGAAAGGTAGCATTTTGTTTTTGCAATTTTGCACTGTTTTCCTTCTTATTTTTCTTTTCAACTTAAATTTTCTTTCTTTATTTATTTATTTATTTATGTTATGCATGTTAAATATGTTCACACTTTGTACAATCATCTTTGAAAATCAAGGGTTAAATAATAAAATTTATTATATTGTTGAAAGGAGTTTTTCAAACACACACACACACACACACACACACACACATACACATACATATACACACACATATTAAATGGATCATATTTTTATAACTCTAAACATGAAACGTACATAATTCAAAAGTAAAAAGAACTAAGAAATTTTAAACGTCTCTTAAGTATGCTACAAAATTTTACTTATTTTATGTAAAACAAAAAAATAATTGAAGAATTTTCGAATCAGAAATTATTAGAAATTTTTATTTAAACGATATTTATAGCACATATTTTTCATGACAATTAACAATAATAATAACAAATATTTTGTTAAAGTATATAAAAAATTGTAAGAATTTTGTGTTTCAAAAAAAAAATATAAAATAAATAAATAAATAAATAAAGGAAAAGTTTGTAAAAATTTTTAATTAAGATTCGTCTTAATGCCAAAGTTTTTGCTATGTTGCCAAATTTCATTAAAATATCTTAAAATATTCCATTTACCGCTTGATAATAAATTTACATAAATAAACAATAGACGGACAGACAGATGATTGATTAAAATAAAAGTCTGAGTCTATTTCAATGACTACAAACTGTCAACGTAACAAACAACTACACAAACTTATAATACTTTCTAGTTATAAGTGGTGGTAAAGGGTATGAAACGAATTATAATCAAATTAAACCATGATTCGGTTATCGATATCAATAAGATATCGTAACATCGAGGTTTAACATTTTATAATGTAAAATAATTTTTTTGTCTAGAATAAACGTTTGCCATTTGGAAAATGTTTGCCATTAATGGTCTGCCCTCATTTATTGTATCTAAATATTATTATATATATATATATATATATATTATCTAAATTTCATGATTCCCCCATGATTTATTTATGGTAGATGTTAAAACAAGTAAAAGTTTTGTAATTAATTAATTTAGGACTATTAAATATTTAAAAACGCTTTGCTTCATGTGATTGAGAAAATTTCAAATGCGAATCAAATATTTTAAAAAATTTTAAATCATAAATTATGAATGTAACAAAAAAAAATTTTATTTTCAAGAATCCATTACGTGGAAAAATGAACCACAAAAAAATTGATTGATTTAAAGCAAATTTTTAAGATAAATTTATTATATTAAAATACTGTTTTTTTTTTGGCAATTTAACTGAAAAAAATAATTAATATTTTAAATTTTTCTTCTAAGTTTTTAAGTTGCTTGATAATTTTTTTCAGACCAAAAGACTTTTTTTATTAAAAGTGTGGTCAAAAAAAATTAAAAAATGAGTTATCAAAATATCTCGAAAAATTTTTACCATTTGCTTGATAATAAATTGACATGGAGACAAATTAAGTGGCGCCAGATTGGCAAGCAAATGGACAAATGGATAAAATTCGTAGCATAAAATAACTCTAAATTGATAAGTCTTATAAAAGATTTTCAAAATTTAGTAAAAATTCTATTCAAAGTTCTATCGAAAATTTGTCTTTGGTCTTAGCAAAAATTATCATTTTATTGTGGGCGTAACCTTTAAACGATTTAACTTCATTTCGATAGTTATGAGCAACTTCAATCGATTATCAAAATTAATTTCGTACTAAAAGCAACAATTCATTTATTCATTTTAATGAAATTCATATAAACTAAAACCATTGTATGTGTATATGTATATGGGTTTGTGTATGTGTGTTTGTGTATGTGTGTTTGTGTATGTGTGTGTATGTGGATGTATGTAAAGATGGTAAAACAACAACCTCTTACGGGGGTGATTGCTTACTTTAGCATTTTTATCAGAAATTTTTATTACAAATTACATTTGATTTGCTTATTATTGAAGAGTAAAAATATAATAAAAACCTTTTTCAATAACACAACAAAACAAAACAAAACAAACAAAACAAAAGAAAACAAAAACAAAAAAAAAAAGAAAGCAAACCAAACAACAACAAATAAACAATTTCATACTCATTTAAACAATAAATTAACCTCGCTATTTACCCTTTTCGTATGCACTTACCCTTGAAATTGTAATTGAGAAAATTTTCTAGAAAAAGGGAAGTGCAGAGAACGGAAAGTGAACCACTTGACATCTGACATTAAAAAAGTTTAATAGAACTTTATATTTTGTTGGACTTTTTTTTTTCTCTTTTTTTTTTTATGCTAACTTCTTCGCTATCTCTATCTTATTCCTTTTTTTATCTTTCTCTCTCACTCTCGTGCACTTTATCTTAATAAATTTTGCACTAAAGACTAAAAGTCTTTTAATATGCTGACATTTTTTTACATCGATTTTTTACATTCACTTTTTTTACGAAGATTAAAATATTTACAAAATTTTTTTAAAAGAAATTATAAATATATCTGAAACGATATCAAATTCTAAATTAGTCTAATCAGGTCTAACTGCTGTAAACATTATTTAATATTTTAGATTCATAAAATTCTGCTGCGGGCTTGAAATTTAGCAGAGACATTAAAAATTTTAACACGATCTAACCAGATCTATCTGATACAAACTTAATTCAATATTCTAGATTCACAAAATTATGCTGGGAATTTTAAGTTTAGCAGAGACATTGAAAAGTTTAACACGATCTATTACAAATTTAATCTAATATTCTACCTTCATAAAATTCTGCTGTGGACTTCAAAATGTACGTATATTTCGGTCATGTAACATTTGACGCAATAAACTTGCTTTAATGTACAGGAATTATTTGGTGAATCCAGCAACTTGCTTAGGCCATTTACAAATCGCAATTTCTAAGGGAGTTTTTTTCTTTTTACAAGGACTTGAGCTGCGGCCAGAATTTAATAAAAAAAAAAAAAACCGCAAAAAACTTGAAATTGCAATAAAAAGGTCACAATGCCATAGATTTACCTAAATCAGATTATTTTTCAACTTAGTGTATGGACTTAGTTTAGTTCACGTTTATAGGATATTTTTTAAAATTCCTCTTAATTGACTTAAAATTTTTTTTTGTTTTTTAGTTTTGTCTTTTATTTTGATTTTTATTTGATTTCAATAACTTGCAATAATAATCATCATAATCATAATCATAATAATGATAACAGAGAAGTATAATTGAGAAAAATGAAAAAAAATATATATATGTATATATATATATATATATATATAAATGTACAAGAACACTAACAATAGCAAATCATCATAACAATAATAGCAACAATTATAATAAAGAAAGTCAAGCACAAAATATAATAAAATTTTCGTTAAATATAAATTACATTCAGATTTATTATATTGTTGTTATTATTTATTGTTATTGTTATTGTTATTGTTATTGTTATTGCAATTCTCTTGTATTTTTGATCTAAAATGTATAATATTGAATAAATAAATAAATAAATAAATATAATATGAATGTAAAAATGTATGTTTGTATGTTTGTAATTTATAAATGAATAAAAAGCATAACAAAATTATTTTTGACTTGTGGCGTTGGCGTCACATAAGTACTTAAGCGAACATCCATCCATACGTTACATTTATGTTTGCTTTGTTTTGCTTCATTTTTTTTTTTTTCGGTTTCTTGCATTCTTTGTCAACGCTTCCTTTATTCTTTCTCACTCTCTCTCACTCTCTCTCTCACTCTCTCACTCCTCACTCACTCACTCCTCTCTCTCTCTCTCTCTCTGGCTTTCTGGTTTTTTCTTTTTGGAATTTTTGGTTTGTTGTTGTTGTTGTTGTTGTTGTTGTTGTTGTTGTTGTTGTTGGTGCTTTCTGATTTGTTTTCCTTTTTTGTTGTTGATGTTCTTTGAAGGACCATTATAATTTTACACGATTATTCCATTTAAGGAGGGGAGTAAAACTCATTTATATTTTATAAGTGAGTGTGAACAGAGAATGAATGGATGGTTGGATGGATGGTGGATGGATGGATGGATGGATGGATGGATGGACAATTTTAATGTTAAGGACTCCTGCCATATTTTAGTGAACAGATGTGCAATTCATTATGAATCATTTAAGTGTACAAATTGAATCAACTCTCATAAATTTTGTGTAGATGAAATATAAGCAAAAAAAAAAAAAAAAAAAGAAAACAAATTCATATTCTAACACTAAAAACAACAATAATAAGTGCAACAATAAGAACAACAATAGAAATAATGTAACAAATATTTAATTGCATGTAAAATATGTGAAAAGAACAACAACAACAACATAATATATTTATTTATATAATTATGTCATATAGCAAAAAAAAAAAAAATGAGAAAAATTGAAATGAAAAAATTTATTACATTTAATGTTTGTTATTCATGCGGCATTAACATGTTTAAACAAGTGTTGACAATTGGATGGGTGGTAGGTTGGATGGTTGAATGGTTGGATGATTGGATGGGCGTATGTAAGTGTGTACATGTATGCATGTGTATGTGTGTGTGTATTATTATGATATACAATAAAATAATAAGAAAAAACTTATCGCTCAAAGTTTTATTTTTCTCTTCTTTGTTTTTCTTTTCTTATTTTTAAAAAAAATTTTTTTAATTAACAAACAAAATTTAGAAACGAATTGCAATGATCTGAAATATACAAAAAAAAAACTTTATTTTTAATTAAACGATTTGGAATTATATATGATATTTATAATTAAGTTGGCCCAAGATCTCAGCCCTTTAACATGCTACGTCTCATCCAAATGCCATATTAAATAATTAAACAAAAATCAAAATCAATAAAAGTTTGAAATGTTTAAAAAAAAATTAATAAATTTTATATGACTATAAGATTTGTAAAGAAAAATCGCAGCAAACTTTTTGTTCAATAAGTTACATTTATGGATTTTCTTTGATTTAGATTGATCGATTTCATTTTTTTTTTTTTTGAAAAACCACCCCTCAAGTTTAAGCAGAACTTTTCAAATCATTAAAATTTTGTTTCGGTATTTTTTTTTTACAACCCATCAGTACTTGGAGCTGCAGGTTAGTATAAGTTTCTCCAAATATTGGTTTGTATAAGAAGTTAAGATAAATCCGCTCTTTATTATACTGATCAACTCTGCCCGTACGTCCGTTTATTATGAAGCTACAAATCGTATTTTGAAAAAATATTTTAATAAAATTTGCCTTTTTTTGAATCTTATTGAAAATATTTGGAACTGGATCATATTTACGATCACTTCTCATATAACGCCTTTTTTTTTGAGGAAAAATGTCATAACTTTTGTATATACTTCAATGAGAATAAGTAAAAAACTTTATTGTTGATCGAAATCGATTTTTAAGTACCCTACACTACTTTGCTTAAGGTAATTAAAATTAATTAGAAGAATTAAGTTTAAAAAAAAATTGCAATTTTTTAATTATTTAAAAAGTTCTTCATAGAGGAGAAGATTAAAAAAACGGATCGATCTGGACCAACTTTCATACACGCTATTTTTGTGCTCACATAAAATCAAGCGATAATTTACATTAAAATGTATTTAAAAAAATGTAATTTTTTTCTACATGGCGTCCTTTTTTTTTTAAAAAAGCGTCATCGTAAAACTGGTCCGATTTTAATCATTTTTCAATAAGGTTCAGTTTTGGACTAGAAAAACATCCATATATCAAATTTTATTAAAATATCTTCTAAATTGCAATATGTAGCTGGCACACAGATGGGCAGACAGACAGACAGACAGACAGACAGATAGATAGACATATAAACGGATAGATAAACAATTAATCTTAAATCAAAATAGAAAATGATTCTGAGTTGATTGATTATCTCAACTCCTTCTGCGTGTTACAAACATTTGCACAAACTAATATATACTCTATAGCGCAATAGGCGTAGAGTATAATTATCATGCTACTGTACTTTGATATTAAAAAATTGTGTGCCCCAAACTTCGTTTAAATCTTATCATTTTTTGAATCCGCCATCATATAACGAACTTTTCGCATCATACAAAAATTACAGTTTTTTAGTTTCTGGATTTGTAATTTAGGTCTTTGATTTTTTAATCATATAGAGCAACATGCTGAGTGATATTTAAGGGTACTTTTCCTGCTCGACTATACAATTTTTACTTGTCTTGTCTTATATTTTTTTTTTAATGGACTGAGGAGGACGTAAAATAAAATCATCATGCAATTTCTTTTTCTTGTCTCTATTTAATATTTAACTTCAGTTTGTATTTATATCGGCAAAAAAAAAAAAAAAGAAAAAGCAATAAAAAAAATATTAATAAAAAAAAGTACTGATTTGTAAGTAACAACAACAATAATCAGATCAATAAAAAAAAATTTTAAAAAAAAATACGAAAAAAAATCAAGCGATATTTGTTTGTAACACTGAACCAAAATATTCATGTCTACACCACAAACGTCAATTTGTCGTCTTATTTTCTTTTTCTATCCAATTTTTTCTAATTTTTATTCCTTTTTTTCATTTTCATTCCGCACAAATTTCTCGAATTAATAATACATGTAGAAGTAAGCGTGTGGCTAAAATATAATTTGAATTTAGCGTCAATTTGACAAAGTGACATTTAAGGGCTGAACTTTAAATATGAAGAATGAATAAATGCATGAAATATTAACTAAGTTACAATATTTCACCTTCAAGAGGTATCCCATTTTTATATTTTATGAAAACATATCATAGCTCGTAGAAATCATTATCTAAATTTATTGATAAGATAATTTTTTCTTTTATTAAAATTTATATTTATTTATCTTTATTACACACACTAACTCATTACATAGTGCACCATATATGTATAAATTATGGGCGAATAGACATGACACCCATGAAGGATATTTTTCAATTACAAGATTTAAATCTTATGATTCAATTGAACTTGCTTTTCTTAGGCCTTTGAAATGTATTTCTTTTTTTCCTTTTTCTTCTACAACCATTTTTAATATAACCCTTTGTACTTTACTCGGGAATTAGCAATAATAAAAATTGGCCACGCCCTATAACATGTTGAAAAAAAAAATTTTTAAAAAGCAAAAATGAAACAATAGAAAATTTCGAATGGAAAAAATTTATGGAAAATATCCCTGTGAACTTTTTGAGGAAAAATAAAATAACTAATTAATATGGAAAATTTACACCCTTTATTTCTAGAAGATATTATAAGTTTGTGCAGATGTTTGTAACACTCAAAAAAAATTTAGATAAGTCGATAACACGATCAAACCAGTATAACTTTCTGAATTGATTTAGGCATGTCTGTCCGTCTCTCTGACCGTCTTTTTCATCTGTTATCAATCTACAAAAAGGGCAAACGGTGGCCCTTTTTGAGATATTCCAATGAAACTTGGTGCGTTTTGCGTGTTTTTACTCAAAGATGAACTTGATTGAAAGTGATTAAAATCGGATCATATTTACGATCATTTCCCATATACCGACTTTTTGAAAGAAATAATTCCTAATTTTAAATATATTTTGGCGATTTTATGTGCCAAATTTAATCTATATGGGGTCAATTTTTTGAAGCCCCTCTCATATAACAATTATTTCAAATAACTTACATATAAGACTTACAATTATTTTAATTCTTGCGATTTCTATCTAAGTCTTTTATTTAATTTTATAATCACATTAGGCAAAATAGTGTAGGATATTTCAAAGTCGACTTCGATCAACTATAAAATTCCTACTTGTTTTTTACATAGATAATTTCAATTATTTACATTTAATGTATTATATTATATTTAGGGCAATCGTGTATGATACTTAATATAGTCCGTCCCAATTGATTATAATATTATTAAACTTGTTAGTTTTTAATTCTTGTAAGGAAAATAAAATAAACATAAAAATAAACGTTCAAAGAAAAGAAAAAAACAAAAATACAAAAATCCAATTCTAATATTTTTTTTGCGGCTTCGTCGTGTTCTTCTTCTTTGTCTTCTTCCTAACTCATATTTAAATTTCTAAACATAAGAATTTTTTAGTTTCTTCTTTACATTTCTACATTTTTTATTGTTTATATTTATGCAGACATAATTTTTTTTTGTGTTTGTGTTTTTTTTTTTTATTTTTTCTGTTGTTTTGTTTTTTGTATATCAGATCACGATTCACATAACTGTCACCCTTTGCAAATATATGCCAATTTTTATAACTTTTTTGCATCACCTTTCTATTTCATATACACATACACATACACATACACATATATATACACATACACACATATAATAAACGTCTTGGGTAACAATATATTTACCCTAAACCATATTTTGTTTCAATATTAAACGTTTTTGTAAGGTTCTGATGTCATTTGAGGCTTGTAGTTTAGTTTTCTTCAATTTTTTTTGCATTTTTTTTCCATTTTTTTTTTTTTTTTGCATAAAGTTATTATTTAGAAATTGGGCGGTGTATTCATTTATTGCAAACTGTTTGATACATCACCAAGAAGAAGAGTCATTAGAGGTTCTATAAATTAGTAAAAAATTTTAAATCCATTTAATACATTCAAGTCTATATGCTTGACTGTCTGTCTGCTTATTTGAAGGTGCTTTTTCTTGATTGAAAAAAATTACATATCTATCTTAAATTTGATGGTGAATTGGGGAGTGGATATTGAAAATTTCAGCATGTATTTATATCATAAATGTTTAAAATCGGTCCAAAGAGCACGCCCAGATTGCCTTCCCGTTAAAAGTTCTTGCAAATATCCAAAAACAGTTTAAAAGATACGCCTGCTTACTTAGAAGAATTTTAGACTTAGAAAGGTACCTCCTCCTTAAAAGTTCTTGCATGTAGATTTATATTAAAAAAGACAAAAAAAAAAAAAAAAAACAGTGCAAAAATTTCAGACTTGGTCATGACCCCAACAGTTTTAGAAATTAGTTTAAAAATTTTATAATACCCACACTTTTTGCTTTATTATGGCATCCGTCAATTGGCTAAAACAAATTAGAAATACCATATAAGTGGTCGTATAAATTGGACACGCCCAATAAATATAATGCCCTATCTGAATAGAGGGCATTTAAGATTTCATTCGAACTAAATTGATTATTTTTTAGGTGTTTTCGTGAACTTTATAATCGATAATGAAGTTTATCCTGTTATTTGTTCGCGCCCTTCATTGCTTCTTCTTCTTTTTCATCCTATTCTTTTTCTTCTTTGCTCCATCATGTTGTTGTTGTTGTTGTTGTTGTTGTTGTTGTTATTATTATTACTATTATTATTTGCACTATTCTACCAAATAATAATGTTTAGTCAATAAAACAGATTTATTGCTAACTCTCAATGTAATTTGATATATTGTCGATTTGTTGCTTGTTTATTATTTCACCCACCTTTTTGTCGAAACGAATTTATTATATTAACATATATGAAAAATATATTTGAATAGATTTTTAGTAATCAAAATAAATATCAAAATTTTACTATGATTTTCATTTTGCATTAAAAATTAAAGAAAATTGCAAAATTTATTTTCCAAACAAAATGTTTCTTTCGCTTGTAAAACGGACAAGTAATCAATTTTTATGATTATAAAATTTTAATGTACCAAAAAAAAATCGAAAATGTATGGTCTTATAGTGATACTAAGTAGGCTAGGCTGATTTTTTTTTTTTTTTATAATACATTAAGAAATTTTCATTATTTTAACTTACATAAAATTCTAAACAAAGTGTTTGGAAATGTTACATTAATATTGGACGGTAATATAATTTTCAGAATGGTCCATATCAAAAATTTCAAGGTATACGATATTCTGTATTAGAGTCCATTTGGACCAAAAGGTCAGAATGGACAATTTTACACTTTCTATACAATTCAGCCATTTCTGAAGGCTTAAAGAAATTACATCTTTTTTGATGGTTTGTCTTTTAAGCATGAACTTTCTTAGGAATCAATTCCCAGATCCAGCCTGTTTGAAGGCTTTAACAAATTATGCCTTTTCTAATGGTTGGTCTTTTAAGTGCGTAAATTCTTAAAGATTAGTTGCAAGATCCAGCCATGTTTGAAGGTTTATATAAATTATGTACCCTGAGATCAATTTCAAGATCTAGCCAATTTAAATTCTCATGCAAATTATATCTTTTCTGTTCGTTTGTCATTAACCTTCTTGGCAATCAATCTCAAGATCAATCTCAAAATGTTCTTGTATAAGAATTCAATGAGGTTGGGTATTGAGATTGAACCCCAAGAAAGTTCATGTTTACAAATTATATCTTTCTTGATTGTTTATCTTTTAAGCATAAACTTTCTTAGAAATCAATTTCAATATCCAGGGCACATTTTATTTTATTTTAGTATGCTTTAGAAAATTTTCAAGCTTATTCTATGGAACTTTATTCTATTAAAACTGTTATAGCAAATTATCAATTAATTCTTAATTATCAATAATTATTTTAATAATTAATAAATGATGATTATTCCTTTAAATAAATTACGTTCATTTAAAAGAAGATAAACCAACATTATTTTAATAACATAATGAAAGAATATTTTTATAAGTCATTGAGTTTTCTATTTAAATTGCCACTTAATTAGTTTCTATTCTCGAAATGTTTACTTAATCACACTTAACTTCACATTTAAATTGATTGATATTATTATGGAAAACTAAAAGAAATTACAAATAAAATATTTGTTATTGTAATTGTTATTATTATTGGTATTGTTGTTGTTCTCATTGTTTTCTTTTACTTTTTTGTTTTTTGTTTTTTGTTTTTTGTTTTTTTTTTTTTTGTTGGTTTGTATTCTGCTTGGTCTTTTGTGATTTTTGCAAAAATTAAATCCAAACAAGCAGCCGTAAGAAATGTTGCTTGATTTTTTTTTTTTTTTTTGTTTTTAAATATATAAAACAAAATAAAACAAAATAAAACAAAAAAAGTTAAAAGCGATGAAGAAGAATGTTAGATGAGAAAATAGATAGCAATGTAAATAAATATGCAAGATAAATTTATAACGGAAATTAAATAATTTCCGCCGTTCTATACTCAACATTCATTCATTCAGGCATTTAATAAGTCATTCATTTATTTTTTGGTTTTCGATTGTAGTTTTTCTTTATCCTTATTCCTTTTAACAAACCAATAAATTAATACATTTTTTATTACTTAATCAGATATTTAACAAAGAATTTACCAAAGAGAAAGAGTCAGGAAATTATATTTGGCTGGGGCAAAATCTTGTATAGACCATCCATACAGAAAATTTGATAGGCATGATAGGCATGATAGGCATGGTAGACATGGCATAATGGCCTTAATACTTGCATATTTCTCCATCTCATTTCTCCATCTGAATATATTTGAATTTTCAAGGGATGACGAAAAAAGCTATAAATTTTAGCTTAAAAACGAGAGATGTTTTCAGTTTAATTTGTATTGTGGGCGTGCCCTTTGATGGATTTAGCAACCTGCCTGCAAGAACTTTCAATATTTCTGCTATACTTTAAGTCAATATCTTAAATTTAACAACTAGAAAAATGCTGGGGCCAGAATAGTGGGGCCCATAGATAGACAAACGGACAGACATGTTTAAGTCTATTCAGACTTTAAGGCTGATCAAAAATATATATATACTTTATAGGACCTCCGATTTTTCCTTTTGGCATTTGTCACCGTAATGACGAAATGAATATACCTCTAAGCTCTGAGTGGTTGATGTAAAAAAAAAAAAAAGAAAAAATTGGCAAATTTATAAAGCATTTTATTTATTTATTTACCTGGACTCTAACTTCAGGTAAATTAACCTTCATGGCCAACTCTTCACGTGAATAAACATCCGGATAATGGGATTTCTCGAAAGCTCTTTCCAATTCATGCAATTGATATGTTGTAAATGTTGTTCGATTACGGCGATGCTTCTTTTTTGAACAATTATCATCCTGACCTAAAAATGTAACAAATTGCATAGAAAAAAAAATATTCTTTAATTATTTTATATAAACCTTGTTAATTCGAAATTTATTGGTAATAAAATAAAAATTATGACAAAAATTATTAATTTTTTTTTTTTTTTGATTATAAATGTGAAAAATTTTGAAGGCAGTAAGTAGTAAGTAAAAAATGCATCAAATAATTATATCAAAAAAAAAAGAAGGTCGCATGCATTTCTTAAACCAATTTTATCCATTTTCGATCATATTAAGAACAACCACTTGAATATATAGAAAATTTTAACCTAATTTAAGCGCATAATTAAGAGATTTTGACTCAAAAGGCCAACGTTACTGATAACGCTTAGAATCGTATTACTTTTAAGAGCACTCTTTATAGAAATCTTTGTCTTGAAGAAAATGTCTCTCTATGGAAGAATGTTAAAATTTTTTATATATTTTAACAAGCATTGGCAGATTTTTGTATATTTTAATCTAAAATTCCCAAATTTGATTTACCACAATCCATTTTGTTTGAACCTTTTGCCATAGAATAAACTTTTCAAATTATTCAAAAATTACGAAATTTTTACTTTCGTGATCTGTAAATTTATTCAACTAAGTTTTTATACAAATTAGGCAAAATGATGTATTAAAATTTAACAAATGAACTTAAGTTAAAGTTTCAGTTAAAAAGAATTTTCATTTTTTTTCTTTCATTTCATCACTTCTTTCTTTCTTTCTTTCTTTCGCTTATATTAAATAATAATTAAATTACTTTTATAATTTTATTAAAAATTTATATTTTAATTTGTGGTTACCATTTCAATTTAATCATATTAATCCATAAATTACGATGCATCAAATCAAATATATAAGCAATTAAAATAAAAATTTATATGAAAAAGTTAACAAATAATTAATAGATAATTGTTTAAAAAGGTAACAGAGAAGATGATAGAGCTAATAATAATAAAAAAAAAAAAAAATTTTTTTTTGCATGAATGAGAAATGAAACGAAAACCTCTCGAGGGTTTTGTTCATGGATTTTTTTTTTTAAATGCAGGCCTTTAAAAGCAATTAATTTATAATGTGAGATAAAGCAAACCAAAAAAAAAAAAATTATAATAATAATTAAAAAAAATGAAGACGAAATTTATTCAAATTGTAGCAAAATCTTTATATTTTAGAATTAATGCAGAAATGAGTCATAATTTACAAAGTTATCTTTATAAAGAATAAATTTAATTCCTCGTTTTTTTTTTTTTATACCCACAATCAAATAGTTAATTTTATTATAACACTTGCAGTACCCAGAATTTAGCATTGAAGATTCTATTGTGATAAACACCCTTAGACTTATTCGTAGACAAGTTGTTTAAATTATAAAAGTATTTCTTTTCAATATTATTAATATATTTTCTTTAAAAATGTCTCATTTTTTGATTTAATGATTCTCCAATGTGTTTTATTGTGATAAGTAAAAATTAAATAGAATTTATCTAATTGGACTTGAAAATACATTTGAAAAACTCCAAATCTATTTACATGTAGGCCTGATCAGCTAAATCTATTTGTCAGCCCGTCTGTCCGTTTGTCCGTTTGTCCATTTGTCCGTTTGTCCGTCTGCTTGAGTTTTTAACATTTATTTGGCCATAAAAACATGTCGTAATCAAATTTGTCAGAAACATTACAAATTTCTACAAGCAATTTGTTATTAAAATTAAGTAAAATCAATAGAACATGAAACGAGATTTTTTTAAAACGAAATTTCAACGTTTTATGCCAGCAACGTCCATAAACTTATGCAATACAAATTTTTCACTTTCTTTTTTTTTTTTTTTTTTATATAATTTATTATTTTTTTGTATTTATCTAAATAAAAATTGAACGTATGGTTATTGAAAATTTTTGGCACCAGTCAAATATAATTTTTCTGAATTGCTTTTTCTTTTTTTTTTTTTTTTTGTTGGAAAGTTTAGAAAACAATTTTCATAATAATCAATAATAATAATCAATAATAATTAAACTAACCTTCATCATCACTACCCGAAGTAATTTTTTCATTTGGTTCATTTGAATTTATTTGATTGAGATCATCACTAGAAGCGCAACTGCCATTCATCACATTATCATTATCGCTGTTACTTAAACGTTCTTGATGTTCAATAATATTATTCATTGAATTAATATTGCCAACAATGTTGCCACTTAAACGATATTCATCTAAATGTTTATGATTATGATTATGATTCAAATTTAAATTGTTATTATAATTTATTACATAATTTCTATCTAATTTATTGTTCATTTGATTACATAAATTTTTTGTAATTTTACTGCTATTAAAATCATTATTATTTATTATTATTATTATTATTATTGTTATTGTTGTTGTTATTGTTGTTGTTGTTATTGTTATTATTATTATTGTTGCTATTGTTGTTGTTGTTATTGCTATTGTTGTTATTAAAAGCAATTTGTTGCATATCTTCCAAAGAACGTGCTCTAACACCTTCATGATGCTCAATTAGCTGTTGCTGTTGATGATTTTGTTGTTGCTGTAGATTTTTATGATTTTCTAATGCATTGCCATTGATTGACGTCTTTGTTAGACCCTCTTTATAAATATTATTATTATTATTATTATTATTATTATTATTGTTAATTAACAAATTGAAATTATTAGAATATATTGATGATGTTGCGGCAGCATTAGATGCTGTTGTTGTCGTTGATTTACGTTTCAGATTTGTTATATTTGTTGTATTATTCATATTAAATGATCTACCTGCTGCCATCAACATATTATTATTAGTTTTTATTATTGTTGATGTTGCTGTTAATGTTGCTGTTGATGTTGCCGTTGTATTGATAATTGATTCAATTGCTTGTGCTTCTGGCGTTATAACATCAATTGAATGTGCATCATTATGATCTTTTGTATCATCATCTTCAGTTGTTGCATCATTCGATAATGATGATAATGAACGTTCATCATAATCATGTAATAAAGTTAATTTTGTTGTTGTTGTTGTTGTTCGTTGTTGTTGTTGTTGCCGCTGTTAGTGTTGCTGTTGTTGTTGCTGTTGCTGCTGTTGCTGCTGCTGCTGCCATTGCCGTTGCCGTTGATGCTAATGCTGATGTTGTTGTGTTTATTGTTTGCTGCGCTGCTGCTGCTGTCGTTGTTGCCGTTGTTGTTGTTGTTGTAGGTATTATTATTGTTGCTTTATTAATATTATTATGATGTAGATTATTAATAGTATTTAAATAATCGGTAGCAGCAGAAGCGGCCGCTGCAACTGTTAAATCATTTGCCATTAAACCGGCTGATGATGTTGGTGATGATGATAAAGATGACGATGCTGAATGTGCTGAAGATGCTGATGCAATTACAGCCGCTGCTGCTGCCGCTGCAGCTGCAGCAGCTACTGTTAATGAATTCATTGATGAATTGGCAAATTTTTGTTCATGTTGAACTTGAGCTGCCAGCGCAGCCAAATGTTGCTGATGCGTTTGATAATTGTTCGTTGATACTGCTGCTGCCGTTGCAGCCGTTGCTGCTGCTGATGTAGATGCTACATGTAAATGTTGCATATGTGTATGATGTTGCTGTTGCTGTTGCTGTTGCTGTTGCTGCTGTAAATTATTGGCTTCAATCATTTGATGCATCGAATTTAAATAGTTATTGCCCATAATTAAGGATGGATTGTCACTACAAGTATTGCCATTGCCATGGCAATCATTATGGCCGCCTTGAACTTTTTCCAATTCATTCGCTTCAGCTAAACTATTGACATATTGTTGCAAATTTGGCTGATTATTAACGGTCGCCATTAATTGTTGCTGTTGCTGTTGCTGTTGCTGTTGTTGATGATGATTTAGGTTATGATGATAGTTGTGCTGCTCTTGTTGCTGTTGCTGTTGCTGTTGTTGTTGTTGTTGTTGATGATGATGAAAACCCATTAGAGCATTTTGATGATACGTTAAATGCTGGGCAGACGATGATTGAGGTAAATACAATCTTATACCACTACTATGATAATGCTGCTGTTGCTGTTGCTGTTGCTGCTGGTGATGATTAAGTTGTTGTTGTTGTTGTTGTTGTTGTTGTAATGGTGGTTGTTGTTGTTGTTGTTGTAATGGTGGTTGTTGCTGTTGATGATGATGATGGTGATGATTATTTAATTGATAATTATTAATATTATTTGTAAAGATTGCAGCGCTTCTTTGCTGATTAACAAAGCCAATCATATGTTGATGAGTGTCATGAACATTCGGTAATTGTTGCAGTGATATATTGCATCGTAAATCTGCTGCATCATTAGAATTGTCACCTAAAACGAAAATTCAAAATACTTTCTTTTATTTATTGCCATTATATTGGTGTTGTGGTTGTCCTTGCTTCTCTTTTTCCTTTCATTAAAATAATCCTTTCGTAGAGTTATTAATTACATTAAAAAATATGGAACTTAAATCTTTCCATATTAAAATTTATACCGAGAAAACAAATATGAAATTGAAAATGAAATTATAAATGAAAACAAGTAATAACTTTATAGCCGGTCGTAGACGACTCTTAAACACCCTAAACCCTTTTGCTTAATGCGAATAAAACCAAATAAAGAAATTAAAAGCCAAGAAAATGGAAAAAATGAAAAAAAATTTCTCTATTATTTAAAAAGTTCTTTATATGAGAGCGGGTTCAAAAAAATGGACTTATCTAAACCAAATTTGTTACACATATTTTTAATGTCAAAATACAAGACATTTTTGAAGATTTTTTTCTATATAGTGACTTTTTCTCGAAAAATGGCGTTATATAGGATGTGGTTGTAGAGGGTACCGATCTGGACCAAATTTCGTGCACATATTTTTTATATTAAAATACAACTAAACGCCAGTTTACGTTAAAATATATACAAAATTGCGATTTATTTCCACATAACAACTTTTTTTGTAGGTCGTAAATATAGTCCAATTTTAACTATTTTTAATAAAGTTCGCCTGCAAGCCAAAGCACTTCTATGTACTAAATTTCATTAAAATATTTTAAAAATTAAGACCTGTAGATTGATAACAATATACATATAAGTCAGAGGGACAGATGGACAGCCAGACTTAAATCGAATTAAAAAGTGATTCTGAGTGGATTAATGTAATAAAAAGTGGGTCTATCGTAACTCCTTCTGGAAATGTTACAAACATCTATGCAAACCTATAATACCCTAATATAACACCACAAGTGATGCAGGATATAATCAATATTTATCTTAAATTCTTGCCTTTCCAAGCACATACATCTGATGATTATAATCAATTAATGATCTTAATTATTTTATATATATAAAATTTTTTTTTGAAAAATTTTGTTCTTATTTTTTCCATGTCATTTAATTTAATAATTAATTTAGTTATATTTGTGCTCAGATACAAAAAATGAACTCGCATCAAATAAAATGTTGAGTCATTTAACCATTAAAAATAATTATACTTATATGAATTATACAAAATATAAAATGCATAAAGAAAAAACCGAAAAAATTCAAAGAGAAAAGAGAAAAATCACTTGCTTAAAAGCATCCCCCGAATTTTATTGTAAAAAATTTTTAACAATACAATATTTTGACTTGAATATAATTTTATGGTACGCTGTCTTCTTTAGTATAAAATGACAGCTTAAGTTTGATGCGGCGTCTGGTGGCCACGAGTTCATTAATCGATTATTCCTCACATTACTTTAATGTGTTTTTCTTTTCTCTTTCTTTTCTGTTTCTGTTTCTGTTTCACCTTCTTTGTACTTTCTTTCTTTTGTTTGTTTGTATGTTTCTCATACAGCATTATACGCTCGATCATTTTCCATCTTCCAATCATGATTTGTAATAATAATTAAGTTTTACTTAACGTTCGTTCAAATGCTTACGCCAAAGTGAAACTTCTTAATCGTTTTATTTAAGTTTCGCTTTACTTAAAATCTTTATACCATTTATATAGAAAGTGCTAGATATCGATATTCTAAATCGATTTGTTGATATCTATACCATCATACAGATAGACAGACAGACGTATAGACATATGCAAATCGATGATTGTCTGCATGTCCATCCATGTTTTGAACGTTACATTGATTGTTAAAAATTGAGATATCAATTTCAAATTTTTTCAAAAGTTATTATCGATATTAACAGCATAAAAATTCTGTTTTATTAAACGAAAATTCACAACTTTTTTAAACATTCAATAAAAATATGAAACTGGGCTTGAGTTTCAAAATCATTGGTCTTCAATAGTCTAATTTTTACTTTCTTGCGCTTTATTACTAATTGATCGTCATTTATACAAGTTGGGATTATGGTAGGACTTAAATAAATTTTATGTATGATGTACTTGTCTTTCTGTTCAATAATTTCGAAAATGGGCTACCTCTTTTTTTAAGTTATTGTACACTTCTTTTCTTTATTTTATATTTCTTACTAATAATTAAAAGTCATTTGTATGAACCAAATGTACGGAATCATAATAGGCCTGGATAGCAAATGCGGAAGCTGAACCTGCATATTGAGCCTGGTTGGTGGACCTAGATGATAAAATCGAATAATGGAATCGAATGGTAGGCCTAGACGATGTATCTGATTGGCGGACATGGATGCTGGTCCTAAAAGATGTGTCCGAATGGGGGATCTAGATGGTAAACCCAAATAGTGAGCCCAAATGTGGAGCCCAAATGGATGGCCGAGACGAGGCACCTAGATGGTTAACCTGAGTGGTAGAACTGCATGGTGGAGGACCTAGGTAGAAAGACCTGTATGGTGGTCCTAAATAATGGACCTGGATGGTGTATAAAAAATACTTGACCTTTCTTATACTTATTTTGCTTTCTGTTTGTTATTTTACTTTTAGTTAGATGCTCCATAAAACGATTTTTTATATACATATAAATTATATGAATAGAGTATATCGAGGGCTTGTTTTGTTTATTAGCACAGAATATGATTGACACTTTAATAAACCTTGTTTGACTTTTGATGTTATTTGTAAGCACTTAATCAGTTTTAAGTGGTTATTAATGCAAATACAAAAAGAAAAAAAAATAACTTCTAAAGAGAAGGAACAACAAAGAAGTACGGAAAAAATCAAACAATGGAAAGCATTAAAATTATAAAAAAGTAACATTGTAGGCACTTGAAGCCCCTAATTAAAAATACCCTACACCAACCTAAAAGGGTTGGTGATTAATGAAGAGGTCAAACAGTAACATTTCTCGAAAGATTCGAAAAATTTAATGAATTTTACATTTTTCATAAAATTTAAAGACTATTGATTAAATCCAAAAATTCTTTGTTAGCGTACAAATTTTAAATTTTCCAATATTGAAACATTGAATAATGTAAAAATGCGATATATTTATACAGTCCATTTCCATAGAAAATGAATGCTCTCCGATAATTTTCACTATAGAAATTACGTAGCCCATCTTTTGTTATACTGATGCCCTAAAATATTTCTTATATCTGCCATTTATGGAAAGAGAGATATACGTACTTTCATTAAAATTTGTGTAGCATTTAAAGAGTGAACAATCAGAGGTCCTACTAAATATGCGGTATAATGCCCCATTACCATGGCTTGAATTCATTTTTAATTTAATTCATTTTTTATAAATATTCTCATCATCATAAAGATTAGATGATAATTTCATTTAAAGCTAGAAATATTGGAAAATTCTCAGGGACCTGATAGGGGCTGGTATTTTGCTAATGAATCAAATACATTAAAACATTATGAAAAATGTAAAGTTCAAAATTTTTATAATATTGATATAAATATGGATTAATATATAAATAGGTCTACCTTTACTAAATATTATAGCATTCCAGAATGTACCGTTATTCCATAATTCTTCCTTATTTCATCCTTTACTTCTCAACGATATATAAAATGTTTGTTTTATTTGTTTTATTTGTATGAATTGAATTAATACTTTTGTAAATATATTTCTTTCAGATTACTGTCAAAATGGTTGTAGAATGTTGCATTACTCTTGTATCGTTTCAATTCATCTTACATATTTTAAGTGCACTTGTCATACATGCAAGTTTCTAAATCATAACGTCTTATTCAAAAATAAAATTATAATATCTCAAAAGAAATGCAGAAAAAGGAATGAAAAATTTTATTTAAAAAAAATACTTTACTTTTATGTTTTTGTTTTATTTTGCTTTTCTTTTTTTTTTTTTTTTTTTTTTTGTTTTGTTTTGTTAAAAAACAATATAAAAGAGTACTTAATGTGAAATATTTAGATTGGTTTATTCTAATTCTAATTTCGACCTTGCTGATTTTATTATATGAAAATATTTTATCTGGAAGAACTAACAGCATTAAATAATTTCAAATTACAAAATTGCATAAATTCTTTTGGCTAGCACTTTTCATATAAATTAGGCTTTAGAAATTGATAAATGCATAATTCAGCAGTCTATAATTTTTTATATAACCTAATTTATACATATGATTATTATTTTGTATTTTATATATTTTCTGTATAATCATTATCATAAATACATTTCACATAATATGAAAGTAGCATAAGTAGAATAAGTAGAAGTAAGAATCATTTTAATGTATAACATTAAAATTCAATTTGCTGAAATGAAATGAAAATCAACGATTATATGAAAAGCACTTACACAATAATAATAATAATAATAATAACAACAACAACAACAATTATCAATTACAACAAATAATTTGAATTTAATTAGAATCTAAAATACAATACTATACAGCATATATGTATGTCTACTATGTAAATATATAAATTTGCATTAGATTTTTTATTAAGGCAAATTACATACAAATGCAATTTAAGCATATTTCCGTTGCATGTGCAATGTAACTTTTACAGTAATTCAATAAACGAATATTCCATAAAAAGAGAGCGAGACTGAGAGAATGAGAGACTGAGAGAATAAGAATAAGAGAAACGTATGTTAATGGTGAATGTTAGATAAACGAAAACGATGTTCATTAATTACATACTAATAAAAGAATGGCAACATAATTTGCTTAAGGAGAATTATTGTAAATTTATAATAATTTATTTCTTCTTTTTTTTTTAAGCCCCAACCAGAGGTTAAAGGCATATTTATTTTGTCATTTTGTTTGTAATATCTAAAAGGAAACGTCAGCGGCCCTACAAAGTATATATATTTTTGATCAGCCTTAAATTCTGAATCGATTTAAATATATTTATCTGTCTGTCTGTCTGTCTGTCTATCTGCCTGCCAGTCCGCATGTTATAAATATTTCACCAGTCGTACATTAAGAGATATTGAACTCAAATTTAGCTGGAATTTTGTCAGTGCTTGTAGGCAGTATGTTATTGATTATGATTAAAATCGGTCAAAGGACGCATCTACAGTGCAATGCAAACTGAGAACCTCTCATCTTTTTAAGCACAATTTTATGGTTTTTTTTTTTTTGATTATTTGCAAACTATAAACTCCTACTATATCTAAATTTTTGTACAACTAGGGGCCATAAGTCTACAATATTGACCTTAAAATCATACAAATAGGCCACATCTACACAAAATTATAGGGTACCATATTTTCACTTTTTTATATTTACATTTTCTATCAATCTAGTGAAAAGCAAACAGGCTCTGAATTGTAATAAAATGGAGTATGCATGGGTAAAAAGGATAATTTGGCCCCAACCATATTAAATTTTAGGCAAATTTATATGCAGCAAGAACATACGCATACGTTTTGAAGAGGGGTTTGTACGGGAGGCTTACAAAAGTATATGAACTGTGGATGAAATGTTTAAAAAATTGTAACATTTTTTCAAGTTATACGTATACATATATATATATATATATATATATATACTTTAATTTAGAATAGTTTCAACATCATAATAAATTTACATTAATTAATTAAATGCGCTTCCAGAGCTTCAGCCTAATTAATATTGGACAAAAAGTACACGCAATCATCATCGTCGCTTCCTTTATCTCGCTCTATGTATGTTGTTAAAATTATTAAAAAGATTTCGATACATAAACTTATCAGTTACACTTACTGAACTGCTGAAAATTCATCTGTTGGACTTTACGGGCATTCTCATGTTCATCTGCGTAACAAGAACGGGCCATGTACATTTCATCAAGCAACATATCATCAACACCGCCCAATGATTTTGCTTGTGATATACAATTTTTAGAACATGACGCCCCATTACGAGATACCTTTCGAGAACGTTTTTTTTTCTTAAGACATGGTTTAAGTATATGCGGTGCACTTCTTCCACCATTCATTGACCGTCTAAAGCAAACTAATGGCTTAGAATCTGATGTTGGACAATGATAAGTAAATCTATGTAAATTTGGATTGTTGTGGCTGCTGCGATTGCTTTGTCCTAAAACATCCTATAAAGATTTTTTTTTAATTAATTACGCTTACTACAAAAGAAATGTCGGTTCACATTTACATTTTGGCAAAATCGTGCCTGATCTTCTGCCGTCAATTTACGCCAAGCTTTTGCACCTTTTCCCAGGATACGTCTAAGACTACAAAACGGATGTTTATGTCTATAAAAACGTAAAAAAT
Organism: Melophagus ovinus; assembly: GCA_023089585.1. Classification (NCBI taxonomy): domain Eukaryota; kingdom Metazoa; phylum Arthropoda; class Insecta; order Diptera; family Hippoboscidae; genus Melophagus; species Melophagus ovinus. Next base: position 7,495,967 of record JAKKIB010000180.1, read on the forward strand.
TTAGGTAACAGTTCCGAGTTAACGTTTTTGGGTCTTTGGCGAACATCTGACGCAAATGTTCAGCTTTTTCGGGACCGAATCCTAGAGTCATGGCTTCGGATAAAATCAAATTTAATAATTATATTAATATCGTGATTTTTTGCAGAATCACGTAGAATTTTAAACACAACTGGAAATTTTAATCGCTTTAAAAATTAATATTTCGTTCGCAAAATTTCCAAGGTATCTGAAAATTATTACAAAAACTTTTTTTCTCTATTAAAACTTTTTGAATTTTTTGATATAACTTTCAATGTGCGTTTGATTAGAAATTTTTTAACAAATTAACAAGTTGTTCCCTTAAAAAAGATTTTATAGTATTTTATGATGTTAAATATTTGAATTTAAAATTACATTATAAAACACTCTCAGTACATTACTGTACGTAACATTACGTTACAAAACATTTACGCTATAACAAGTAACATCGCATTATAACACCCTACTTTACATAGCGTTACAGAGAACGGTGTATGTTTTTTCTTTGTACTTCGGTATCGTGCGCTAGGATTGGTAGCCGTGCCTGCTCCTTATGCTACAATTACTACGAGCAGCTAAATATAAAGCTTATAATGCGTCTTACGTACAAAGCTTGTACTTTAGGGAAAGAGCGGCTCTTTCGACTAATCTTAGACTAAGTGTATAACGCAAGGCTTTCTAGATACACATTAATTAAGGGAATAGCAAGTCCCAATAGCATATGAATATGATTGAACGCGTAAGGATCGTGCCCGATGTGGGCATCATAGATACCACGAAGCCAATTCCAATTCAAATTCCATCAAATAGATCATTAAAACTGTTAATCTCATAGCAAAAATTTTAATGCTTGTTCCGATCTTGCAAAACTCAGAAGCGCAGAAAAAATTTCCACCTGGTGCTTCTCAGGACTGATTGTCTTAATTACATTACAGAGATAAATTTTTGTAAATTTTATTAAATCGCTTCTAAGTTCGAAAGTTCTTCTGTTTGAGAAATAAGTAAAGAAATGTAGATAGAAAGTGCAAATATTCATGATTTTTGGGAAAACTTTAAAGACTAATGACCTTAATATTTTTACGAAATCGCAGCTGTTTACTTTTTATTAAGATATTATCAGTTTTCAATGTATTGTGGGCGTGTTCTTTGATCGATTTTGTCCATATTTTCAATAGTAACCTGCGCTACCTGTGATTTCTATCACATTTGAGCTAGATATCATTAATTTTATAATCAGAAGAATCTTTACAACAACCAAATACAAATACCAAAGACGGACAGGCAGATAGACGTGCCTAAATCGATCCAGAATTAGACAAAGATCAAGAACATATATGCTTTATTGGATCTTTGACTCTTCGTTTAAGTTTTTGTGTAACAAATATAATGACAAAATGGGTATACCTTCAATCTTTGGATGGTGGGCATAAAAATACCTTGAATTTGATTTTTTTTCATTATTTTTTGCCTTAACATTTTTTTATTTTGAAATTCGTGAGTTGCATGAGTTATGTATGTAACTAAAAATATGTTTTTTGCAATTTATTCAAAGGGTTGTGCTATATATCCGGGTCTTTTTCAAAGACTAAAAAAATCATTAAAGACTGTGATTAAATTAAAATATTTTAGGAAGTGTTCAGATTTTTACATATTTATCCATTTAATGCGTGGCAACTACAGATTATTTTATTGAATTCTTCATTAGCAATATATTTTAAGTATTTTGGCGAAATTTTATAAAGACAAATAATTTCAATGTATAAAAAATGGAAGGGAAACAGGAAACCAAAATAGGCCCCATTTATAAAAATCAAAAATACAAAATGGATTGAATGAAAAGTCTGCTTTACGTGACTATAACTTGTCATACAATTCATTTTTCCCCTACATTACGCGACTTTTTTTTTTTGCATTACTTGTTGTACAAGGTATTATAAGTTTGTATAAATGTTTTTAACATCCCCAGAGAGAGTTGAGATAGATTCACTTTTTATTATGCCGATAAATACAGAATTACTTTCTGATACGCTTTAAGCTTTAAATCTATCTGTCCGTCTGATGTTTATCCTTGTAGATTTGTTATCAAATTACAGGTCGCAACTTTTTAGATACCATAAAGAAATAAAGGTGTACACAGGTATATTTCAGCTTAGACAAGAAACCCATTAAAAATGGTGAAAATCGCCTCATCTTTTACATCTACTTTCCATATAATGGCTTTCTTAAAAAAAAAAATTTGTTATATGAAAAAAAAGCTTAACTTTTGAATATATTTTAGCGAAAATTGGCATCGTCCAAAATTTCCTTCAGAACGATCCACTTTTTTAAAAGGCATTAACAATAATAAATTTTTTTCAATTTGTTTGGCTTGTAGTTCTCTTTAACGATTTTAATTATCTTAAGCAAAATGTTGTAGGGTATTTAAAGAACAGCCTTAACCGATTATAAAATTCTTAGTTATTTTCTCTCCTTTTTTCTATATAATTTATATTGAGTTAGTTAAGTTTAAGCGTAATTTGATTTAATAATCCGATATCATTCCATTTTCTTTTAATGGTTAGTTAGCTACATTTTTCCTAATAATTATCCTTAAATTGTTTTTATTTATTTATACAATTCAAATATTCAAATATTCATAACTGCCCATTTTATTCTTCCCCTCAATTTTTTTTTTGGTTTTTTTTTTTTTTTTTTTTTTTTTTTTTTTTTTTTTTTTGTAGATATCTATGTTATTTATGTATATATATCAAACTGGTTAAGCTAGTTACTTCAAGTGATAAGCACAAATTCACCACTTAGTTTGCACATCACATAACTCATAATTATATGGATTTCTTGTTTAATAATGAAAAGAAAAAGGGAAAAAAAACTGGAAAAAAAAATCAAAAATTCCCAAGTAACTAACTACAACTAAGTACAAGTTGGGCCAACCAAAAAAAAAAAAAAAAGAAAAAAATAGAAAAAAAGCAACAATATGCAACAACTACAAAAGTGTATCATGTAACATGCAAGAAACTCATTAGCGGTCTAATATTGAATCGTGTTATAAAATGAAAGGGTTAACAACGAAAGGTGTTTATTTTATAGAATATACATATTTATATGTATACATACATACATGTAAATATATATATCACATATATGTATGGTATAAATATATATATATATATAGACATAAGTTTAAGGTGAAAGTAACATTTTTCTGATTTAGCGATGAATTTTTTGCATTTACCTTTCATTTGCTCTCTTGAATTTTTTATTTTAGAAATAAAATTATTATTAGTATTTTTATTGCTATTGTTATGTGATTGTTATTATTATTATTATTATTATTATTATTATTATTATTATTATTATTTTATTATTGTTGTTGTTCTTATTATAAAATTTTAGGAGGAGTGTTAAAAATATCCTTATTGTTGGAATTTTATGCAATATCTTTTATAATACAAATTGACTTTTTCCAGTTGCAATCAATTTATGGCCGACAGGAAATAGAGAGACAGAGAGAACGGGAGTTAGACTTAGAAAAGATGGAAAGAGAGAACTTAGATTAAAGTGGGTGATAAAATAATTAAGGTTATAAAAAAAAACCTTTTTTTTTTTTTTTGTTTAGTTTTTCTTCTTGTTTTTCATTTGAAAAATCATAATTATCCCTGTAGACTAGTGATCGGTAAACTTTTGAATAAGAATAATCAAATAGTACAATTTATAAAATTTTAAAAATTTTTAAGCAGCTACAATAAATAATACTCTCATAAGTAAAATTTTTTTGATAAAAAAACCCTTCATCTATTTATTTTTAAAGAAATATCTATTTATCCATAGTTATCCATATTTATCCATGGCATGATAGATTGTTTATTAGACTTTCTCACGTGCTGATTGATTCACGTGTTGATTGATTCGGCACATCTAAAAACGCTTTTCGTGAACGGCAATCACCAAATGGCACGTAGGGACTTATTAGCCAAAGTACTGTTGATGAAGCATAATTTCCTTACGCCGAAAGCGTCTTAAATATAAAAGTATTCGATGACAACGTCATTCGAGAGCTATTGATGGATTAACACTAACGCAGTGTTATAAAAAGAAACTACAAGTGGCTTGGGCATAAAATTGGTTTCTAATCCTCTTTAATTGATTCAGAGCTTCTTTAAAATAATAAATAATATTTGCGGTTTAAACTAAATAACTGCCACCTAACACAACAAGAGCCTTAATATGACTCGCGAGCCGTAGATTGCCAACTCACGCTTTATACTTTTGCCTGCTGCCGGCTGTCTGTTGTTAACGTATTGCTGATGGAAATGTGATTGAAATATTCACATAAAATTTGACAAAAAATAAAAAAAAAAAAGAAGAGAAAGGAAAACATAAAAAACCAAAAAAAAATTTAAACTTTGGGACTTGGACATATGGAATAATAATATTGAATATGCATCAAATCGATTAATGTCCAAACTAAACAAAATAATCATCACTCTCATTTTAATGGATCATTTAAATCCATTTAAATATGATCAGAATGCCAAAATGCATGATTTGTGTAAAATAAGAATTTGAAAAATTTTCCCATATCGATTTTATTACACAAAGAACGCTATGTAATCTAGACAAAATTAATTAAAATCATTTGGTATGATACAAAAATTATTTAACCGCAAAAAATTTTCTTTGATTTTAATCACAATTTTTTTTTTGATACTTATCTTGATCACACTTGTCAATTACAATATGCCAGATCACAAATGTGGGTATTGAAATTTCCATTCCAGCCATACATATGTATGAAATAGTTTTTTTTTTTTTTTTTGTTTTTTTCATACTCTTTCGCCGCACCTTAATTAAAGTTGATTAAATGTGTGGCAGCAATGAGAGTGATTAACTGGACATGCTCAACATTTTCTATTATATTTTATGCGATATTCAATTATTGATATCAATTCTACAAATATACAATTAGATGCACACACGCAAACGCACACATACACCCACACGCACAGATATATATATATATATATATATATATATATATGTGTGTGTGTGTGTGTGTGTGGGGTGCAAACGCATATATAAATAAAGTTTGAAAACAAACCTAAAATGATTATTGCAAATTATTTGAACATGAATTTTTTTCTACACAAATTTTTTTTTTTAAATGTATACATTTATATATGTGTATGTGTATGTGTATATGTATGTATGGAGCATATTTAATTAATATATGTTAACAAATGCAAATATATAGTTTTCTATTTTGAATTATTTTTTGTATGCAAGCCGCTTTAAATATTTGATAATATTTTCATGGAATGTTAATAATTAAAAAAAAAAATAAAATAAAATCTTTTAGTTTTTTCTGTTACTTGTGGCAAATGAGATTAAGAAAGAATATGTTGAAGAAGTTATATATTAAATGATATGCCCTTATAAATTATACATAACTATAAAAATTAAGCATTCATTCATTTTGCTCATTATGAATGGGAAAATTTTTGCTTGTAATTTCAAAAAGTTCTAGGCAGAAAAATTACAGAATAAAACTGCATATGAAATACCCTACACCACTCTACATGACTTAGTAATTAGTAATTAAAAAACTCAAGTTCACGAACAAAGTAAAAAATTGTAATTTTCGTATAATTGGACAATTTGATTATATGACAGCAAGCCCGAAATCATGGCCCATCTGGATTAATTTTGATACATTTATACAATATATCAAAATATTATCTTTAAAATATATGCCAAATTATAAGTTTTTTCCATATAATGGATTTTTTTCTAAAAAAAAAAAAAAAAAAAAAAAAAGGGAAAAATTGTTATAGGGCGTGCCATCTTAAAAGTAATCCCATGTAGACTAATTTCTAAAAATGTTCTATAATGTACGTTTTTGCGCTAAAATCTATGTCAATATCTCAAAAATTGAGAGCTTATATTAAAAGGCAGATTTAAATGGCATGAGAAAGTGATTTGAAAATCGTTCGGTATAATAAAAGGCATTGTTTGTCTTAATTCGTTCTGAATGTTACAAACATCTGCACAAACCTATAATACCTTATAATAATATAGAAGTAAAATAATAGAATTTCAAAATATTTGAAATTCCTTTAGAAAGTATTTTTTTTTATTATTTATTTGCGCAAAGTCCTTTCCTTGAATAAAGACATTTAAAGAAGAAACAACAAACGTACAAATCTATATAAAAATTTCATTAAATTATTTACATTAAATGTATGAATATATTGTTGTTTTTTGTAAATTATTATAAGTTTGCCATAAAAATTCTTAAGTCGTTCATAATTGCAAATTCCAAGAGATTTAAATTTTCTATAAAAAGGAAAAATTGGAAAAATTTTATCAGAGACAATTTTTCTTTTTTCTTTATATATATATATATATATATATATATATATATATATATATATATACAGAATTATTGACAATAAAACTGACATTATTTCTGAAAAAACAAAAAAGATAAACCAAACAAAGAAAAAAAGCTTATTGTTAAATAACTTTCTAGTTTGATTGCCCTTCAAGAGATTATTAATAAAGTTAAAGAAACAGAACAGAAAAAAACATGAGGTGTAGACAGACAGACAGACAGACAGACAGACAGACAGACAAATAGAAATGGCACATACATAGGGGACACATACAAAGGGCATATAAAGAGGCTAAGGCAGAGTAAAAGAGACAAAGAAAGACAGAGAGAGTAAGAGATTATGAATGAAAAAGAAAAAGTAAAAAAAAAAAAAGATAAAGTAAGTAAAATGTGACAAAAATGTATGTGGCTTCTACACAAATAAACAAAAAAAAAAAAAAAAGAAAAAAAAAGAATTCTCTAAACTGTTGACGTATTTTTATTATTATTATTATTATTTTTCATTTTATATTTAGTCAACTTCTACTGTTGTATATTTAGTTTAGTGTTTTATATGCACTTGTCAGCCACACTTCTTTATGGTGTTTTAATCTTAATCCTTTACTTGAAATCAGTTATTTTAATGTTCAACGCCTCGCCATAACTTTGCTGAATGGACATAAAAATGGTATGAGGCATTGGTGTAATTTGTTAGATTGGAGACCGGCCAATTTTACATACATACATACATACAATTTATTATTATTTTTTTTTTTGTGACGCCTACACAACCATGTAATAATGAAAAAAGTTAGCGACAACATGCATAAATGCCAAAAGGCCTAAATGTTTAAACGACAATAACAAAAAAAAAAAAAAAAAAACAAAAAAAGAGAGAAAAAAGGAAAAGAAAAAGAAAAGCTCTAAAAATGTTATTTGGTGTCTGGTACCAGTTAAATCTAAAACAAAATCAACAGACAAATGTAATTAATTTATATAGACAAATATATATTAGATATTTCAAATATATACATATTCAAATATATATTTAAATCCATCTAAATAAAATAAAACGTATAGATTTATATAAATGAAAAAGTAGGCGTTTCAAGTCAAAGGGAAACTTAAATTAAGTTTTCTTTTGCTCATGCTTTTCATGTTACACCCACACTTTTTATATGTGTATGTATGTATGTATGTATGTGTGCGTGTGTGGTGTGTGTGATTGGTGTGTGTGTGTGATTGGGTGTAAGGTACGCATACCCAAATGTAATGTGTACATGTGTAAACATGTATCTGTTCTTTTTGTGTTTTTTTTTATTTTTTTTTTTATCTTAATCCCTTTTTTGTTTAATCGCTTTTTTCGATTTACTTGAACCGTTTTTATTTGATTTTATTTTTTAATTTATCTGATTTATGGTGCAGTTTTGTGCTAAAACATTTTACATTAATTTCATATTAATCAAAATAGAAAAGAGAAAAAAAACGACACATTAACCAAAACAAAAGAAGAAGGTAAGTGATAGACAAAAAAAAAAGAAGAAGAATAAGAAGAAGGGCAAAAGAATTTATTCAACTGTACTACTCTTCTTTAAATAAATATTATTTTATAACGGTGAATTTATTTGCCATTCTGATTCTAACTTTTAATACCCAAATTCGAAACTCGAAATTGCAATTTTTAAATTCTTAATTAAATGCTTTCTGTCAAAAATTTTCTATTGAATTTTTTTATATTTATAATTAAGATAACGATGGTATGGTTCTTTTGTCAAAATGCTTGCAACATTCTAAAAAGAAGCGTAGAAAAATTTGTAAAGTATACAAAAAATTCTAATTTAATTTAGACATGTCTGTCCGTCCATCTAAGGAGATATCGCTTTCAAATTGGGCAAAAACATTGAAATATCTTGCCGCGCAGGTTACTATTGAAAATATGGACAAAATCGATCAAAGAACACGCCCACAATACATTGAAAACTGATAATATCTTAATAAAAAGTAAACAGCTGCGATTTCGTAAAAATATTAAGGTCATTAGTCTTTAAAGTTTTCCCAAAAATCATGAATATTTGCACTTTCTATCTACATTTCTTTACTTATTTCTCGAACAGAAGAACTTTCGAACTTAAAAGCGATTTAATAAAATTTACAAAAATTTATCTCTGTAATGTAATTAAGACAATCAGTCCTGAGAAGCACCAGGTGGAAATTTTTTCTGCGCTTCTGAGTTTTGCAAGATCGGAACAAGCATTAAAATTTTTGCTATGAGATTAACAGTTTTAATGATCTATTTGATGGAATTTGAATTGGAATTGGCTTCGTGGTATCTATGATGCCCACATCGGGCACGATCCTTACGCGTTCAATCATATTCATATGCTATTGGGACTTGCTATTCCCTTAATTAATGTGTATCTAGAAAGCCTTGCGTTATACACTTAGTCTAAGATTAGTCGAAAGAGCCGCTCTTTCCCTAAAGTACAAGCTTTGTACGTAAGACGCATTATAAGCTTTATATTTAGCTGCTCGTAGTAATTGTAGCATAAGGAGCAGGCACGGCTACCAATCCTAGCGCACGATACCGAAGTACAAAGAAAAAACATACACCGTTCTCTGTAACGCTATGTAAAGTAGGGTGTTATAATGCGATGTTACTTGTTATAGCGTAAATGTTTTGTAACGTAATGTTACGTACAGTAATGTACTGAGAGTGTTTTATAATGTAATTTTAAATTCAAATATTTAACATCATAAAATACTATAAAATCTTTTTTAAGGGAACAACTTGTTAATTTGTTAAAAAATTTCTAATCAAACGCACATTGAAAGTTATATCAAAAAATTCAAAAAGTTTTAATAGAGAAAAAAAGTTTTTGTAATAATTTTCAGATACCTTGGAAATTTTGCGAACGAAATATTAATTTTTAAAGCGATTAAAATTTCCAGTTGTGTTTAAAATTTTAATTGAATCTGCGAAAAATCGCGAAATTGTTATATTAAAAAAATTTAATTTAGTTAGCCTAATGTGAAGCATGACTGTAGGATTTGGGGGCGAAAAAGCAGAGTTTTTCCGTCGGCTGTTCACCAAAGATCCGAAAACCTTAACTCGGAACTGTTACCTAAATTTTTTACGTTTTTATAGACATAATAATAATTTTGGTGGTCTTAAACGTATCCTGGGAAAAGGTGCACAAGCTTGGCGTAAATTGATGGCAGAAGATCAGGCACGATTTTGTCAAAAGGACATTCCATTTGTTGTAGGGATATTAATTAATTTAAAAAAAATCTTTATAGGATGTTTTAGGACGTAGCAATCGCGACAACCATGACAATCGAAATTTACATAAATTTCGTTATAATAAGCCACTTGGGGGCTTCAAACGGTCAATGAATGGTGAAAGAAGTGCACCGCATATACTTAAATCATGTCTTAAGTCAAAAAAATGTCTTCAAAAGGTATCACATGTCATGCGTATAGAATCCCGTAATGGAGCGTCATGTTCTAGAAATTGTAAATCATTGGGCGGTGTTGATGATATGTTGCTTGATGAAATGTACATGGCCCGTTCTTGTTACGCAGATGAACATGAGAATGCCCGTAAAGTCCAACAGATGAAGTTTCAGCAGTTCAGTAAGTGTAACTGATAAGTTTATGTATCGAAATCTTTTTAATAATTTTAACAACATACATAGAGCGGGATAAAGGAAGCGACGATGATGATTGCGTGTACTTTTTGTCCAATATTAATTAGGCTGAAGCTCTGGAAGCGCATTTAATTAATTAATGTAAATTTATTGTGATGTTGGAACTATTCTAAATTAAAGTATATATATATGTATATAATCGTTACTATCCTTTAAATAATTATTGTCAAATCCACGGTTCATACTTTGGTAAATCTCCTGTACAAACCCTTTTAGACGTCTTCAGGTGTAAGGCGTATATTCTCGCTATATATAAATTTGTCTAAAATTTAATGCATATTATTTTTTATAAGTAATTGTAATATTCAGAAAAAAATGTAAAGAAAATAAATCAATGTTACAAAAACCAGAAAAAATTATTAAGAAAATTATATATGGTTGGATCTAAATCTTGGATACCCACTATTTAGATACTATTTGCTATTTTACACATAAATAATTTGAAGTTGTATAATTTAGAGCAGGCGTGGACGATTTACACGATTTTTACGTATTTATTATTTGTACAAAATTTCAGCTTTGTCTAACTTTTTAAGCAATGATCGAAAAACTATACAACTATTAAAAAAACAGGAAAAATGTTCTCAGTTTACTTTGCACTGGCGGTGTGTCCTTTGGCTGATTTGGCTCATTTTCAATCCCAACCAATATACATGAAACTTTAACGTTTCTGTAAAATTCGAGTTTGTGATCTCTTTTTGCGATCAGATAAATTTTTACTAAACACCGACAGATATGTCTAACTTGACTGATGCTAATCAGGAGTATATATATGCTTTACGGGTGTTGCGATGCTTTCTTTTAAGCGTTACAAAAAAAAGAGATGTCAAGCTCGAATTTGGCAGAAATACTGAAAATTCTTGCAGGCAGGTTGATATTGAAAATGGATAAAATCGGTTAAAGTATCCAAGTACAATGCAGCGTAAATTTTGTAAGCAAATTATTATAATTTTTTATTAATTATTTGCAAAGTGCTAAAGAAAGCAAAAGTATTAAGACCTTTGATCTACAACATCTATTCAAAAATTGTCCAAATGAACCACACCTATACCAAAATTATGCAGTACCAAAATTTTACTTTTTTTTTTGTATTAACGTTTTCTAAATACTAAAAAAAAAAAAAAAACTGAAATAGAGTATAATTCATAATATAATGATATATGGATCGTTGGTATCCAAAATTTGGTCCCAGCTAAATGTAATTTCCATGTCATTTTATTTATTCTTTTGGTTTTTTTTTTTCGTTTTGCGTTTTGCATTTTTTCTTTTCTTTTTTTTCTTTTTTCTTTTTAGGGGAAATCGTCTTCCGCAGAAGAAGCTTTTTAAAATTTTAAATTCCGTACTGTATAATTATATTAGAATTATGTTGTAGGATATTTAATAATAACAATAATAACAATAATAACAATAATAACAATAACAATAATAATAATAATAAAAATAAAAATAAAAATAGGATTTGTAATATAATAAGTCGATTAACGATAATATTCCAACTTTCTGGCTTGTTCTTGTTTTTGTTTTTCCTTTTTTTTTTTTTTTTTTTGTGTTCTTATACTTTACCATATCACGTGTCATATCCGCAATTGGTAGTGTTTTTCTTTTTCTTTTTCTATTTCTTTTTCATTTTTTACTAACAAATTATTACAGGACAAACAAAATTGTTTGCTACTAAACTTTCATTCATGTATGTACAAATTTATTATACGTTTGTATATATCTCTTCTCTCTATCTCTATCTCTCCATAGTAAATTGTGCTTTTCCTTATCAAGTTATATTATCTCAGAGACATGAAACCGTGATATGATTACTATTACGTGACATTTAACTTCTTCCTTTCTTCACATTTATACACATTTACTCTAACTATATCTCTGTCTCTTTTTTATTTAGCTCTCTCTCTCTCTCTCTCTCTCTCTCTGCCACTCTCGCTCTCTGTCTCCTTATAATTGTTGTTAGTAAGTTTTTCTTTATACAAACAACAACAAAAATATCTAAAACTAAATTTATTGTTCAATAAATGAAAAAGGAAAAAATTTGATAAATTCTTTTTTTTTATTCATATCAATACAAAAAATAATATTTTGATTGTTCTTATCACTGACTATAGAAATATGTATATTACTTATTATAAGAAAATTGAAATTTTTCCCGCTAAATTTTTCTTCCAACTTATAAAACGAACAAATAAACCCCTCACTCCCCTTCGCTAGCCATTCACTCACTTATAACGATCTTTAATTTAATTTAATTTAATTTTCCTTTTTATTGGAATGTTCTAAATTATGAATATCCTTTTTTGTTAATTACTGAGCCTAAAAGGTAAATTATTGAATGTCCATAATTGAAATTTTTCATTTTCTCCTTTTTTTTTGGAATTTATTTATTATTTTTTTTTTTTTTGAGACAGACAAGACAACGCCACAATTGAATTGTATTAAGACATTTTTAATTTTTTATTTCGCATTACTCATCGCTTAAGATGCATGAAATAATCGTTCTGGCTTTAGCATTTAGCATAATCGATTTTTTGAAATTTTATTTCAGCAATTGGAGTTACAATTTGACACTAAACAAGACGCGACCCTTTAGCTTTCCCCTCTGGTTGGCGAGTACGGCAAAAAGTTTTAAAAAAACAACCATTTAATTTAAGTTTAATTATATTAATTTTTTTTTTGGGATCCTTGGCAGTCCCTCCCCGCCTCCATCGCCTCCCCCACCCACCATACTCGCTCAACCAAAACTCTTTCCACTAAATTTTGTAATCAATTAAAAAAGTATAATTTTCCTTTGCATTTTAATTTTTCTTGACTTGTATTTGACTTAATTTTTTAAATTAAATTAAGTTATATTAAATTTTTTTTTTTATTAATTTATTCATATTGCGAAAGCAATGAATTTTAATATTATTGTTGCTATGGTTTTATACATGTTGCTTTATTGTGGTTGAATGTTGCTGATATTATTTTAAAATTTTCTTTCTCTATTAATTTTAAAAATTTTATTACAAATATTCGTGATATACAATTCTCGTGAGATTATTACATTTTAATTATGTATTAGTTAATTTAACTATTACAACTAATTAATTAATGAACAAAAATTTTTATAAGCAAAATTTTCCATTAAGAAAATTACAACAAACACATAAAACGATTTAAATAAATTATATAAAAATTGTTCTAATTGAGACTTCTCTAGACTTTCTAAATGATAAAGTATTAATAAAAATTTTGTATAAATTTGTTTTTTTTTTTTTTTTATAAAATGAAATTTGTGAAAATACTATGAAATCGTGATACATTAAGATTATCTGGCTCCATGCAACAATAATAATTAGTATATTTAATTATGAAGCCATTTTTTTATTATCACGTTTATTTTCTAAAATGATCGAGGCCACATCTAATAATCTCTACACTTTCCGACAATTACACATGTAAATTATTTATTCAGTTAATTACATGTAAATTATTTTACAATATTAAAATGTTATATTGCATATTTTTAGGCATAACAAATTATTTTATTTAAAAATCAATAATTAAGGGATGCAAATGTTTCGCTTTTTTTTTTTTCTATATATAAAATCATAAAAATTATAAATTATAAGAAATTAGATTTAAACGTAAACGATTTAGTTCATTTTTGGACAAAATATTGTTAGCAGTCCTCATACGATCGATATGTGAATATTTTAATGAGCATAAAAAACTTCATTTACAAACTAAAATATTAAATATTATTTTATGAAATATTTACTTCAATTAAATTGCATGATTGATTTATGTAACTTTTAATTTTACATAAATCATTTCATTTGAAGGTTTTCGGGCATTCCAGGTCTATTACAAATTTTTACTACACCCTTAACCATGAAATGTAAGCAAAATTTTACAAAATTATTTGACATAATTTTAAATCTCTTTTTTTGTTTTTTATTTTTTGTTATTTTATTCTCTTAATTAAAAATTCTAATAATAATGAACTCACCATCAACATTTGTAATATCATTGCGATTGTGATTTTTTAAACCAAGTATGGCGTCTATTGTATGACGGGCTGTTAACGTTTGTGCTGTATGAGAATGTTTACGTCCCGCATTATCTTTAAAATTCAAATCGCCATCTATAATTGAAAATGTATAAACATAAACAAATAATTTAATAATAATTTTAGATTAAAGAACAACAAAGAAAATTGGTCTTTTTTTTTTTTTTTTTGAGAAACGAGAAAGACCTCAAAAAATTTAATGTAGCACACAACAAAATGAGTGCGTGTTAATATTGCCCTTTAAAAAAAAAAAACAAGACGGCAACAATTATAACAACAAAATTTACTAAGTAATCAACTAACAAGTTAATTGTCATTGCAATTAATATAATTAAATAAAAGGTAATAATTATAAATATGGAGAAAAAAACTGCAAAATAAAAAGACACAACACGAGAAAAAAAGTAGAAGAAAAACAAGGGTCAATGAGGTAAAGGAAAAAAGGAGGAAAGGTCTAGGAAGAATGTAATAACAAGAAAGAATAATTTTGTACAACAACAACAACAACACAACAACAACAACAACAACAACAACAACATAAAAATTATTAAATCTAATAAATATTGTACAACATTTTAAACATACTAAACCGATTACAATCTATTTTGATAAAATACAGTGGCCTTTAAAGAAAGTTAAATAAATCAGAAAAAAAAAAGAACAAAAAACCAAAAACAAGAAACAAAGAAATGGAAAAATTTCCACCAAATTAAACGAAAGTCCTTCTCTTAATTTTATGATTAGATTCAGCCAAAAAAAAATTTATAAATGAAAAATGTAAGAAATCGTTGAAAATAAGAAATAAGACCAAACTTAAATGTCTTTTCAATTTTTTTTTATAAACGATTTAAATAAAGTGTAATTAGTTTATGACACTTTTTGATAACCATTAACAATTTAGAAAAGATCTTTCCTCCATTTATTATTATTTATATTTAAAATGTCAAATAAAATGAAATTGCTCCAAAAGATTTATTCTAATGCCACGTTATCAAATTGTATTTTTCCTTTTTCGTTTTTTTTTTTTTTTTTTTGTTTTTTTTTCGCCCTTACTTCTGCCATTCCTTCCTTTTAAAAGTATATCATTTATATTACAATTATTAGAACTCCTACGAAAAAAATCTCTAATTGAGCGTGAGTTTGGTCAGACGCGTCTCTCGTATTCTTTATCATTTAGATATTTAATTTTTCAATTAAAAGGACAAATCAAATAATTATAGAAATTTTCAGAAAAAGAAAATTTCAAAAAAAAAAGCAACAACAACAACAACAACAACATTAACTGGTCTAGTTCTGGTTCAAACAACACTTTTGAATAGATTTCTGTATAAAAAAAAAGCAAATAAATAAATTTAAACGATTTCTTTTTCATTTCCGTTTTTTGGTGTATTGAAAATCTTTTCATTTATATTCTATAAATTTGGTTTTTTTTTTGTTTTTTTTTTGGGTTTTGAAGGACATGCAAGGATTTGTAAAGATATGTAAGGACATGACCAATTTTATATATAAAAATTCTTGAAGGATATTTATGGTGAATAGCGCATAAAATTATAAAAAAAATATCTTTAATTTGGAATAAATTTTATTTAACTTTTTCCCACTAAAATTTTTATTAAATCGAATTATTTCCTTATATGAAATTAGTCATAATAGCCATGATAGATTACGAGCCATACTCGAATATTATAACGATATATTCAGATTTTCATTAGCATTCAGAATTTACAGTAGAAAATTGACATTTTCACTACAACACTTTTTATTTCTTTAAATCAATCGTAAAGTGAAAAATTTTAATTGATGTTAAGTGAACTTTGCCATAAAAAAATTATTATGTAGATTTGTAGCCTTTGAAATTGTATCAGATTACTATTTCAACAAAATTTTGAGAATTCATATTTAAATAAATATATTTCACATCTCTAACAATAATAATAATCAGACATTTTCGAAACATTCTAAATTTAGAATGTTTCAAAGCTTTAGGCTTTTAATTAAGTTCATTTAAATTTCCTAAATATTTTTCAATATAATTAATTCACAAATAAATTTGACAAACAAATCATAAATAAATCAAAAGTTTTCTGAAATTATCAGATTTTAACAAATTTCTAAAGAGAAATACGGAATATTTAACAAATTATTTACCAATAATTAATAATTCTCTTTTTTATTTTATTTTCCTTCGTTTTTTCCCCCGCACTTTCAATTAACTTAATTAATTAGATTTTAAAAGAAATTAAAATTTTCATGTAAAAATTTTGCAATTAATTTAGAATTTTTAAAATTTATTATGGAAGATTTTCTATTTCTAAATTATGGCAATAATTTCAATAAATTCAATAATTTCTAATTAAAATTTTTTTTTATACATTATATAATTCATATAATTAAATTTGTATTAATTATAATTAGAATGAATTAATTTACCTTCATCATAAGTATGATTTTTATTAGCGCCATCAATGAAACGTTCATCATTGTTACGTTCATCATTATCATTCAAATGAAATGATCGAAAATTGGCTTGTTCGAAATTTTTACATTTCTCATGTAATAATTGTAAATTTTTCGTATCACGAACATTTGCCAATAAATTACGAAATTGTTCTAATTGTTTTGGCGGTATATTTGTTGTTGCTGTTATACCGCTAACGCTATCGTTACCATTAACGCTGCTAGTGCCACTATCACCGCTACCGTCAATACCAACGCCACCGCTACCGCTACCGCCACCGCCACCGCCACCACCACCACCACTTGTAACTAATTTTTCAAAAATATGTTGAAACGTTTGTTTTTGTACATCACTTAAACCGGTTATAAAATTAATGTCATTCGATGTTGTTACAGTTAATGGTGATAACGTTGTGGATGTTAATGTTGGTAATAGGGATGATGACAATTGAGCCGTCGGTGGCGGTAGCGGTAAAGGTAACGATAACGATAACGATAACGGTAAAGTTAAGTTCATCAATGTAGATGGCGAAGATGATGGTGGCAGCGAAGGCAGCGATGGCGGCGATGGCGGTGATGGCAGTGACGGTGGTGGTGGCGGTAGCGGGTAGCGATAATGGTGAAGTTGCTGAAGATGGTGATAATAATGGTGAGGATGCTGCTAATGCCGGTGATGTTGTTGATGTTTTTATTGTTATCGTTTGCGACATTTGCTGTTTGCCAACGATATAACCAACTATTTTACCTAAGTGAGATTGTTTTTTTGCGCTTGTTGTTGTTGTTGTTATTGTTGTTGTTGTTGTTGCCGTTGTTGTTGCTGTTGCCGATGTTGTTGTTGCCGTTGTTGCTGTTGCTGTTGCTGTTGCTGCTGCTGCTGTTGCTGTTGTTGTTGTTGTTGCTGCTGATGTTGTTGTTGTTATTGTAGTTGTGGTTGTAGTTGTTATTGTTGCTATTGCAGTTTTAATATCCATTATAATTGTTTATTATTAATATTATTATAATTTTTTTTGTTTCTTTTATTTTCACACAAAAACTTTCTTCTCGCAAACATAAAAAAATTAAAAACAAAAAATTTACATATAGACAAATTGCAATTAATTAATAATTAATTAAATAATTATTTAATTAATATAATTTTTTTTTATAAATTTCGTTTGCGTATTTAAAATTTTCATTTACGAAAAATTTGTCTGCTTAAAAATCACAAAAATAAACAGCTCAAATTATCACATATATAAACTTTAATTTATTATAATCATACATTTAATTTAAGTTAATTTAAGCAATTTATCAAGTAATGTAAAAAAAATTTTTTTCAATTATTATATTTAAATTTGTTTTTTTTTTTTCGAAAAAATAAACAAATTAATTTAATTTGCTTAATACAATACGATTGAATTCGATAGAATACGATTTGAACTGATTTGATTTGATTTGTTTTGACTTTAATGAAATTTGCTTTAATTTAAGTTTATATTTACTGTTATTTATTTCATTATCCGACATTTCTATTACCGTTTCAATAATAATAATCATAATAATAATAATAATAATAATAACTGTAAATAATTAGAAGGAATGTTTTAACACTTGTTACTGTAAATAATTTACGGCATATTGAACATTGAACGATTTTCACATATTCTCTCGTTTTCTGCTTCTTCGGTGTTTTATATTTTTCTGTTTTTTTATTCTCTCCTTTTCTCTTTTTTTTTTATTTTGTTTTACTTTATATCCGTAATAAGCGGCCTTTAAGCTTTCAACTGACAACATAAACTATAAACTGTTTTACCATGAAGGTGGCATTCAACATAAAAGCACGTAATTTCAAAATAATATAAAATGAAATGAAATGAAATGTACAAAAACAAAAAAAAAAGCACGACAAAATTCAAGTAAAATGAAATAAACAGCACAACGCACAACAAAAACATACACAAATAGGGAGAAGAAGAAGACAATGTTTTTGGCATGTTGTTGTATTGTGCTGTGTGTGTGTGTGTGTGTGAGTGCGTTAAGCCCTTAGTAGAGATAAAAAGTTTTTTTTGTATATTGTTATTGTTACTGTTGTTGCTGTTACTGTTGCCACTTATTATTGTTATTGTTGTTGTTGTTATTTATTGATGGAGATGTTATGCTGTACTGCTAAAACTCAAACAACAACAACAAAATACACACACTCACACACACACACACACAACACAATAGTAAACGAATGGGTAATGGGGTGGTGAGGGGGGGGGGGGGAATATTCAATGAAAAACCAGTTGACTGTTGTTATTGTTGTTTAATGTTATATTTGAATGTGCATGTGCTTGTATCAAATGAACTTTTATACTAATACCGATACTAGTAATGATGATAATAATAATAATTTGTATTGATGATAATGATGATAATATTGGTGGTAGTTGGGATAATGGTAGATGATTTTATTGTGTTAAATGTAACTGGCTTAAACAATAAACTGGGCGGAGTTAAATGTTTATAAATGTACAACAAAAAACTGCAATCACCAAACGTTTACCACAATATTTATCCGTATAGTCAGATAAAGAGAAACTTAATGTGTATTTGGAATACACACACGCACACAAATAAACTGTACATATACATGAAATGGCATCAACTTTTCTGTTGCTTTCGTTTTTGATTTTTCGTTTCTCTCGTCGTCTTCTTGTTGTTAGTTTTTTCTTCTTCTTTTTCTTCTTTTCTCTTGCTAATTTTCTTTTTAGTTTTATTCTTAATCAAATTGAGATAATTTTGGCTAAGAAATATGCCACTGCACTGAAAACTATAACAAACAAATTTTACACAAATAAATTATTTCTTATAATTTCGTTCAGTTTACTAAAAAAATTGCTACTGTTTGTTTGTGTTTGATAAGAGTTGATAATTCTAAAGGAAATTCTCATCAGTGAAAACATTGTCAGAATCCCCGTGCAATAGAATGGTAGAAACGTAGAGACAGAGAGGGAGTTACAGACAGAAAGAGAGAGAGAGAGAGAGAGTAGGAAAGAGAGCATAAAATTGAGAGCATTACATTTGTTTGAGTGGTTTTTTTCTCTCCGTTTGGTTACATTTCTATTCTTTTCTATCCAGTTTGTTCTATACTTTTTTTTCTATACGCTTACTTCTCTGCTTTGTTTTTTGATTTTTACTTTTTTTTTTTTTTTTTTGTTTATTTCTACTTCTCCATTTATCCTTTTTGCTTTCATTTTTCTTATTACTTTTTTTTTAAGTGGCCGCATATAAATTTATGTATGTATGTTTGTGTAATGTGTGAAATACTTTACACATTATTTTCAGCTTATGGCCTGTTTTGTTTTTGATCTTTCTATTTGATCATTGTCTACTTTAACATAGAATTCTAATAATAATAGGACTAATAAGCAACAAAAAACAGCAAAATAGCAAAATAGCAAAATAGCAAAATAGCAAAATTAAAAGAAAACAATAGAAAAACAATTTAGAAAATTTTGGTTGAAATCATATCTTCAATACACGCCACAGAATTCTTCATAAAACATGATAATTTCATTTATATGGATTTTTAATTATGGTTTATTTTTTTTTTTAAATTGTTAAACAAAAAATGTTCGATATACGTTTAAGCGTTGACAAAATTTCCCTTCAATTGATTAGTTTTTGAAATGTTAATGGCACAGCAAAAGTAATAAAAGAAGAATAAGGAAATGTGAAATATCCAAATATTATTAAATGGCTCTAAAAATTTCTCCCAAATTTTTTGGGTAAAAATTAAACAAGAAGAAGAAGAAAAAAAAGAAGACAAATTGCACAATAAATTCATTATAGTGGAATTGCAAAATATTTTTTCTCTTTTACAAAATACATAATTTTACTAATTTAGTGGGCGTGTCTTGCAATAAATTTCTTTCAATTTCCATTTTTTTTATGAATTATAAACAAAAAAAAAACAAAAAAAAAAGGGAGGAAAAACATTTTGTTACCATGTTTATATTGAAGACAAGAACAAATAGTTGCTTGGCAGGGAATCCATTAAAAGACATTGGGAAATTCTTTTAATAAAATAAAAGGACACACTTTTTCGGAAATGCAGGTCGCTCCGCTTTTTTTTTTATTCTTCTTTCTTAGTATATGTATAAACGTTTCGATAAAATGATTATACCTGTAATATCCTTCTAAATGTGAATGATGGTTATAAAATTTACAAGCGCAATAACAATTACAACAACAATAATAATAATAAAAGTAATCTACGTGGTTACCCTTCTTAGTTATACAGTTAGATAGTAATTGTCATAGAGTGTTCATTATTAATTCTACTTGACTTGAGCGCAAATTGTTTGCTGGCGACTGACTCTCAGCTGACAAAATTTCTTCCGTTTATTTTTTTTTATATTCATTTTTCCCTTTTTTTTTTTTTGTTATTTATGCTATGCTTTGGTGCTAATACGTAAACAAACAGATTAAGAGATTTTTGGCTTTTTTTTCCAATTTTTTTTTTCAGGTTTTTTTTTTGTTTCTTTTTTTTTTGGTTTCTTCTTTCACATCTCAATGTGGAACAAATGAGAAAATTTTCGGTGAATTAATAAGAATTGTTTTTGCTAACCCCCTCCTCTTTAGACTAATTAAGAACAATGCTTGAATTATTAAGAAGCGGAATTTTTTTTTTTTTACTTTTTCTATGGATTTTGATTTTGCTTTGAAAATTTTTCCTTTTTCTTCTTTTTTTTGAGTAGCAAAATTAATGCAACTAATATAACACACAATAAACTGTAATAAACATATGGAAGGACAAATTAAATTAATTGAAAATAATTGTATAAGAAAATAGATAATTTTCGAAAAAAAGAACTTTCAAAAAAAAATAAATAAATAAAATAAATAGCCTTTAAACGAAACTTCCGCCGTTAACTTTTTTCCATTGTTGCACAACAAAATTCCCAAATTTTTTTCTTTTTTTTTTTCTCTCACAACAAAAAGGCTTCCTTTTCCGCTAATTAAAAGCATTTTGCGATTGTAATTAGAAATCTTTAAAATCAGTATTGTGCAGGGCTAAGAAAGTAAAAAAAAAAACAGTTCAATATTTTAACATTTCTCAGCGTATATATGCAGTATTTAAATTTGAATAAATTAATTTTAATAATTTATGTGACTCATTTAATAATTTGATTATCAAATACAAAAATTTAATTAATTTTTGATGATTTAATTTTATTTTTTTTATAATTTCCTTGAATTTACGTTTTTATAATTTTACTTATTCCTTTTAATAATCTAACTAATTATTTTTTTCTTGTAAAAATTAATTTTTCATATATATATTTTTATAATTAAAGTAATTAATTGAATTAATTAATTTTAAAATGTAATATAACGTGTTTATGCCATAAAATAATAAATCGATAATTAAAAGGATTCTAGAAATTTTATACCAAAAAAAGCAAAATATTTTTGATTTTTTCTTTGACTCTTTTTTTTTTTTT
This sequence comes from Melophagus ovinus, assembly GCA_023089585.1. Taxonomy (NCBI): domain Eukaryota; kingdom Metazoa; phylum Arthropoda; class Insecta; order Diptera; family Hippoboscidae; genus Melophagus; species Melophagus ovinus. Next base: position 7,518,045 of record JAKKIB010000180.1, read on the forward strand.
TTGTCAAATTTCATTAGAAAAATTATAAGCGAAATTTTCATAATATTTGATAAGAGAAAAGGTAAAAAAAAAAGGAAAAGAAAAAGAAAAAAATCTCTGGCCGTTTCGTTTTACATTGCGCTGGCTCTTTATGCTGCTGTAACAGAGTCCACTTAATGCAATATAAAGCGATAACATTTTCTATTAATTGATATCAACATAATCATATTTCAGTTGATTATTTTAGTTGCTTAGATAGATTATAATATTTTATATGATATTAATGAAATAAAGTGTTATAGGTAAAAAACTAAAAAATACACAAAGAGTTAAAGATAAATGAACAGACAGCTTGGTTTTATTTATTTTCTCTACACATTTAACTTGAACATTCGCATGTAATGCATTTTACAAATTCATGCTATATCTCTAACTCTATTTCTATAACTATCTCTATCTCTTTCTCCTTACATAACTTTCTGTTACTCTCAATCTCTCTTTTGTTATCTCTCTTATTCTTTTTTTTTATTTTATCTCGTCATGTCTTTTTTTTTTTTGTACATGTTTTTGTATATTTTCGTGTATAAGTGAATGTATTTGTAAATGAATGTGTATGGATGTGTATGTTTGTTTAAACACATGTTAACTTCAAAATATAATTACTCTTGTTACTCTGGATGTATAACCACAATTTTTTGGTTGTGCGTTCTTGTGCAATAAACAATAAACAACCAACAATGCAACGTTAACACCTCATTTTTATCCTCCCTATTTGTCTGTGATATATTTTCTTTAATGATTATCTACTAACATTATCAACAGCAATGACAACAATAACAATAACAATAACAATAACAACAATAACAACATCTATAATACAAACCAGCAACTGAACGGAACTCAATGAATGTACCATTTATTATTTTTATTATTGTTATTGTTATTGTTATTGTTAATGTTTTTTGTTATTGTTATTGTTATTGTTATTGTTATTATTCTCATTATAAATTTTACCGCCATTAAAAATATCATCATTGTTGCATTAACGTTAATCTTTAGTATTCTCTTCTTGTTTCGCCCCTTTTTCTTTTGTTTTACATTTTCATTTTTTGGTTTTTTTTTTGCTTTTTTTTGTTGTCTGTTTTTCTTTAGTTTTTTTTTCTTATTACACTTAAAGAAGTTTCCCAATTTAATAATTTAAGTAAGATCAGCATGTAAGTGCTTCTTGAATAATCTTCCTTTCTTTATATATTTTTGTTCATCCTTCTTTTTATCCTTTTTTAGTTGTTAATATTTTCTTTTTATTTTTTTTTCCTTTTTTTTTTTGTTTCTTTTTCTAGTCAAGAGCTACATAAATGATTTTGTAGATATCGATCGACATTTCAATCAATTAAAAAAATTTCTCTTATTCATGATTTTTTTATTTTGTATTTTTCCATAATGATTATTATCCGTTTATCCATGTGCCATGCCATTGATTACCTTTATAAGTTATTAGACTTAATATTATAATAATCTTAAGCATAATTTTTTATCTCTGCATTCTTTTACATTCCTTCAAAAAAAAAAAAGAAAGTAAAAGCAACGGGAAGGCAAGCAAAACGATTCAAGTTGAATAATTGATCTCAAATTTTTCAGAATTTTATCCATTTTCTATTTTCCCATTTGAATATAAGTTAACTATAATGTGGAATAAATTCAAAATATCTATAAATAATCATAATTTTCTTTTCACAACTTAACTTTTATACTTAACTTTAAATATTCGGACCAAGTGTTATATTTCTCTGCTTCGATTTACTTTCACAAACAACTAATGTAGCCGTTCTTTCCATGAATAATAAATATGATACAATAAATTGTAAAAATATATGGATGCATATTTTTAAAATATACAAATTTACACTGAAATTTCCCTGTAAAATTTCCCTCTGAAATGTGTAGAAGTCATTCTTTAAAATTTTAAACAATCGAGTGAGATCCCTCTTTTTGTTTTACTTTTCTTCTGCATTTTTAATAACTTTCTGAAACTCTATGCTTTGTAATATCTTGTATTGGAACTAAAATTTTAATCTATCAAATATAACGATGCTAATAAATTTGTATTTACCAAATTATCCTCCTATAAATTAAGAGAGTACTTAATTTTCCTTTAGAAAGAAGTGTCATAGATCCTACCAAAATATATATTAAAGAAAAAGTATATGTAAAAATTGTCGATAGTTGATATCATTTTAAAGTAGTCGATTTCATTTAAGGTTATCTTTACAGAGAAATTTGATCAATGGACAAATAATTTGATCGATTTGCCTGAATTGAATTTGTTTATTGATTTCTTTTTTTTTCAAGCTATCAAATTCTAACAGAAATAGACGTAAGAGAAAAAGTAATTAAATTAAATTACTTATTATTTCAAGCAAAAAATTAATACATTTTATTTGAAAAGTTAAACCACAAGAATTAATTAATTTATTCTTTAATTCTTTTATCCATTTTCTTATACTGATTTATGATATTTAATAAGTTTTTTCTTAATTTTTTTATTATCATTATTGGCAAGCAAATAATCCCTTACTAATACTTAATACTTAATTAACTTATAATGTATAAAACTAAAATTACAATTTTAATTTTTTAATTTTATAAGTAATAATATAATTTTTACAATTTGTAATTTATACAATTACGGATAAGTTTTTATTTAATTGTACACGTAATTATACTATTACAAATAATTATAATTATAAGTATAATTATAAATTTCATTATAATTATAATTATAATTAAAATTTTATTTATAATTATGCAATTAATTATAATTGTAATCATAATTATAATTAGATATATATCATTATAACTAAAATCATAAATATAATTAATTATAATTCGTTATTGTAATTATAATTATAATTATATAATTATAATTATAACTAAAATCATATACGTAATTAATTATAATTCATAATTATAATTATAATTATATAAATATAATTATAACTAAAATCATATATATAATGAATTATAATTCAGAATTATAATTATAATATAAGTGTAATTATAATTATATAATTATAATTATACAATTATAATTATATAAATTAATTAAACAATTGACTTGCTTGTTAAAGTATTTTAAATTATTTTAGTTGGTTTGTTGTTTTTTCTTTCCTTTTAAGTTTCTTCAGTTGATTTATAACTTTATAGGGCTGATGTGAAGAATATCGGTACAAATCCCAAATTCGGTGCCTATTCCAATTTCAGTTTGCAGTCTAGACATGAATGTAATACGCAATGGTGAAGGGCAGGAAATTTATGACCTAGGAGATCGTTAATTCTTTTATTTCGCTTCGCTTCACTTCGTTTCGTTTCATTTCGTCTCGTCTCATCTCGTTTCGTTAATCTTTTTAATAAATTTAAGATACTGGCTAAAATAAATTTACAAATAAATAAATAATAATTAAAAATAATTACTAATAATAATAATTATTATTATCATATATGTACTGATTATTTATTCCATTAAGAGAAAGATTAATTTGGGCAAAATTAAATAATATAAAGTTGCGCAAATTATTTACATTGAAATGGATTATAAAACATTATAAGACAAAACTTTGTAACATTATTATTATTTATTAATTTATTTATTTTGTTTTAACAATAGCATTACTATTATATTATCTTTACATTTGCAAAAAGAAAACAACAACAACAGCAACAACAGTAACAACAATAATAAAAGAAATCAAATATTAATTTTACGTAATTGAATTGAAAATAATCAACATGAAGAAGCCAAATTGGAAAATTTATATATACGTATATAAATTTTATATTATATATATATATATATATATATATAATATTATATATATAATAATGTGTGTGTGTGTGTGTGTGCATACGTCTATAGTGTACGTGGATATGTAACAATTCTCTGCAACGCCAACTGAACGATACGAGAGAAAGGACTCGCACATATACATGCAAATATACACCCAACGAAGACCTCTAAAGAGAGAATGAGAGTGAGAGTGTGAGAGAGAGAAATTGTCTATTATATGAAATTTTCTGAGAGCTTGATTGCACTAAAAAGTTTATTTTGTTGTTTCTTTTCTTTTTTCTAATTTATTTATACATTCTTTCCGTTGTGTTGTGTTTAATGTTGTTGTTAATGATGTTCTTATCGTTGTTATTGTCGTCGTCGTCGTCGTCGTCGTTGTTGTTGCTGTTGTTGCTGTTGTTTTCATTGACTAATAAAAAGGTGGAGCTTGAATAAAACGGAGAGTTCATATCATAAGAGATTGATTGTTAAATTGAGAAAAAGTGAAAAATCATGAGAAATCCTGCGCATTTTTTACACACATTTTTACTAGATTTTGAAAAATATATAATATTGTTATTAAATATATATATATATATATGTATATATATATATACTTGAATGTTTAGAGAAATCGATTACACTATACTAGATATGAAAAGAAGAACGCAAACTGAAACAGGAGAAAACCAAAAAATAAAAATGGAAAAAACAGAAAACAAGCCCGTATTCACACAAATACAATAATAATAATAAATAATAATAATAATAATAATAATAATAATAATAATAATAATAATAATAAACAAAGAATTTTATAAGTTATTTTTATTGTTATTGTTATTGCTATTGCTATTATTATTGTACGCATAATTGATTGGGGCATAATCGTTTCGTCAAAATGTTTTTAATATTTCAAAAAAAAAAAACAAGCAACAATAAAAATTCTGGAAAAAGGAACGTGAAGTGAAGTAATCAAAAAAAAAAAACAAAAAGAAAGCAAACAATAAAAATCTTTATGTTGTAAAAAAGAAATGACAAAATTATATTGGGCGGGGGCTAAATCTTAGAAGACCCAACATCCATTCATTAATATTATTTGATATTTTACAGACAGACAATTTGAAGTTGTATAATTCAGAGTAGGCGTGGCCGATTTACATGATTTTAGTAGCCTTAATATGAATAAAAAGTTTTAGCTTTCTGCCTGCTTTATTTTTCAAGTTATAAGCGAAAACCTGTAAAAAAACCGAGATGTTCACAGTTTACGTTGCACTGTGGGCGTGTCCTTTGACCAATTTGGCCCATTTTGAATATCAAATGACATATATGCCAAATATGAAATCTATATCTTTTTTTTCACGATCAAGAGAGTGTTTACTACAAATGGGCAAAAGGACTGACGAACGGATATATCTAAATAGATTCGGAATTTTGTATGGTCTTATGGTCTTATGGTCTTTCTCTTAGGCGTTACAAATATAATAATAAAATGAGACTTACCCAATCGCCGGGTGGTGGATATAATAATAATTATATATTCGATTTAATGTTTTAATTTCTAAATTAATGCAATTTAGTTATAACTGCTTATTTATCCATTTAACAAAATAGATCAAACGGCCACATTCAAAATATTTAATATATTGAAACTATTTCTGTTGTCTAGATCGAAAAAGCAAAATTAAAATACCAAAAAAAAAAAAACAAACATGATTCGTTTTGTTCTGTTTTAAATTATCCATTACCTTTTTTATCAATTATCCATTGTACATTATCCATTACTTTTTTATACATTATCCATTATCCATTGTACAGTTTTCATTATGTTTTTATACATTATTTTTATATCATTATTCATTATACATTATCCATTATATATATATCCATTATATATTATCCGCGGTCTTTTTATCCGTTATATATTATTCATTGTATTTCTATTCATTATCCATTGTACATAACACATTATCCGTTATACACTGTCCATCATCTTTTTATCCATTATCTCTTTAGCCATTAACCTATTATCTATTCTCTATGATCTTAGAATATATATGAAAAACGAATAAAAAAAGGACAAGAAAAAAGAAAAGTGGAAATAAATTTTGATGAGCTCTGAACAAATATGATAAAAAACATAATGGCATAAAGGCATAAATGGAATATTCGATTTTCTCGATGGTATAAAAAGAAAAAGAATCGATCAAAAATGTATATATATAAATATATATATTATGTAAATGGTAGGCATAAATAATTTGACTTTAGCCAAATTATAAAAATTCGCATTGGCTGCTGTTGTTATTGCATTTGCTTTTCCATTTAATGAACGTTTCAATTAATAAAAAATTTAATTTATGATGTCCTAAAAACCCAATCAAATTCAGTCCTACATAAACACATATACACACATACTAACACACACATACACACATACACACATACATACACACATTAAAACACACAAACTTACGTATGCGTGGATACATAATATTTTGCTTCATGATGATGACAATCCTCCCTGACTTTAGCAGGTTGATCAAAAAGTATTTGAACTATTTTCAAACAATTTTCAGAATAGTTTTGAATTGCATTACAACAAAAACAACAAAAAGATAACCAAAAAGAAAACAACTCTGTGATCTTTACGATTCTTTCATGAGACGCTATAAAAGTATTTTTGGCTTATTCCAAACAATACGCTTTGCTTAATCTTAAATTTTTCTTTTAGAAATAAATTTTAATGGTCCACACTTTCATGCAAATTGTTAACTCTTCAATACATTACATAAAATTTCATTTTCAATTCTTGGGCTTGCCATTAATCTCTATAAAATTTTATGAATGGACATACAAATACATTTCATTTAACATTTATCCAAGGCAACTTTTAATTATCCTACAACATTTTGCGTAATATAATTAAAAAGATCGAAAGTACAAAGGTTTTATAGATTTTGTAAAATTTGCAAAAGTTCATTATAGGAGAAAGAGATGAGTCCTAGAAATGAGCAAAAACTCAATCAAATTGAACAAATCGAGTTTCATTTCATTAAAAGAAAACAAAAAAAAATATCTTAAATTATGCTTTTTTTTGAAATCACTTTACTTCAACTAAGGATTTTTTTTTTCAGGAAAAAGGATTTTCTTCACCATTGGAAAGATTTTGTAAAATCGATGCGACCTTAATCAGTTTGAATGGCATACATTTTTGGGCCAATTATAAATTGCAGCTTGCTAATAAATTTCTAAGGCCAAAATACAAGATGAAATCGAGTTTTATTGATCGATCGATCGTTATAGAAAAAATTTATAAGAGCTTATCTAAGGCAGAATTTCACACAAATTGTGCGTGCGATAAGAAAATTAAAACATCTGCTAAAATATTTAATGATTTTTAATTGTCGAATAATTTGACATTAATTATGCTTTTAAAATTTTTTAATTATTGTTATGAATATAATAAATGAAACTTCTTAAACTTATTGAACAATATTTGGCAGGTTATAAAAGTAACAACAAAAACAAAAGCAAACAAACAAACCAGAGAACAGAAAACAGAAAACAGAAAATTGAGAAACTGAAAAGAGGAAATTTGAAAAAATATTCATTGTTGCCATTTTGATGTTGCCTATAATACAAATTGAAAACGTTTCAGGGGCCTTCTTAGTTTATTAACAAATTCATTTGCGGGTCAATTGTTATGGTGTTGCTTTTCGATTTATTTACTTATTTATTTATTTATGCTTTTTGGGGTTTTCTTTCGTTTTTTTTTCTATTTTAGTTGGTTGATATTTATTTGTAGACATTTTTTTACATTATATTGTGTTGTTGTTGTTGTTGTTGTTGTTGCTGCTTTTTTGCTTTTTATTGTTATTTTTATTAGTTAAATTTATCATAACTGAAACAATTTTTTTTTGTCAACTTAATAAAAACGCATTTTATTTATGTATACAAAAATTGTTACTCATGTGTATGTTTAAGTGTGTGTGTGTGTGTGTGTGTGTGTGTTTATGTTATCCAAAAGCATTATACAATTTTAATGAAAAATGTTTTTCCAAAGATAAAAACGTCAACAACTACAAAAACCAGCCGACTCAAGTTGTTGTTGCCCAAAAAGAAAATGAAAATTGGAAAGTGCAACGTGAAAATAAGAAAGAAAGCATCTGTAGAATTTATAAGCTCTTTCTGCAAATAATTTCATTTTATAAGCAAATTACAAACATTATGACAAATTTGATTTTCAAGCGTTGTACTTTAAAAATGTTAACAGCCTCACGTTGATTTTCCATTATAAATCATCTCGTTCGTTTCAATTAGAAATTTTATGAAAACCCATTTCAAAGGGTTTCTATTAATCACAATAAGCGATAAGCATTTAACAACTATTTGAATAATTTCGAATGAATAGATTCGGTAATTTTAGTTAGTCGTTAATATGTGTAATAAGACCACTAAAAAATCTAACTTAACTATAACTATAACTATAACTGAATAAATCGTTTATTATATTTTAATTACAGAGTTTTCAAAAGAGAGAAGAAACATAAAAAAAAACAAAAAATGAAGGAACCATAGAGAACTGTACACACTGTTATACTCTTGATAACTGTAATATTTTTAATTTTCTCTTCTCTCTTCTATCTCACTACGACCGTTTGATTTTGCTATCATCATGTATGCAGCAACGTACAAAGTACATTTTTTTCAAAAGTTAATTTAATTCTTTTCAATTCGTTGTGTAATATATAAGATTATATAAGATTTTATTATATATATATATATATATATATATATATATATATATATATATATAATTGTGTGTGTGTGTGTGTGTGTGTGTGTTTGTGTGTGTATGTAAGCCCACCCGAATAATGCATAATATTAAGAAAAATTATTACTCTACGGAACCCTTAAGCTCTTTTATCAAATTGCTCCTTATACATTCTAAATATATTTATAAGTATGTAAATAATATATATATGTGGGTGTGTGTTTGTGTGCATACATATATATGTATATAGACGTTTACATATATTTATAAAGTTGGTTACTTGTTTAGTTACTTATTTAGTGAGTTAGTTTGTTAGTTAGTTATTTTGTTGATATAAAGTGAATTGTCTTCTATATAAATACATACATACATACAAACATATATATATATATATATATATATATATATATATATATATATATATACAATTTTATTACAATAACAAAAATAACATTATACAATATCAGCGTACATTTAACGTTTTAGTGAATTAGATGAACAATCATTCTGGTTGTTTCATTTTATGTCTTATTAAACTGTGTATACTTGGAAAATTGAATTGAATTGAATTGTATAATTGAGAAAATGAGCGCATAATAAAATTAGATCGAAACTCTTTTGTTTGTGTATGAGGTTTGATTTATTCAACTTAAGTGAATTTTCATTATTATATATTATTATTATTATATTATTATTATTATTATTATTATGAGCTTGAAGAACTTTATTTTACTATTATTTTAGATTACATATATATATATATATATATATATATATATTATATATATACACATATTTATATATTACGTATATTAGTTGCTTATATAAAATAATTAACAACGTAATTCCATGTCTTTATATTATAAATGAAATCTTATCTAAAATATGGTACCATTTTCTTTGGCTTTATTTATAGAAATTAATTTTGTTTTTTTAATATACCACATACCTAAAATTACTTACCAATTACTTATTAATTACTTACTATTACATATTCGTAATTACCAAAAATTAAAAAAAAAAAAAAAAAGAAAAACGTAAATGTTATAATTAATTTACAAAACTATAAAAAATATGTAAAAACAACAACAACAATAACAATAACAATAACAAAATGAGGCCCAAAAAAAAACAAAATTTATGTATTAAATTGAAAATTTGCATGAACGAAAATTCGAAATTGAATTAATTTTCATATAACATTTAGAACAAAAAAGAAAAGTTAAAGCTTTCAATCATTTAAATTTAATCGGTAATTTCATTTCAATTCACTTTGTAATTAACTTTGTAATTTACTATGTAATTAATTTCCTATAACAATGCTAAAATATTCATAATTGTAAAACTTTTTCAACTAAAATTTTAATTTAAGAATTAATAACAACAACATTTGATTGATTATGCTTGATACGGGACAATAATTATGACTTTTTTCGTAGAACTTTCCAAAGATAACATGTGAAGATAAAACTAATTAATTAAACTAATTTTATTAATAACTAATTAATTAATAAAATTAGGAAAAAATTTTTCGAAAATTTAAAAACTTTCTTTGGAATTTCTTAATTATTTGTAAGTTCTCTCTTTTTTTTTTCTTTTTATAAATTTTTCTTTCCATGGGTCGATTAAGCGAAGCGATTAAATGAAAACCAACCTAAATTGTCGCTAATTTTTCATTCGTTTTATTTATTGATTTTATTCTAGATAATTAAATCAATTTGTTTTGTTGAATCAATTTTCAAAAGTAAATTTAATAAAGCGAAAAATAGCAACAAAATTAATTGTTAGAATTTCGAAAGTATTCGCAAGCGTTCATAACGGCATTGCCATTTTTAGTATTCTTTACTTTACTAGAAAATAGAATTTGATTAGGAAAATAATTTTAAGTCAGGCCCATTCAATTTTGTAATTTATGCAAAATTTTTACCACGATCTTTCGATGCAGCATACTTTCTCAAATGAACAGACAAGTACATTTGTCCATTTGAGGACCATCAAGTTCTAGATCTTAATTGTAAAAAAAAACCTTCATATAGACTTTATCAATTTTAAAATTGCACTCTTATTTTTCAGTAAATGGATAAATTTATATTCCAGTATCCCAGTTTGCTTTATCCATACACTGATTTATCTAGAGAAATTTCACTTCATTCGATGAAATTAACTTCAATCGAATATTTATGCCAATAAATGTCCTGCTTTTAGTTTGCATCTTCCACCTTTTCTCCGCGCACCCCCTTTTTTTTTCTTTTTTTACACATTTTTTTACCTCGTTTAAATGTAATCTATAAAAATCTGGTCCAAACATCTGGCTTCTAACTTAAGTACACATAATTTTTTAACAATAATAATAATATTATATTATTTATAGGCTTTCCCATTCTCACTCGCTCTCTCTCTCTCTCTCTCTCTCTCTCTCTCTCTCTTTCGTTTAAAATAATATCCGAAAGAGAACATTTGAAGTCAAATGGAAAATTATTTAAGTGAAACATTTAAGTGATGAGTTAATGAGTTATTTTGATGTACACGAAACTAGAATAAGGAAATACGCCAACAATAAAAACTCATGGAATAGAAGAAGGTGTAGACATAAGTAAAAAACAGTAAAAAAAAAGTTATATGTAGGGCTGGGGCTAACTCTTGAATACCCACCAGCCCAGCATTGTGGCAATGTGTTACAGAGACAGAAAAATTTAATGCGCCTACTAATTTCGAGTAGGCGTAGCCGATTTACATTATTTTTCTGCAGGCATTGTAGAGAAATGGTCTACATAAAAGTTTAGCTTTCTATCTAGAAAAAGAACAATCAAATTTTACTTTAAAATACAGAGATATTCTCAGTTTACATGACACTGTGGGCGTGTCCTTTAACCGATATTACCCATTTTCAATAGCAATCTGCCAATAAGAACTTCCAATGTTTTTACCAAATTTGAGCTCCATATCTAAGTGTTTACGGCAAAGAAGAATTGTTAACAGCACAGAAAAAAAAAACAAAGGGACGGACAGAAAAATATACATTTTAAGGCCTTCGACATTTCCTTTTGGATATTACAAACATAATGACCAAATGAGTATACTTCAAACCTCCGGATGCTGGTTACAAAAAAATTACAAAAGGCGGAATTTAAACAACACCTGAAGGTAAAAAGGAAGGACAGCATGAAACTTTCTGCATTGTAACTTTTATAACAACAACAACCAAAAAAGAAAAAAAAACAACAACAACAACAAAAAATTGAAGAAAACTATTAAAACGAATGAACGAATGCCTTAAGCTAATGCCTTGATATAATTAGAATAGAAACGTATTGGTAACCTTTTTTGTTGCACCCCTTTTTTTAATGTGAGTGAAAGCATGTAATTTCAAACGCATAAGTGATTTTTATTAACACCGATCGATCATTGGCAAGGGTGAAACAATTCGATTTAATTTTATATGTACAAATTGTACAGGATCACATTAGATGTAGTGCTACATCTCTGTACAACAACCTTATTCTATATAAATATCTAAATACCTGCTGGAGAGGCGGGCACTTTCGTTTTATGGATTTCATTTGAAATTTGATATTTGATAATTGAAAATAATTATTAGTAACGGAAATGCAAAATAACAGCAAGCCATATTCTTTTTGTATGGCAATTCTGTTTAGCAAAAACACATACCTTTTTTATATGCTTTCATTTACCTTTTTCCTATTTTTTATACATATTTTTCTCAATAGATAGCCCTAACTTGTCTTAAATGTAATTAATAGAGAGCGCTGCATATTAGTCACAAATTTCATAAGTTATTTATTACCTCTTTATTTTATAGCTCCTAAATTTTTTCACCCACATGATGGCATTGGATAGTAACATATCTTTCTTCCATCATCCACAAAAAATGGATCTGAATTGAATGGAAAATGTGTTTAAGATGTCTACTTCCGAAGCTGCAAACATTATGTAATATCGAATTTTGAGCGTTTGGTAAACGGAATTAAAGGACTTATTTAAAAATAAAAAAAAAATAAAAATAATAAAAAGACTTTGAAATTTGAATTATATAAAAATTGCAATGAAAATTACGTACAACAAAAGTGGACATTCAAAATTCAGGGATACAGAACATTTTCATATAAAAAAAAAACAACAAAATATATTATTAATTTAAGTTGAAATGTATATAAACTTGTAAGAGTTGATATCGAAAATCACAAAAAGCTAAAAGGGAACCTGTAAACAGAACAAAATAAATCAAACATTTTTATATTAACTCATTTTTAGCATAAAATAAAAAAGTGCAATAAATAAAATTACGTTTCAATTACCAGTATTTAAAAACTGCATATAAATTAATCAATAGTAAATTTTGCCATTTCTGCCAAATTTTGTGTACGTCAAATGGGAATGTGCTAATGTTACAATTGTAAACCATCAGAAGTGACCGTTCTGAAATATCAAATATATGTAAAATAAACGAAAAAACAAATAATAAAATCATAATTAATTTTACTATATGAGAAATTTTTCATAACGAACTTTATGCAAAACGACCAATTAAACCTCTGTAATACAAATATTCAACATTTGTGGCAATTTCATAGAACTCATGTATTCATGTAAATTATTAGTAAAACCAGTAGCATGCACTTTGCATCCGATAAACTATTTCTAGATGCTGAGTGGCACAATGAAATTTAACAAAAAAATATACGTTGCTAAATTAGATAAATTATTTTTATACCCTACACCACTTGTACCTATGATAAATTTATGGAAATGTTTGTAACATCCATAGAGAATTGAGATTATATCAATCGTCTCAGCATCATTTGCTGTATTATTTTTAAGCCTGTCTGTCTGTCTGGCCGAGTACTATCAAAGTACAAGTGACAATAATCCGACCTAATTTAATAAAATTTGGTATAGAGGTGTCTTTTTTGCCCCAAGCAGAGAGAGACTTATTAAAAATAGTTAAAATCGAACTATTTTTACAACTACTCTTTTTTTTTTTTTTTTTTTTTTTGGAAAAAAGGCATGGTTATATGGACAAAAGTCGCAACCTCGATTATATTTTAATGATAATTGACATAAGAAAATGTATACTAAATTTAGTGCAAATCACTCCATTTTTCGGTATACCAAATATATAACGAACTTTTCAAATCATGTAAAAAATTTAAATTTGTAACTTTTCTAACTATTTGATCGTATTAGGTGAAGTGGTGTAGTGCAGTGTAGAGTATAGAATAGTCGGCTTTAATCGACTATAAAGTTCCTGCTTGATTTGTATTACTTTTCTGTTTCTTTTTCTTTTTTTTTTTTTGTAGAATAATAGATTCCTTAGATGAATGACAACTTACCTATTTGATTTATAATTAATTTAAAATAGTAATTTTTATGAGATTTGAAAGCTGCATTTAAAGTAATTTGTTCATAATCCCTTAATATACCCGTCCAGGAAGTCATGCTATATATGGTATGGGGATACGGGTTAAGAGAACCACAAAATAGTCCCCTCCATTCAAATACACTATGATTTTTTCGACCATTTAAAAATTTTACCAAAAAATCTAAAAACAATAACAACAACAATATCACGTTAACATCTTTCTTGGTATATCAAAGAAATTTAATTAAAAAATTATCAAAATACAGAAAAAATAATAAGAAAATTATAACAAAAAAAATAATAATAATAAAACAAAACAAAATAAAGAACAAGAAGATTCTAAGTACATGGAAGTTCGATCAATTTATAATAAAAGTGTATTTACTTTGCATAAATTTTACAGAACAATAAAGCTAAAGTAGCAAAGTTCAAAATTCCCTAAAACAAATACAAATCATAAAATATAAAAAAAAAAAATGCAAGATAATGAGAAAAAGGGAATTTCTTATTATTAAGTAGTACGAATCCAAATTGCATGCTACATAATCCATGCATATTAATTTACATGCGTCTTTTTTTTGCACCTAATGACAATTTGATAAAACTGTTTTAGAAAACTTTACACAATACAAATAAATAAAGAAACAAATGAAGCAAACAAAAATTATGCAAATATATATATAAAAGAAGATTTAAAAAAAAATAGAAGTTATAGAAATTTATTGGGGCCACCTGTCACCTTTCTGGGGCGTACCACTACCACTACCACTACCGCCACCGCCGCTACTACCGCCTCTGACAACGGCATCGCCATTACCACCACCGCTACTGCCAGCAGCACTACGAGCACTACCAGTACTACCAGCGCTGCCAGCGGAAGCACCAATAATTACTCCAGCACTCACTGAAGCCGCTCTCCCTCTACCGAATGAGGTATCATTCGGTTTACTTGTTTCGGAGAATTTATTTACTAATAATTTATTATCACATTGTGATCGTGCAAGTAAACCACTTGAAGTGCTGTCACGTTCTTTATGTAGTGAAGTTGAACCATGTATGCTACCATATGTTGAATCTGGACTTGATGTAGTGGCCGGTGTTTTCGGTTGTAATTTATAAACGGGTTCGCCAGCGTCAAAAAATACATCGAAGTTACGTTGTCTTAAATTTTCCGCTTTAAATATCGGATTCTCGATATGTAATTGTAAATCTTCACGTAATCGATGCGACTCTTTTGGTTCGGCTGAAGCGGAACGTCCTAATTTAGTTAACGGTATATGTAATTTCGGTTTCAAGCGTAATTTTGCTCCAGATTTTGTTATAGCAGATGACGTTGATGGTTCTGTAGTGATATCCATAGGTGACATGGGCCGTCCCCAACCTGGTCCAAATTTTTGCCGTGTTGGATCATCCGGTGGTAATAAATCTAAACAAATACTCGGACTAGGCTTACATTCACATTTATCATATTGATTAGATTGATTGGCCGTTGTTGTATGTAATGGCGTATTGCCACGTACACTAATCAATTTGCCACGTTCTAAATTCGAACGCTGCACTTTAGATTGCGAAGCTGGCTGTGATTGCATATTCAAATCATTATACATTGATGCTTCACTCAATGAATTAAATGTATTAGTTGTATTTGATATTGTTGCTGTTGCTACTGCTGCTGCTACTGACACTGCTGCTGCTGCTGCTGCTGCTGCTACTGCTGCTGCTGGTACGGTTGCTGTTGGGGTTACGGTTACTGATGTTGCCACTGCTGCTAATGTTGGTTTTATTGTTATTGTTGTTGCTGTTTCTATTTTTGTTGTTGTTGCTGCTGTTGCTGTTGCTGTTGCTGTTGCCGTTGCAATTGATGGAAATGAAGTATTTGAAAATTTTACAGAGAGTTTCGGTGTTGATTGATTTTTTGTTGTTAAATTATCACAAGACGACAATGAATTGCTTGAAGTACGCTTTTTCGATAATTTCGTTATTGATGGAATTGTTGGCAAACTATTATTATTCGTTTCTTGTGTTACAAATGCATCAGATATTTGATTAAATACTGGTGTGATTTCATTACAATTACAATGGGCATTTAATGATTTCAATCGTATTGATTGATTGTTTGATGCCGGCTTACTTCTAGCTGGTATATAAATGGGTACCTTGGGTTCATGTAAACAATCGAGTGTGGGTCGTGGATTTATGCGTGGTATGGCAGCACCATATGTCATCAAGATGAGTTCATCAGCAGGAAATATCACATACATACCTGAGAGACCCCATGTGACATGGCGCAATGCTTATTCACTCGACCAATTTCAAAGAGACAATAAAAATCAACAAAACGGATGAAATCGGAAAATAAAAGTGAAAAATTCAAAAAAAAAAAAAAACCAAAAAGAAAACGAAAACAAATACGAAAAATTGTTTACGTGTTGGTTTTTTTTTTTTTAGTTCTCTTTTTAATTTTTATACAGTCTCTCTTTCTCTGCCGGTTGAAATTTTTTGTCACTTTAGTTTCAATTTTTTTCCCCTCCTCAATAACTTTTATTTGGAGAACTGACTAATACTTAAATATGAGAATTAAAAAAAAAAAACAAAACAAACTTCTTAACAAGCAAAAGAAAAAAAGAAGTAAGAAAAAGAATACAAAAATGAATTACTTATTTTTAAGATGAAAATACGAAACGTTCTCGCCTAAATTTGAATTCTTTAGGCAAAAATATAAAAGATAAGAATTTTCTTTTCGTTTTGTGAAAACGCATTCTCGCGTTCTCCCTCTACCTTTTTTTCGCTACTTCACACTTTTTCTTTCCCTTCACTTTCTGTTCAAAATTTATCACAATTTATGTAGAAAATTCTTTAAATTTTTTATTCTTCCTTAATGTCATTTCTTTATAGCTTAATTTTTAGCATTATAACTAAATTTCCGCTTCCGTTTATTATTACGCTTCTATTTTTGTCATTGATCTTCACCTTATTTCTGTAACGAAACGTAATAAAAATGCAACGGGCAAATATCAGAAATAAAGAATAAATAAAAAAAGCAAAAAAAAAATTAAACAAGAGCTAGAATTTAATTGGTGGAAAATTGTTTGACTGCTACCACCAAAATGTAACAATTAAAACTTAGCCAAAGAAAGAAGTTCTAAAAAAAAATTTTTTTTAATATTAAAGTTCGATATTTTATGAATTGCGATTTCCCCTGGCCGTTCTACATGATAAGCCTTATAAATCCGACTTAGACTTGTTACAAAAAGTACAACACAAAATATGTTAACGAAACTTGAATGTCGAAAATTTAGATTTAAATCAATTGCAGAATGTGCTACAAAATATGCTATAGGAAACGCTACTGAATACGCTACAGAGTATGCTACAGAATACGTTCCAGAAAATGCTAGATACGCTACAGACTTTAACAATTTTTTTTTTTTTGTTAGATTAGAGAGAGTTGTAACTGCAGTTTATATTGCACTGTGGGCATGTTCTTTTAGACGATTTTGTCCATTGTCAATATCAACTTGCATGGAAGAATTTCCAATATTGCTGACGATATCTCAAGAGAACATTTACAATGTACTGATAGACCAATAGATGGACAGACAATATTCAATGTGTGTTTTACAGGCATACCTGCCGTGAAGGCTTAACTGCATGGTACACAATTCTACAAATGAGCGCTAGCGTTGGTAATCATCTACACATGGTACATGTTACCCTCACGACTAGGTTCCAGTTTAAAGCCCGTATTGCACCTTATATGCAGAGCTTAATCTTTGGTATCCAGGTTCGGAGTCTTCCTATTATTCCTTGGCTTGGTTTGGTTAGCTCAATAAGCCTAACCAGCTGCCTATTTTATTCGGGAAGCATTTACACGTTTGAACCAACCTCAATATCACTACGATGGGCTTTATCAAAATTGGTGATCCCATGGTACGAAATTAAATCTTTGGTCCGATCTCGTGACTCATGATGCCCCTTGATAGCAACGGAAAATCAACAACCATCTCATGAGCTACTCTCAGTTGAGCAGGTGCTTTTCGGGACTAGTTGCCCCCCTAGATGGACAGACAGACAGACATGTCTAAAACGCTATTGAATTTGATGCTGTCCTTTTGACTGTTACAAAAGCGCTAACAAAGTTAATATGCCTCTAATCTATTGACGGTTGTTGAAAGCTGTACCTTTTTCTCAAGTTTCTTGGATAAATCTTTGCATATAAATAAATAGCGCTTATGTGGCATATGGGAAGTTAGGATTTAAAAATGAATTATTCTACATAAAGTTCACATGCAACATATATATCAAATTCATACATATCAAATTTTATGAAAATATCTCAAAAAAAGAACAAAGAAAATATAATATTTATAACATTTTGTGGATTAAAAAAGAAAAGACAAAATAATTTTGCATAGAAAATGATTCTGATCTGACTCAGAATACGATCATCTATATATCGCTTTAAATGTTACATACAAATATATACACATACATACATACTCATATATATGCACGAACACCTTTGACAGCAAGTTCTTTAAAATATATTAAATAAATAAATAAATAATTATATTAATGCGTTTTAATCGCAAACGAGAATAAACAAAAGAGGAAAAGTCTATTGACAAATAGAAAATTACATTAAATGTGAACTTGATAATAATAATAATAATAATAATAATAATAATGATATTAGTGAATCCAAGAGAATATGAAAAATTCTAAATTGACTAAGGCCGAATCTTGAATGCCTACCATCCATAAGCCAACATCCATCATCTACCTTCAGATGTGAAGGTAGATCATATCTTACTCATCATACCGATTTTATATGCCTTACGGACAATCACTATAACTACAATAAATAAAAAGATATAATTTAGAGCTTATGGAACGCTAATGGTCCTATCTAAAAATGTAATAAGGGCGTAACTTTGAAGCCCAATTTAGATCACTTTTTGTGCAAGAACTTTCTACCTTAATACTTAAAATTTATTATGTCCAATCCGATGAATGTTAGCAATATATGTATAAGGACGGACAGATCCTCAATATCTCAATTGAACAAATTTTGATATAGACCGAGAAGATAACTAGAATGCCTTAGAGAGTTGCCTACATCATACTTTCATCTGGGTGTGGCAAATATTTTGACAAACATGAACATACTGTCAACATGTTTTCGGTTTGACAACATATAAATATCATACGTACATGCATTTATACATACATACATACATACATACATACATACATACATATAAAAAATATATAAATATATATATGTGTGTATACATAAATCATTTGTTATGGCAAAGAAATTGATGTCATTAAAATAAAATAAATTTTTGCGACAAAGAAGAAAAAAACAATGATAAATAAAAACAAGTGGGAAAATTATACATGGCTGGGGCCAAATTTTAGATACCAATCACTCAAACACCATGATATTATCAGAAAGAGGCTGCTTCAATTTTTCAGTTTCAGTTACAGTTTAGTTCAGTTCAGTTTCAGTTGATAGAAAACGTAAATATATAAAAATGGAAAAAATTTCGTATTGTATAATTTCATGTGGGCCTGGTCTATTTATATAATTTTTTTATAGGCATTGTGGATTAATAACTTCAATATTTATTTTTATATTTATATTTTTTTGTCTTTTGCTGTTTAACGTTTAGCAAATTGAGCAAACAAACGATACAATTTTGATGTAAATTTTTCTGTGGGCGTGTTCTTTGACAATTTTGAACCATTTTCAATAGTAACCTGCATAGAAGAATTTTCTATATTACTGACAAATTTGAGCTCGTTAACTGAGTTTTTTACGGTCAAAAGAATGTTAAAAACATATGGACAGACGTACGGACAGCTAGACAGATAGAAATGTCTAAATGGCCCAGAATTTGATGTAAACCAAAAAATATATATACTTTATAAGGTCTCCAATGTTTTCTTTTGAATGTTACAAATATAATGACAAAACGTGTATACCATTGAGCTTTTATTGGTGGTTATAAAAAAGTTAAAAAGAAGAAGGTATGAAATGATTAAAATGATCACTCCGAGCATGTTATTCATGTATAATTTTATCATCTAATCTTATTAAAATTTTTATAACCACCAATTTTAATGGCAGCATTATCTAAATTTTTAATTAATATTAAATCTGTTCAATTGTTAAAATAAAATATCTGTGTAGAGTAAATAATCCCTTGAAGGCAAAAAAGCCAAAAATAGCAATTACAAATTTCTTCAGCTGATATTCAAAATGGATCAAATCATTAAAAGAAAGGCACATCCATATGGACACTACAAATTGAATTTTTTTATTGCAACAATCGTAGAAGACTAATATATTTTTCTAATTCATGGAAATAAAGATAAAAAAAAAAAATTTTAATAAATCGACCACACCCACACAAAGTTAAGACACTATTGACGTATAGGTCACCATGTGCAACTGGCTGATCAGTAAGCAATTCGAAGATTCGAAATTACACAATTTTATTATTTTCCTACTAGTTTGTTGTTGCTATTGTTGCCATTGTTGCTATTGTTTTTGTTACTGTGTGATTCTGTTGTTGCATGCATGCACATCTAAATTTAGATATTTTTAAGGGGCTTACCTTAAACACATTTATTTGTATTGCTTTTTTCTTAGTTGCGATTCTTATTTCTTATTTAATTGTTTTATTATTTTTTTTTATATCAATTTGGTTTGTTTACATTTTATAGATTTTGTGTCCTGTTGCCTCTGTCATCTCATTTCTCACTTTCCCCTTCTTTCTTTTTTCTTCTTTCTTCTAGGTGTTTTTTTTTCCTTTTTTTAACATTTAGCCATGACAGTGCATTGAGTGTTTTACATGTATACCTGCCGTGAAGGCCTAAATGCATGGTACACAAATGTACACAATGATCGCTAGCGTTGGTAGAGACGTCACACAGAGTGCATGCTACCGTCACGACTGGCTTCGAATTTAAAGTCTGCATTGCGCCTTATATACATGGCTTAATCTTTGGTGTAAAGATTCGAAGCCTTCTAATTACTCCTAGGCTTAGCTTAAATAAGCCCAATAAGCCTACCCAGTTAGCCATTTTATTCGGGAAATGGGACCCTGCAAGACAAGCATATATATGTTTGAATGAGCAACGCCAGCGATGTGGGCACCACAGCCCCCATGAAGCCAACCTCAATATCATCACTATGGGCATATTAAAACTGGTGATCCCGTGGTACCAAATTAAATCTTTGGATCTGATCTCGTAACTCATGATGAACCCTGATGGTAACGGAACAACAACTACCATTTCATGAGCCATTCCCAGTTGAGCAGGTGCTTCTCAGGACTGATTGCCCCCATTAAAGCCATGACAATGATGACAATTTTCATTGTCATCATCTTCATCATCATTTTTATAATCATTTCAATAAAATACTATTTATTTATTTGTGTTTATTCGCCAAATATTGAACAATAAAGCAACAATAGCAAAAGCAAATCAACATATAATTATAACAATTTACGCATCATTATCAAGGTTAACGTATGTGTGATTATTGCAAACAATTTATGCGAATAATTTTACTTTGTTGTTGTTATATCCGTCAACCATAACAGCCAGATATTAATTTATATATTAATATATTAATTTTGTCATATCATTTGCAACAAATAAATGGGCAACATTAAAAAGCTTATAAAGTATTATTGAAAAAATTTTATAATTAATCGATTTAATAATTTCGAACTGCTCATTTAATCCTCGATTCGCGTATTTATTCGTTTAAATAATTGAATAAATGGACGTTTGTAAAAATTAAGATTCAACTTAAAGAGATAATGTAATAATTCTTGGCAAATGAGCAAAGTGCAAACAACGCACCCAGGGACCCTGTAAAATTAAATTCCTATTGTAATCTCGATTAAACGATCGCTAATTTTTGTTTAATATTTTTCTTACAAAATAAAAAGCCAATTTAAAAAAAATGAAAATATAAAAATTGTTCATCGCTAAAGATCACATTCCCCCATCTTTCTGGCAGTATATGAAAATGGCAGTATATAAATGACTAAAATAGGACCATTTTTTTCGAAAACTCTTCGTGTAAAGATTTTTTTAATCAAAACTTTTTATATGGAAAAAAATTTACAATTTTTAATAGATTTTAATTGTATTTAAACCTCAAAAATCAGTATAGCAAGTTTGGTCCAGCTAGATCTATTTGTACCATACCTCCCACAAAAGATTGAATTTTGAATATATTTTAGCGAAAAATTGATGCTGCCTGTGTAACTAATTTTCTTCAAATTGATCCATTTTTTTTTTCTTTTTGAATCTCTTTTTCGTATAACAAACTTTTCAAATAATCAAGAAATAATAACTTTTTCAATTTGCTTGGCTTATAATTCACTTCATTAACTTTAATTACATTAAGTAAAATGATGTAGGGTATTTAAAAATCGGCCCGGACCAACCATAAATGTTTTTACATATTTTTACATTTTTACATTTACTGTTTTCTAATCTAATTAAATAAATTTTACCAAAAATAATTATAGCAGTATAAAATTTTCACATGTTTTGCTTACACACATAAACTTACACATACACTTACACATACACATACATTCATACTATTTAATTAAGTTTATTATTTATAAATTAGAATTTTATTTATTTATTGAAAGTGTCAAAAATTTAGAAATGAGAGTTCATGTACTAATTTAGATGCGAAAGCTAATGCGGCTGCTAATGCGGCTGCATAGGCTTATACAAAGGCTTATGGAAGAACGTTGTATAGAACGATGCCAGATACTGTTAAATTATTATTTTAAACAAATGCTAAACAAACATTTTGAAATTTTTGATTTTAAATTTAATTTTTTTTTTTTTTTACTTTGAATTTCCTCTTTAATTGCTATCAAAAGATAAAAATAATTATTTTAATTTTGTTCTCTTTGTTTTCATTTATTTTATAATTATTTGAATAAAATTTCTTATTTCTTTTCTTTTGTTTCATTTTTTCCTTTGTTTTGATAGTTTTTTTTTTCCTTTTTTCCAAATTTACAAGAAACTTTCTGAAAAGATGCAAAATTTCCTTTGAACTTTTGATTTGGGCAATTTCTGTTTAGGAAATGTACTGCCTTAATTGTTATTTAATCATAAATTTTTTTTTAGCACGGTAAATGAAATTTATTTACTTTTTAAAATTTTCGATTCATTTTAGATATCTTCACAAATCACAAACTCCATAACAAAAATGGCTTAGGCTTCTTCATATTTTTTTTTTCTTAATTTCTTGCCAATTTTTTTTTAATTTTTTTCCAATTTTTTTTTTAATTTTTTTTTTTATATTTGCTAATTTTTTTTTAATTTTATTTTGGATAGTTTCCTATGTTTTTGTTTCCTGAATAATTTTAATCTTTTCTCTTTTTTTTTGCCTAATTTTTATGTCCATAGTTTTTTTCTTGGTATAAATAAAAACTTTTACTTCCTTTTGTTTTAAAAATTAAATTTGTAGTTTATATACATTTTTTTCTTTCATTTACCTTTTTAATTTAACAAAATAATGTTTTTTTTTAAATTACAGAAATCGGCATAAGTGTATAATAAACAAATTCTTTTTTTAGTTTTCTTTAATTTTTTTTTTTTTTGGTTCGGTTTTTTTTTTGTTCTTTTTTTGGAATAATAAACTTTTTTTTTCTTTTTCTTGTTATTATTATTTGTTTGATTTTTTTTTTAATTTTCCCTTAAATATAATATATATATATATATATATATATATATATATATTATTTACCACTCAGCAGCAAGTGTAATGCAGACTAAGACTAAAAACTTTTAATCGCATTTAATTGTATTCATCTTTTATTTTACTCGTTTCTTTGCTGATTTTTCTTTTCGTTACTTTTCTTCTCAATTTGTTTCTTTTATTTTTTTTTTTAGTATTATTTTATCAAAAAAAAAAAAAAACAGCAGTATCTAAGAAAAATGGTTGGGGCCAAAACTTTGATACCGTTCATCCAAGCTCTGTGAGATTAAGATTCAGCGAATTTTTCCAGTTTTTACGTTTCAGAGAATTTTTCAATTTTGAAGTAGACAGATAAAAAATGTAAACATAAAAATGGTAAAACTTGGTATTGCATAATTTCATTTTATTATAAGCATTTTAGGCAAATGACATTTGCTTTCTAATGAGCCCAAAAACAATAAAATTTAATCTTTAAAAAAATACAATTGTACTTCGGTGCCATTGTACCATTGTAATGGACGTGTCCTTTAACCATTTCTAACCATTTTTATGCATTTTAAAAAATTTTCAGTAATACTGGCAAATTCCAATATGATATCTGAACTTTTGCGACCAAAAAAGAATGTTAATAACATATGGACAGATGTACGGACAAACAAATAGACAGATAGACAGACATGTATGTACAGATATGTGAATCACTTCAGAATTTGATGCTGAATGCAATACTTTGTAGAATCTTCGATATTACACTTTCGGATTTTACAAATATAATGAAAAAATGAATATACTATCAAAATTGTGGGTGCAGTGTATAAAAACAGCAAAACAAATCTAAAAATATTTAAATAAGAATATTATGTTTGGTTTGATGTAAATCTTGGCCACACACCACTCAAAAATTCAAAGGACTCAATGAACACTACAAACAATAGAAAAGTACCATTTTTTTTTTTAAGTAGCAATAAATGATGTAGATTATATTGGTCGATTGTTGTTAAAGTAATGAGTAAAAATCTAAGAAAATGCTGATATTTGTAAATTTCATTTAAAATTTATTTGCTGGAAATTATGAATTTGAACACTTGAAATATATTTATGCAAGTCTAGTTTTTTACTTTATCTACTACAGCTGTCATTGGAAAGGAAGGAGAATCGATCAATTTCTTTTAATGCAAAAAGAGATCACCGTTTCTTTAGAGTATGAAAATCATTAAATTAATTTATATAAAATGTAAACAATATAAAGTAAATACTATGTAAATAAAAATGTAATAATGTAAGTTTGTAATATGAAAACATATATAAATATATGTGGTTCCATTCATGGATCAAATTTAATATATTTTCTTTCATATATCGCATTATCTTCATATATCGATATGAATGCGATCGCAGCGATTATACAAAGCTATAAGTTATGCGTAAACAAGTAAAAGTTATATGTAAAAAATTATTCAATTGTATTCATTTGATTTAACGGTTGTCCTTTCCCCAAGCCCCGACCATTTAGTTTCAAATTCACTATAATATTTCTTAGAATGTGGCTTGTACTTTATTATTACACTTACGCCGGTAGACAACAAATGCATAAATGGACGTACGGACAAACGGACATGTGGTTAGTGTTTTACATGTACACCTGCCGTGAAGGCTCAAATGCATGGTACGCAAACGTACATTGATCGCTAGCGTTGGTAGGCAAGTCACACAGGGTGCATGCTACCGTCACGACTGGCTTCCAATTTAAAGTCTGCATTGCGCCTTATATACATGGCTTAATCTTTGGTATCTAGATTCGGAGCCTTCCTATTACTCCTAGGCTTAGCTTAAATTAGCCCAATAAGCCTACCCAGCTAGCCATTTTATTCGGGAAATGGGACCCTGCACGACAAGCATATAAATATGTTTAAACGAGCGAGGCCCGCGATGTGGGCACCACAGCCCCCACGAAGCCAACCTCAATATCACCACTATGGGCATAATAAAACTGGTGATCCCGTGGAACCAAATTAAATCTTTGGATCCGATCTTGTGACTTATGATGCCCCTTGATGGCAACGGAAAATCCACAACCATCTCATGAGCCACCCCCAGTTGAGCAGGTGCTTCTCGGGACTGGTTGCCCCCACGAACAAACGGACAGAATGGAATCGATTAGTCAGACCCATAAAATATCTATCAAATATAACGATCCATCTCCAAGTCATTTGGGATGTTAAGAATATTCGGCCAAACTTATTACGCCGTCAACCACAAGTGAAATAAGGCATTAAAAAAAATAGGTTTTCAATTAGCGATTATCCAATAGGCAAGAATTTGGAACCCATTTGTAATGACCTTATACATGTTAGTATTTTTAATATGCAGGCCAAATAACGGGAAAAATCTATGTTAAAGGATTAAAAAGAGCCAGGCCCAAATAGCATCAATCGATCGATATCGATCGAATATCTGTGATGCTTTCTTACGAATGTTACAAATAATTCAGAGGTGTACCTTTTAATCGATTTGGCCCATTTGATAAAATGAATCCATCAGAAACAATTTGTAAGATTTCTTTTCCATTTGAATTTTTACCTAAATCAGATGGGCAGACAGACAGAGGAATGTAATTAGGCATTTAGGCATTTAGAGGTTGTCTTTTAGATGTTACAATCTATATGACAAATTGAATATACTTCCAATTTTAGCAAATTTGATTTATCGGCCTTTCTTCTTCTTGAATTTTTTGTCTTTTTTTGACTTTTTGGCTTTGTTTTTATAGTTTTGCATTTCATTTAAAGCACAATGACACATTGAACGCATGACTTTTTTCCATCATCTCTCTCTCTCTCTTCTCTCTCTAATTTTTTTTCTCTCTACCTCTCTTATTTATCTAACTATTTTTGTCGATTGAATAGAATTCAATTGCATTGAAAGTCGTCGATCGATGTATCGCTGTATCAATGTTATCATTGGTTCATCCTGGTTTTACAAGATCATATGTTTGTGTGTGTGTGTGCACATATGTGTTAGTATTGCCTAGGTAAATGCCAACATCTATGACGTCATAGGCACTCTTTGCAACACTTCTATGTGAATCTCCTGATTTGTACTATGCGGATGCTACGTATTCATTGTAAAATTGTCTCTCTGTCATCCCATCTCTTTGATTCTCTACGGGTTATCAATGATCTATTTCCGTAACCATATTTTTAAAATTCAAGCCATATGCACCGGGTAAACGTCACGGTTAATGTAATTAATATCTTACTACCCGTAATATAAACAACTTAAAAAAGCTAATCGTTCTTTTTATACCCTACACCACATGTGCCATGGGGTACATTGGCTTATGCGAACGTATGCAACATATAAAATGATTTTATTTTTTTTTTTTTATACAAAATAATTTTGAGTAATTTTTACCCATTTACCTCTAACCATTTACCCATCTGTTCAACTGTCTGCCCCACAATGTGCATTATCCATTGTCCATTTAATCCCTAATTAAAGTTTAGGCCGCAATTTTAGAGATATTCTCATGGAATTTGATAAAGGAAAAGCGACTAATATTTCATAATGATAAGTGTTTCCATTCACTACCCACTCTCCCCCCATAATAATTTTTATCAAGCACTATTAAATAAGTTCACACTTTTCAAATATTATGCTTCTTTATCAATTTTAAAACGGAAAGATAATCTGCCAAATATTTTGCAAATAAAAAATCATTGCATTAACATTGCATTGATATTGTTACCACATTGCTCATACGTCCCACAAAATATTATACCTAAAAAGTTTTTCTAGACCATCATACGTATACCAATTAATATCTAATACCTAAGTCTAGTGTTTTGTGCGTCCATATGGTGGGTATGCAAGATTTGGCCCCAGTCAACTATAAAATTTTCTTACTTGTATTACTATATAAATTTGCTTTCCATAAGAGTATCGTTTACTCCAAATGTTTATATAAAAAAAAAATTTTTTTAAGTAAAAGACAATATTAATGATAAAATAAACGATAAAAACAAAACATTTGTTCTAAACTTTATTATTATTTTTCTAATTCATTTAAAGCAGTTATGCCATATTTATGGCGCACCATAAATCATTGCCTTGATTTCTTTTTTAAAACATTTTCCATTTCCATATACAAAATTTTCAACTTACTAGAGGCCTATTTCTAATTTTATATATTTCAATTTTTACAAAATTCTACAACGAAAACTTCAAACCTCAACACAATACCCAAAAGCCCTTTTCAATTCCATCACCATTCGGCAACTCTCTCAAGAATGGTCTCACTATCTGAAAGTTTTTAAAAAATGTATTACATTTTTACTTGGAAAGATTTGTTTACATTTTATTCATAATCATTTGGAATTCTCTGTTTAAATTATTTATGTTTATTATTACAATTGTAATATATTTAACTTCATTTTTCAGAATTAACAGAATTAACAGTATTCGTTGCCATTTACCCTCGTCATTTTGATGTTATAGCATTTTCATTGTAAAAAGTTGCATCAATTTATTAAAATAGTTTACTTTTATATTGAGTAGAATTTTATCTACTGTAATCCAACCAACTTTCTTCTAATCTACTTTAACCTTGCATTATCTTGCATTATCAGTTTAGTGTAGTCTCATTTAGTCGAACTTAATCTAGTTTAGTATACTTTGTTCTAGTTTGAACTAATCTAGTTCAGTTTAGTTTAATATAGTTTAATCTAATTTCCTTTAGTTTAGTTTAGTTTTGTCTAGCCTAATCTAGTTTTGTTTAGTCTATTCCATTCTAGTTTAAGCTCTAATCTAAACTATTTTATCTCATTCGCGTTCAATCCAGTGTAATTTAGTTTAGTTCACTTTAGTTTAATCTAATTTAGTTCAGTTTAGTTTAGTCTAGCCTAATCTAGTTTTGTTTAGTCTATTCCATTCTAGTTTAAGCTCTAATCTAAACTATTTTATCTCATTCGCATTCAATCCAGTGTAATTTAGTTTAGTTTACTTTAGTTTAGTCTAACACAGTTTAGTCTACCCAATTCTAGTTCTAATTTCGTCTAATCTAGATAAGTATAGTCTAATCTAAATACAACTAGTCTTGTTTAGTTAAGTCTAGTGTACTCAAGTCTATTCCATTGTACTACTTCCAAGGAGTATACCATCAATTATTATTAATTCTACTTCTCCAGTCCAATCCACCTCAATCCGGTCTAGCTCAGTCCGGTCCAGAACAGTCCAGTCTAGTCTAATTCAGTCTAATTCAGTCTAGTTCAGTCCAGTGCAGTTCAGTCCAATAATTCTATTATATCTAGTTTTTGGAATTATTTTTTTTCACGTCTTTTACAAACCAACAACTGAATTCGTTCTCAAGATTACGAAAAAATCAAAATATCTTTGCTTTATATTTCAATAAATACAAACGAATTGTCACAAAGTAAACAACTATCTTTGCGTTTTTTTTTTTCACAAATTTTTGAATTTTCACTTTTGCGTCCACTAGTAACTACGCACATTATCTATTTCATTCTGTTTAATTAAAAACAGGCTTTCTTTACTTTTATTACTGTTTTCATTTCTTTTTTTTTTCGTTTTTTTTTCGCTGTTCAAATCTAATGTCTTCATTGATTTAAAAGTCAATCTGTTTTATATATCAGTATTCGAGTATTTGAGCTGGAAGAAAAAGGTTTACTGGAAAATAAAAAAAAAAAATTTTTTCCGAAAATATAAGAACATAAAAAGAAGAGAAAAAAGTATTCCCTTTTTTTTGTTTTTTTTTTTTTTTTTTTTTTTTGAAGTTGCTTCATATTGCGCGTTTTCATTTTAGTGTAAAATATTATCACATACATAATAATGGATAACGGCGTACGCTCATCAGATTGTGCGAATAATCGCAATGAGACCCCAAGAATATCACAGCAAGATTTGCAACGCCATTTAGCAATTGTTCGTAATATTAATGCACAATATCGAAATTTATTGAGCGATTTAAATGATCATTATGAATTTTTAAAATCTGTACAAAAATGTAAAAATTGCAATTATACCCCTCGAATGGACAAGGTCAACCATATGCAAGAACAATTAATCCGCGTGCACAGTTTAAATAATGAAAAAGTGAAAATGATAAAACAGTTGCGGGAATTAATTGAAAATAAAATTAATCAATTGGATGCCCAAAATAATAATAATAATATAATAATAATAATAATAATGTGAAAATTAAAGAAGTTAAAGATGTAGCATTACAAACAGATTTGTGGACTTGTTCTTGTGATATTATGAAAAAAAATAATAGTAATAAAAAAAATGACAATGATGATGCAAATAATGATATTAATGATAATAAATTTAATAAAAATAATGATGATAATTATGATGATTCTGGGCCATGTTGTTCTCGGGATATAGTGAATCAAATAAAAGTAAAACCATGTGCCTCAACTAATTTTACAACTAATGACAGTAAAGTCAATGCAGTTAAAGGAGATAAAAATAAATCAGTGGCCACTGCAAAAAAATTTTGTAGCAAAACCGATACAACTACAATTGACAATAATTCCAAGGAATATAAAAATAGTTATGAGTATTTCAAAATTTTGCCACCTAATAAACGTGCAAAATGGTATACGGAAATGTATATGAAGACAGAATTGGAGGCCATCAAAGCAAAGACAACTAATGAAGTTGGTAATGATAATGTTGTTAAACTTAAAAATATTAATAAAAAGAATAATAACAAAAATAGTAATGCACAAAAATCCGCAAATAATGCTAATTCATCAAAAATTATTGAAAATTCAAATCGTGCCACAAAAACTTGGGCCACATCTAAAAATACTAATAATACTAATACTTCAGGTAATAAAGCTGGCACTACTAAGAAAGCTACTAAGACTTTATATAATAAAGGCGGCACTTCCAAGAAAGCTCTTACTACTTTAGATTGTCAACCTAGCACATCTAAGAAGACTACTGGCTATAGAACTAACTATGGTAATGGTCCTAGCACTAGCACTGGCATACGTAATTGGACTGATAGGGGCATTGAAAATGAAGCTACAACTAACACTAGCACTGGCACAGGCACCGGCACTGGCACTCGCACTGGCAAAAATAATAATGGTCGTAAACGTACTAATACTGACCGTGGTGGCGGTAAAAGGAAGAAGCGTAAGGGCCGTGCTGCTGGTCGACCACCTAAAAAGGTAGCACCTATTGTGCCCGCTGTTCCCATTACACCTATTGTTTCCCTTCTTGAACCCATCGATCCATATGAGCCGACTTATTGTGTATGCAATCAAATTTCATTCGGTGAAATGATACTTTGCGATAATGATTTATGCCCAATTGAATGGTTTCATTTTCCTTGTGTATCTTTAATAACGAAACCACGTGGTAAATGGTATTGCCCTATATGCCGCGGCGCTCGTTCAAACATTATGAGGCCAAAAGCTGAATTTATTAAAGAACTTATACGTTACAACAAAGAGAAAGAAGACGCTGCACAAGACTGAAAATATCTGCATCAAATATTCTCCACAAAATTAAATGATTAAAACGTTTTAAGGCACAGAAACATCCATTGAGAATTCAATCATCATTCATTTTACTTGGTTTTTTTTCTTTCAATTTTTGTTATTAATATTCTGGACTGTGTACAATATAAATTGCGAATAACATGCCGTAAGGTGAAAGATGAATGGTGAATCTTTTATTTTATAAATCAATCCCTATTGAATAATTTTTTATAAATACAATTAGTACTCTCTATCCGTTCTATTATATTTATATATTTTTTTTTCTTCGATTACAGATGACAATTTAATCTACAATATAGTCTACTAATAACGACTTAAAATTATAACGAAACGGAACATAATGAATGGGAACGTAATGTAATGTAACACATAGCATTGGATTTAATTCGATTGGATTGAATTAGGTTTATTTATATTGAATTGAGTTGGATTTTAATGGTCACTGCTTATATATTCTGGTTTCTCCTTTTCTTGGCATTTAAGACCATTATTTTGCATAAAAACTAAACAATTCAGGATCTTTTGAAATTTTAAGCATTTACCAGAAATTTATATGCATTTTTGATATAAAACTGAAACCCTACGAAAGCACACTCTCTACACAAACGTCTCCATCAATATGACTGCTATCATCATCATCATCTAGTCACCAAATTCTGAATTATTATTGCATTTTGCTTTAAAGAGAAATCGCCATTTTTTCCTTTAAATATTTTTCAATCATATGAAGCGAGGGTAGCGTAGAAATAATTAATAGTTGGACCATACCAAATTATTATAATTTACTTCAATGTATTTACCATTTAATGTTCCTTTGTTGTTTTAGCTGAATTAATCTCATTTAAATTTTCTCTTTTTATTATTATTAATTATTTGCATTAATTATTATTATTATTAATTATTAGTATTAATTATTAGATTAGATTTGATTTAATTTAATTACTTATATTGTTTTCGTTCTTCAACTGAATTTTTACTTTGTAATTCACATGGATTAAATTACAAAATTTTAGGTTACATTTTATTTACACGATTATAAATTAAATCGTAATTAAAATTTTATATATATATATATATATATATATCGCCAAAAGTCAAAAGATGGAAAATTGAAATTCTTTTCATGTCAATAAATTACCAACTGAAAGTTACTAAATAAATTAGCGACTCTACCAAAATATCATACAAATATGAAATATAAAAAGTTTCCATTTAAATTGTTCACCTTTGGTATTTTTTTTAGATCTTACGTTGCGCATTGCACGAAAAATTCTATTTAAAAATGGAATCAGCAAAAAAGATTTTGAACTGCAGTATTTAAGCCATTTCTCATATTTATTTGTTATTAAAAATTACCTAATTCTACAATAAAAATATATTTCTTTCTTGTAGAATTTTTTTACCCATTGTCGAAATTATGACGTAATGATCTTATCAATTTTGTAAACATTTAATTGCATTAAATGACGAAGAAGATTGCTTAATTAAATTGTAAAATTCCATCATACTTAAATGCATACGTTTTTTAAATATTTGGCGGCCTAAAAGATCCTGCAAAATCCTTCAGAAGAGAAAAAATGCAAAATAAAAATCCTACCATAAAATTGCCTTGCTGTTTAAGTAACATCTAAAATGCAAACACCAAAAACATTATTTTTGTATTTTTTCTTCTTCTTATGGTTCCTACTACTTTCTTCATTTTAGTTTAATTTAAAGAGAGCAACATAAAGATTTTATTTTGCATCTATGTATATACTTTAAATTTAATTTCTATTATTGTTTTTGAGGAGACCAATGATAATTTGTAATGCTCTATTTATTTAAAACTTAAATGATTGAATGAAATTTTTTTTGTAAAATAAATGATTGTGATTATGAATTATAAATTTCATTGACTTTCATTTCATGCCTGACTTTATATGATAAACTTTAAAGTAGAGTTGAATTTATTCAGAGTTGCAAGTAAAATATTGCTATTAAGTATTTTCTCAATTTTTTTACAAAAAAAATGTTTTATATCAAAAATTAGTAGTTTTTGTTTATAACAACTTGTCACATTAAAAATCCAATAAAAAGAAAACGCAGAAAAATGACGTAAAAATTTAAACAAAAATTATAGTAAATTTTTTTTAACGGAATTTAAAAACATTCCAGTGTTAATTCACGTTAACATCCCATAATTATCAAAACAATAATCATTACAGAATTATCATAACAACCCTAACTCCAGACGAGAAAAACAGCAAGTTTTTCTTTTCCGCTGAGAGGTGCCAAGAGATTATAAAGCAGATAGTTGATTGCTAATTAATTAAGCATAAAAATAATAGAAATTAAGTAATCAAATAAACTAAAGAAATGGCTAAATCGAAAAATCATACAAATCACAATCAAAATAGAAAAGCACATCGTAATGGTATCAAAAGACCAATGCGTAAACGTCATGAATCTACTTTAGGTATGGATGTGAAATTTTTGACGAATCAACGTTATGCACGCAAAAATAATTTGTCGCGTAAGGAGGCCGATAAACGTCATAAAGAACGTTTAGCAGCACATGCTGGCAAACCAAAACCCATCTCATTGCAAACTTAAATTATGTATATGTACGTCCATCTATATGTGTATGTATGCATTTGTACGGCATTGTAGGTGTATATTTGTATTTAGAATATCGAGAACCCAAAAAAAAAACCTATTATTACAAAAATGTCTTTTTCAATAAACTCTTAAAAGAACACATTAAGAAAAAGAATATAGATTTTCTTTTATTCTTTTTATTTTTGTTCATTATCCCATTACAATTCATTTTCGTGATGTGTGTAATGAGATTTTAATAGTAAATGCTTAAAACTTTATGAAAAGGTATTTGCTCTAATTGTTGAGCATGTTGACGTCTGTAATCCCATAAAAATTGATCAATTAATATTGAATTGATGCATGCTAAGGGCATTTTAGGATGTTTCACTTTCAATATCTCCCAAATTTTCTCTTTAATATATTCCACAATATAAATAGATGCACCACGAATCTCCACTTCCATAGCATCACCATTTTGAATAATTTTTTCCATTTTCAATAGATCCATCAATTTCTCAGAATATTCCAATGCCTTAAAATGGGTTAAAACTTGGGGTACACGATAATCGGCAAACATTGTAATACGATCAATATCATGAAATTCACCAAAATTTTCACCATGAAAATGTGACCATATATCACTAATTAATATTTGTGCCCTTTTATAAAATGATACACGTTGACCGGCATACATGGCCTCATCACGAAAACATGGAAACTCTTCAACAATACATGCCAATAATTTTATAGCCGATTTATTTGCTGATTGTAGAATATTTTCAAATTTGCCATGCCATTTTTCCAAAAGAATTTGACCGACTTCATGCAAACATCGTTGCCGTTCTTTTAATAATGGTATTTGAATATGATCATCATCATCATTAACATTGTCCGATCTAAATATATTTGCTATAGTCTTGAAATCGATTTTTGAATAAAATTCAGCATTAGTTATATCCAGACCATCTTTTATGGCACGATTTATGGCCGCGCACAAGGCAAAATATCCCGTATAACCATTCACTTTATATTTAGTATGATCTTCTAAAGAAAAACCCAACAGAATTGGAAGAATAAAATGCGAAAAAAAAGGTAGAAAAATAGATGAGAATTCTTTTTTCTTCTCTTAGTGTGTTTTTTTTGTTATTCAAATTTGTTAACATGTATTTATTTTGTGTGAATTTTGAATTATTATTAATTGATAAAAAATAGAGAATAGTACTTGGCGTCCAAAAGCAAAAATTTAATGTGTCCACAACAAATATCCATTCGATAGCATTTTGATCACGTTCTTTTGGATGTAATTCATGTTGAGAAAAATTTTTCACATTAATATTTTCATTTAGTAAATTATGTAAAACTTTGTCAGTTAAACTTTCTAAACCCGACGAATTTATTTTAATATGTTGAGCATTTTTTACAATATATTCTCCGGAGTCACGTGGTGATAATATATTATTAGTATCCTTATTATATAACGTCACCATGTCCATCGCGATTGTCAATTTACCATTATATAACACAATATAACATATCGTAACATAACATAACATAATATAACATAACATAGCAGAGCGCACTATAATATCGTCAAAAACCCTCTAATGTAATCTAATATAATTAGAGAGTCTTTGATAATAATAATAAACATAATTACATTATATATTTTTACACAATATTTTAGTCTCATTAATACTCACCACAAATATATACATATACATATTATTAATTATTTATTATCTCATAAAAATGAAGTTGCATTATTGTATGTTGTTGTATGTATGGATTTATGTGAAACAAAAAAAAACAAAAAATTCGCTAAATTTTAATGATTAATGATATCACGATACAATGAATGAATAACATAAAGAGGAAGCATTGTGTTATAACGAACATGCATAAAATAATGCAAAACTCCGAATGTATAATAAATTTACATACAAAAACGAGTAAACAAAACCTGAATTACAAGATTATTTAGTAAATTTTAAATCATATATATATTTTTCTTGTTAATTATAATTTTCAATGCGTAAAAAGACAAAAAAAAAACGGAGCAAATAACGTATAAATTATTTAAACTGTATAAATTTATTTCTATCTACTTGCAGTGAATATCTTATGTTAATAAGACACCATT
Organism: Melophagus ovinus; assembly: GCA_023089585.1. NCBI lineage: Eukaryota > Metazoa > Arthropoda > Insecta > Diptera > Hippoboscidae > Melophagus > Melophagus ovinus. Next base: position 7,554,007 of record JAKKIB010000180.1, read on the forward strand.
TTAAGAAAATAACAGTACACATGTGATGTGATGTGGTGACTATTTAATCGATGCAGGCAGAATTTGTTAAATGAGAAAAAGAATTTGTTGTGTAAACAATTAAAGTAAAAGGAAGAAAAAACTGTTAAAAAGCCATGAAGAATTATAATGGAAAGAAAAATTTATACCAAATGCATTAAACAAACAAAACAAAAAAACAATAAGAACATCATAATGTAAAATAAGGAAGAAATAAAGCAAGTAAATGAAAATAAATTTTCATGTTAAATATCAATACAAATAAGAAGGTTCAGTATTAAATGTTTAAGTAAATTATAGATAATAATGAATCTATTTTGAGGAACTCGATCTTTTTGTGCATTTTTATTTTGTTTTTGTTTGTTTGTTTTTATTTCTAGAATAGAATATCTTAAAGTTCATAAATGTAATTGAGACAAAACAAAATAAAATGACAGCAAAAAGAAAGAGTAATATTAAGGAACAACAACAATAACAAAAAGAAATTGTGAAGAAGCGAAATTAGCGTTAGGCAATTATGTTATATCGCGTCATTTTTACAACAATTTTATATTTAGATGAAGATGTATACGCACAAACACACACACATGCATACATACATGAATTGCAAAAGTATTCAAAAAAAGTGTTATTGGATTAGTTTGTCTGGCATGGAGCTAGAGAGTAGAGAATGAGGCAATGTAGATTAAGAACGCAGATAACAACAATGACAGTGTGTGTGTGTGTGTGTAAGTAAGTGATATGGCTGGGGGGGATGTAACAGAATGAGAAAGAGAGATAAACAAATTGAGACCGAGTGATGTGGAAAAGGGAAAACGATAACTTGCATTGCATTGTTTACACAAATGCTTTCTGTCTTGTTTTATTTTCTTTAATTTTGTTTTGGTTTTTCACGCGGTCGTTCTTATTTCGCAATTTACATGGAAAGAAATTAACTAGTATAAATAAACTATTTTATTTTCATATATGAAGAGAA